>VZTM01002652.1:411440-471539 GCA_013400555.1 Jacana jacana | reverse complement strand
CAAATGGGAAAGAAACCTCACCACCCAAATGGGAAAGAAACTGGAAGAAACCTCCCCACCCAAATGGGAAAGAAACCTCCCCATTCAAATGGGAAAGAAACTGGAAGAAACCTCCCCACCCAAATGGGAAAGAAACCTCCCCATTCAAATGGGAAAGAAACCTCACCACCCAAATGGGAAAGAAACTGGAAGAAACCTCCCCACCCAAATGGGAAAGAAACCTCCCCATCCAAATGGGACAACAGGATTTGGAATTGTTGGGAGAAGGAAGGGGGAAGGGGGGGGAGAAATCCCTTTAAACCCAGTGCAGAGATGTCTCGCCTTCGCCAGCCAGTTCACAACAACAGCGCTCGCTGTTTCTGTCACTGCGACCCCAGAAGCTCAGGCTCAATTTGATTCATTTTGCCTCTAAGGTATTTTGAAGTATAGGAGAAAAGGCCCAACTAATCACCAGAACGTGTCCCTGCAGACCCTGGGGCAGCAGCCAGGCGTGTGGAAACCATGGCACAGCTGGCAAGCAGAGAGAGGAGCACCCGCCGGCCACCCGGCCAGCTTCAGACCCCTCACCCCCCCAGAGCCACGGCCGAACCCGGGACAGCCAGGTGAGCTCCAGTCCCTTCACACACACACCCATCCCAGTCCAAGCATCTCAAAGCTCTGTCATTTTGTTTTTAAACACACCCTAAGTGGATCATTCAAGGGGGAGCACACGGCCAAGATGGTGGCAAAGCTCAGCTGGCGTCTAATAACTGCACCGCCTTTAAAGACCCCTTTTAACCAACTTTTAACTCCTCGTCACAGGGTGCCAGCGTGTCCCAGCACACCCAGGGTTTCACCCAAAGGCACCACCGTGCCAAATTATTCCACCCTCTTCACCAGCTGGCCACGCTTGCAAATCAGATCCGGGGACTTAGTCAGCCGGAAAGAAACACAGACAGACAAAAAAGTTCCTTTTTTTTTTTAAAAAAAAATAAAAAATAACCACAATTTGCTATCTCTATTCCAGTCCTGAAAAGCCCACACGTGGCTGCTGGCACAACCAAGGAGAAGTATAAAAAAATAAGCATAAAAAATAGTGTGACCAGCAGAAGTAGGGAGGTGATTGTCCCCCTGTGCTCAGCACTGGTGAGGCCACACCTTGAGTCTGGTGTCCAGTTCTGGGCACCTCAGCACAAGAGAGATATCGAGGTGCTGGAGCGAGTGCAGAGGAGGGACACGAAACTGGTGAGAGGCCTGGAGAATAAGGCTTATGAGGATGGATTGAGGGAGCTGGGATTGTTTAGTTTGAGGAAGAGGAGGCTGAGGGGAGACCTCATCACTCTCTACAACTGCTTGAAAGGGCATTGCAGAGAGGTTGGTGCTGGTCTCTTCTCATGGGCAATGAGCGACAGGACAAGAGGGAATGGCTGCAAGCTGCAGCAGGGTAGGGTTAGGCTGGACATGAGGAAAAAGTTTTTCCCAGAGAGAGTGGTCAGTCAGTGGAATCAGCTGCCCAGGGAGGTGGTGGAGTCCCCATCCCTGACTGTGTTTCAGAGTAGATGAGATGTGGTGTTGAGGGATCTGGTGTAGGGGAGAACTTGTAGAGTAGGGCTGATGGTTGGACTTGATGATCCCAAGGGTCTCTTCCAACCTGAATGAATCTATGATTCTATGATTTCAGCCTGCACTGCAGCAGAAAGAGCCCACATGGAATATAATTTTTAATAGATTTAGAGAAAAATTGAAGGCTAGTAACAGGAATTACAACACGCAGAAAAGGTCTTTCATTTCCTTCACCCCAATAAATATATTTCTATAAGCAACACTTAGGCAGGAGCTAGAAGAAAAACCAGATTAAAGCAGGGTATTTTCCATGGAAGCTGTGAGGCAGCAGCACTGTGCAACCACCGCAGCAGCCCCACAGAAGAGCACTGGGCCGTGCTGCTGCCCGGGACCAAGAGACTTCTTGGAAGCCAGGAGATGAGTCAGGAGGCGGCGAGAGGCAGAGCCAGGGCCACGCTGCCAAGGGAGGGGAGAGCCATCCCAGTTAGGGAAGGACTGGGATCCACCCAGCGCTCTTAGTCAGGCCCCCGGCTCAGCACACAAGGCTACGGTAGGTAAAACTGAGTTGGCTCTTCTTGAAATCACTGAAAAGCTGTTCTGCCTTTAAAATATCTAAATAAATAAAGGAAAGGGGGTGGGGGGGAATGCATGGCTACTGCCAGATGTGAAAAATTCCTCTGGTCTGGTTTCCTGGAGGGAGCGGAAAGGGAGGCTGTGACCACCTCGCCCCTGAGCATGCCTGAGTCCGTCCTGCTCTGCCGGAGAAGGCGAGCCAGGCTTTGGCTCAAACTCCCCTGAGAAACAAAGCTCTGCTGGGTGTCTCCCAGCCCGCTGCCACAGCCCAGGTGTACCAAAACCCTGCCGTGAAATGGCATTGCATCCCCCTTCAGGAAGGACCCCAGCGCTTCTGCGCCCCGAGAAGAGCAGCAGCTCTTGCCCTGCCCGACTCAGCCGACATGCTCCGGCGCAGAGCAGAGAGCTGGCAGCCGGCCCCGCTCATGTGCCTTTCTTGGAGCCTCTTCCAGCTCCTCCTCAAGGGAGCCTGCTGGGACCATGCCTTCCAGCGAGGAGAGGCTCTGGGAGCAAGCAGAGGCAGCCACCTCCTCACCGGAGCTTTCTGCGGCCAAGCAGCCTCCTTGGGGATGAGCCGGGGGTTCCAGGGGTCCGAGGCAGGAATCCCCTTTCCATAGACAGAGGGTAGCGGGGTGTCAAAGGTGCTTCAGGACAGGACCCTGTGTATCAGAGTACGTGGAACAGAGAAGTTCACCCTAATCGTGTCTGCATCAGGTCAGGTGGAAGATCACACCCCGCAGAAGCTGTACCAGACACGGAGCTGCCCCAACACTGCAGAGGCACGACTCTGCTCCCCAGGTCGTCGTTCTACAAAACACAATGATATTCCCCAAGCAGGTTTTTTTTTTTCCTAAAAATCCATAACTGTGCTGCCCAAGCAGCTTCTCCACAACACCTCAGCAATGCCTGGTGGCCGCTTTGGATCTCTACACCATTTCTGCAATCATGATCCAACATCTAGAGAGAACTCTTCAGAAAATTATCCTTCCAAGCTGTTTCCTTTTGAACCATCGATACCTTTCCCCTCCAGCAGTTGCCAGCTTTAAATGCAGCCTGAGAAACCAGGTGGTTTGGGCAAGTTTCTTTAATAGCTGCATAAATTCACAGACACTTACTAAAAGCGAGGGCAACAGGGAGCCCCAGCAGCGCAAACACCGCGCTGACAGGGTACAGGTTCTACAAACAAGGGACCAGCCTTCGGTGGTAGAAGATGCACCACATCAAGGCTAGAGAACAGCTCAGTTCAAAAATAATTAGAAGGCAAAGCCATACACTAACATGGTGCCTTTCCAACTGCAACTCTGAAACCAGGCTCTATGCAAAGCGTTTATGGTCTCCTAACAAAATGTGTTCCATCACGTACAGCGACTCCTCCCCAGCAGCCCCAATTTACCACCCACAGCTGCCTGCGGAGAGCGTAAAGTGGAGAGTCCTGGAATTGACCACCTCTGCTTTTAGGTTCTGGGACTCCTTCATCTCTCTCCCTTTCAAGACAGAGAAGCCGCCTCTCGGAATAAAAGCACTTGTTATTAAACCCCAAGCTGGAAATGCTCCTCACTCGTTAGAAACTGCGTGGTGGGCTTTTTGACCTGTGCTACTCCCAAAGCCCAGACAGCTCAGAAACAAGCAGACAGCAAAATTACCTCTCTTTCTCAAAGAAACTGCTTTGTGAACCATTCTCCGAGCCCTTTTGAAGCTGCCCTCCTGGCTGGGTGTGTTCAAGAGTTTTGGCTAAAAAGCAAGCTTTCATGTGTAAAAGGTTAACGACATTTACACCTTAAATACCATACTTAAAAGCATCTAGACCAACAAGCTCCTTAGCCATTCCTCCCAGGGAGGTGGGACAACTGAACTGGTTGGTCTGGTTACTATATAAAGTCTCAAGTATGCTGTTTTCTACATTTTCATTAAAGATTAAGTCAGCCAAGTTCTGCTGAGGTTTAGGAAAAATACTGGAAGTCACCAGCCCTAATGATTACTCAGGCTGTCAGCAGGAACAGAGTAGGGTTTTTTCTAGTATGGGATGAGTCTGTCCTCCACACCGACTCGCAATCCAACACGTATTCCCATGGGACATCATCACAGAGGACATACCTTCAGCTGCTCTCACAAAGATGCTTCAAGAGCCACCTTGGGAGATGGGGCAGCTCCCACCAATGCCTACAGTTTTGGCAGAACTCAACAGAGAGGGTAGGTGCAACCTCCACCTGCTGTGGTATGGGTCAGCACGGTGAGTTACCCAAAACCTCAGCTCCTGCATCCCTACACGTTTGTAAACCCCGTGCCAGCAACTGGTTGGGGGAGAGTAGAGAGGGAAAAGGCAGGAGTCATGGGGTTTAGACCAAGACTCAGCATGCTGGACTTGCTGGTTGTACTGTACCCCCTACCGTGGTGGCTGCCATCCATTCTGCCAAGTGACAGGAACAATTTCTGGATTTTTCTTACAAATCATGCTTTAAAGAAAATAAAGCTGAATGTCTGAAAAAACTGCAGTGTTTGTCATGTTACAGCCCCCCGGAACACGGGCTGGCTTTGCCACAGAGAGACACAGCATCAATGCAGTCAGCAAATTATCCTCTCAAGTACATTATAACATGGAGAAGAAAACTTTAAACAACAAAAAGGACATGACTTCAGTGATCCTTTAGCAGGTGGGAACTGGATATAGCACAAGGAAGAGAAGGGAGAATGGAGCAGAGTCTCCCAGACAGCATGAGGAATGGGGATTTCTCCGCTGCAAAGGTGCTGAGATGAGAGGGGTGGCTCCTGCACCAGGTCTGGTCACAGGGACGGGGCTCTACAGCCAACAGCACCTTCATTTAGCCATTATTTCTAGGGCATTTTTGAAGTCAGGCTTGCAAACCACCAGTAAGCAGCTCCACAGAGGCTTTGAAGTCGTTCCTGGCGATGAACAGAGGCAGCAACACATGGACTGTGGCCATGGCCACATTCGGGAGACCAATAAATTCTGGCCTTGCCAGTCTTCAAATAACAAACAAACAAAAGAATGGTTTGGGTAAGTCCAACACACCAACCATGTTTCTGTTTCCTCAGAGGGAAAAATGGTCAGGTTTGCAGCTAGAGCTCCAACACACATGAAATGAATATTCGACTCCCTCCCTGCCACAAAGCCTTTGGAGGCCGCTTTGAAGGCAAATGCTGGTCTAACAAGAACGGCCTCTTCCTCAGAGAAACTTGATGAGGATGGCAAAAATGTTGTAAATTCGCTTGCTGGATCAACCAAACGTTGTATTTATTTCCCTTAAGAATGTTTATTGAACCGACCAATAATGAAACTGGTACATATTGACAACGTTACTGATTTAGCACTGAATTTGACCCATTTTGGGAACCCGAGGGATGCACAACATCTGCGTTTCACTGCTGACAGAGCCTGACACTAATTCAGACCACACTGTGCATTAGAGGGCTGGGAGGGAAGCATTTAAAACAGTACTCGCTCCTCTTTGAAACGCAGTCTCGGATGGAAACCCAACCATATTGAAAATGTGGAGAAGGCTTTCATCAAAAATGGGTATGAATCTGAAGTATTGGGCAACATCCCGTGTCGGACCACTACGAGTGCTCAAAGGTACCTACTGCCCACCAAGGTACTGCCCACCTGTGGGGAGAGGACAGCTCTGGCACACACCTCCGACTACGCCCTCTCCTACGCCGTGACTTTTCCCCTCTGCCCATCTCAGAACAAACTTTCTCGCCCTTCCAACTCCCACGAGGTTCCCCCAGTTCGAATGGACGGGTGCGACGAGCGGAACGGCTACAGGCACCTACCGGCTGGGCTGAAACGAGGAGCGCTCACAGCAAGACTGTTTGGTGCAAAAGCAGCTGACATTTGGAAAAGTTTAAATATCAGAATTTACTCCCCTGTAAAAACTGAAAATAATACATACTCAACACATGACATATCACTGGCATTTATACAGCTTGAATCAATCTCCAGTTTGGAGGCGCTCGCTTCAAAAGCCTTTGTTACTTAAAAAGATGCATCCAGACTCAAAATCTTTGAGAAGTCCCCCTTGCTTCAGCATTTGAGCTGTATTAATACATTCTGTCGGGGATCCACGCTCTATCCTCCTTCCCAAATAACACTCAGCTTAAATACCTCTTTAAAATAACTTTAAATAATTTTAAATACATTAAGCACACCATCTCTACGTATCAGTAATGCCAGTTTTGCCTCCCCTACAGAATACAACGGTGCTTTAACACAGACACTCATCTCAGCCTCAAACATTAAGGTTCCTTGATCAGAGCAGGAGGTAAAGACCCTAAAGCAACCCAGCCTGTATCTGCCCAGTCTCTCCACAGATTTTTAGGTCTCAAAAGCACTGATTTTTCTAATTCTGGTTCAGGATACATCCCATAGTAAATACTTTAAATACACCCACAGGAGCTGCTTATGCCAGTGGAGTCAAACATTTGCTCTTTTAAAGGAACATCCATAAGTACAATCACTGTTTTACACACTTAAGGATTTTATTTTACTAGACTGCTGCACTGCTTTCTTCATCAACATCTGCTGAGGAGGAAACATTCTGCTTCTAATTACCCAAGTCTTAAAAAAAAAAGAAAGTATTTTTCAAGCTAAATATTTCATTTATTTGAAAAGAAATATTTCTAGAGGTGCCTCAAGTAAAAAATTGTTTAACATGTGTTTTACAGCCTTTCCAAACTCTTTTTTATGGTCCTGGAGTCTGTCCACATTTATGGAAAAAATGTAATGTTTCAGCTTCAATTTGTCTATTATTTCAGCCTGATGTTTTAAAGCTCTTTAAAAGAGGAGAACACATCCGTATTTCAAGTAGTTTTTTCAATTAATATTTGAAAGAAACCAATCAATTTTATTTTTTTTTTTAAACAGGAACTTTTCTAACAGCCACAGAAGTCAACTTCCTTCACCCAAATCTCCTGGCTGAGGTCAGCTTCCACTGACACATTTCTCTTCGCACCTTTACGTTATCCCAGTTTAGGTTTCTAGTCCCAGTATTGCAGATGGGGGGCCTGGGGGCCCTTCTCCCAGCAGTAACGCTCCAAAGGGAGGCAGGGCAAGGGCAGAGATCAGCAGATGGTGGCACCTAAGGCTGCACCCCCCCATAAAAAGCCCCATTTCTTCACTGCATACAACGAGCCTTTTTTTTATCAAAAAAAAGGTCTATCTAAAGAATTGGACTCTTTCCCTGGTTGGGTTATGCTAAGCAACTGGAAGAAACAAAATACTTCAAGTTCTAGAAGAAAATTTTTGCCAGACTGGCTACTGTTTCTCCCCACGTGAAGAGCCTCCAGCATCCCACCCATGGGCAGCCACTGCAGAGTCATCATAAAACTTCTGCCCAGCCCAGGGCCACCACGGTCGCAGGCCAGAAACCCAAGGATCCTACAACCCAATTTTTATTAAAACTGAATATTTTTAAACAATATAACTGCATGTCAATGTGAATGCCAGATACTAGACTTGAAATCCTTTATTTCCCTCTCAGCATCTGCAGGGACCAGAGCAGAGAGGCAGGGATGGGGGGGGGGGGAGATGGTTCCAGGAGGATGCTCTGCTGCATCCTCCTCACCTTACCAAGCCACTAGATGTGAAATGCTCTAAATGCAAGAAATAGCACAGCTAGCACTCAAATGCTGATTTGTTTCTACAGAACAGAGAGGTGACTATTAAACACTGTACCTACACACAGGCAAAGTGTGGCAGAGCCCACCTGCACCCCAGCATTCCACAGCCACAAGTCACTTTCTACCTGCGATGCTCACATCAAAGACCATTCCACCGCCAGCAACCCATGAGAAAGGCTGCATCATTGTCACAAGGTAAGTTCTTAATGGCCTCTATGTCTGCTCCTCCAACTCCAATGGCAGATTTATTTTCTCCACAGAAAGCGCCCGCTGACTTGGATGCTCTCCTCATCACTGGGTGGGAGTGTAGGTCTGCTTGAGGGCAGGGATGCTCTACAGAGGGACTGGGATAGACTGGATAGATGGGCCAATGTTAATGGCATGGCCTTCAACGAGGCCAAGTGCCAGGTCCTGCACTTGGGCCACACCAACCCCATGGATGGCTACAGGCTTGGGGCAGTGTGGCTGGAGCTGCCTGGCAGAAAAGGACCTGGGGGTGCTGGTCGACGGGCGGCTGAACATGAGCCAGCAGTGTGCCCAGGTGGCCAAGAAGGCCAAGGGCATCCTGGCTTGCATAAAGAATAGTGTGACCAGCAGANGATGTGGTGTTGAGGGATCTGGTGTAGGGGAGAACTTGTAGAGTAGGGCTGATGGTTGGACTTGATGATCCCAGGGGTCTCCTCCAACCTCTATGATTCTATGAAAAAGGAAAATGAAACTTGGAGAATGTCTTTGGAGGGGGGTTATGTTTAAGAAACAGCCTTACAAACAGGACTTTTAAAGTAAAAGGAACATAGAGAATGAGAAACAGCCAGGGAGTACCTACGTTTCATAGGAGCCTTCAAAGATGCCCCTAAGGCAGGGACAAGCTGAGCAGAGGCTGCTTAGGGCTGATGTGCAACACTTCCCACAGCAGTTCTCCTGTATTTTTAGCCTGGTTTCCTGAGGAAACGAGGCCCACAGCTGCAGCGTGCCCACCTCTCCTCCACACTGCCAGGTCTGAAGGAAGACAGGGGCTTAGGCAGCTGAGCAGGAGGACTCTCATCCCTGCAGGAAGGCGAGTCTTGGCCACTGTCCTCCCCCAGTGTTGCACCGAGTCCTGCCAAACACAGGAGGCTTTTGGAAAGAGGGAAGGAGAAGCACTGCTAGAAGGGGGACTAGATTTTATAGAACAAGGATTGCTCTGAAACCAAGCTACCCAGGTCACTGCAGGAGAACTTGTCAGAAACGCTCAACCAGATGCACACACTCCCTGTGGTGAAACCATTCCAGCTTCTTGCTTTCCCCCATCCAGAAGTCTCCACGCACTCACAACGTCTGTATGGTCTCTGGGTGACACGACACCTGCCCTGAGAGCACATTTCCTCAGGGATGGCGTCACCAAGACCTGCTGAAAACGGGTGGCTGTGAACAGCCAGCCACGAGCACCTGGGTCTTCTCACCAGGAAGAGCTTACCAAGGCTCTCCTGCATTGCTCACATCAACCTCATGGTGACCACCATTCCCTGGGACACCACAGCTGGAGGTGGCATTGAGCAATTTACTGTCACTTTAAAGCTCACTGCAATCACGAGCCAGTAGGCCAGGTCTAAAATGTGATAAGTCAATGCTTTATTTTTAATAATGGCACATCACTTCCTCGGGGAACTGTAAAAACTGAAGTGCTCCCTACAAGAAATCACAACACACAGCAAGATCTCCTAACAAACTGTCACTCCCTGTCCTGTAAAAGAGTAGATGGGAGCAAATTGGAAAAATTCAAGGAACAAAAATGGACAAAGAAACAGGTCGTGAGTCCCCAAACCAGAGCCCTCACTGCTGCGTGCACCCAAGGGGTCACCTTCAACAGAGCTCAGACATGTAGGTTATTTGAGACCAAACATTTTATAACGTGGTTATGCTCAAAAGCAGTGAAACAGAACTTAAAAACCAATAAAACACAGACCAGGAAGAAAACGTCAGCCCAGACTGGAGGCTGCTTTTGGGAACCTCCCCAGCAGGGAGGCCTGGAGCCGGGGGGACAACAGCACCCACTGCCCAGCAAACCCCTCCTCTACACACTCATTTACAATTAGCTGAAGAAAACAATCCTAAAAATTCATCTGCCACACCTGAAAATAAGCCCTTCTGAAAAGCTTATATGAATCTAGAGGAAAAAAGAAAGTACTAGAGTGAGTGTGTTAATTAAATAAGCAGACGTGTGCTCAGCTGCTGCCAGGAAGGAAACGTGCTCCAAGAAACTGTGATACCTCAGGTGCGTGTCAGCTCCTCACAGGGCAGGTCTTGTCTGCTGGTTGAGGACAATCCTTGCAGCCAAGACACTCAAACTTCACTCTAAAGTGACTTATAAACAAGTACTTCAATAAACAGAGAAACAGCCTTTTCAGTAAAACTCTCTCAAACAGGCTGTTAGAATGATTTTATCCATCTTCTTCCTTCATCTCCCTCTTCTGCCGTCCTCTTCCGTGCCCAACAGACCCTCATACCTGCCATCTTCCCAGGGTTCTGGGCACTACCACGGCTTGTTTGCAGTCCCTGGGCTTCCTGACCAAACTGAAACACAAATGGGACTGTCACCATGACCTGCAGGTTCTCCTGCTACTGCAGCCCCGCTCACAGGAAACATCAATGTTTAAAAAGCACTTTTTTAAAAATGCTAAATCAAATGCAAAATTAGTGGTCAAAGCCCTGAGGGACAGAAGCAAACCATCCAATCCAAAAAATCCCTGGGAAATAGTCTCACTAAACATCCTTCAGAAAAAATCCAGAGCCTTCTGTGGGAACAAGGAATCTCTGTATCAGTCCAAGGAAGAGATGAGAAACTCCTTGTCCTCACCTCAGGAGGGGAAGGGGGACAGTATCTGAACACGACCTCAGCAAGTAACCCCGGGTAGGAGCTGATGGCGACCTGGCCTTTTGCAAGACGAAATTCAGTTAACCAGTGTGAGGGAAGGGCTGGGTAAGCTGGTTTTGCTATCTGTGTTCAAATAAAACCAGACTTTCGTTAACCCAACACGTCAATCACTTGATGAGCGGGCACCCAAGAGCCACTATCTCTCCTGCCAGCGCCAAACTGACAGGGCTGAGCTCCAACGCGCTCCCCGAAAAGGGGGTGGGGTTCCCCCCCTCCTTAAAAACCGTGAAAAAATACTTGGAAAGGGAATCCAAAATATAAGGCAGGGCACACATCCTGTTTTTCTGCAGCTATACAGTTTCTCAAGTGTTATAAAAACCATTTGCCAGCAAGCCAGCCAAATGTATTGGGAAGATAGAAGCAGCGCCTGGGGTGGAAAGAAGGTGTTTTTAGCACGCTCGGGCCAATTACGATTTCGAAGGTTTCCAAGCACACCACTCCTCTTAACCCAGCAGAAGGAAACAAGAGTTTAGCAACTTATTTAGGGTTTCATTTGCTAATTTGCAAAAACAAGGAGAAATCCTCCTCTGCTCTCCAGCATCTCGTTGGGAAAGCTCTTGCCAACACGCGGGTGTCGCTGCCAACAGCTCAACCCGCCGTGACCCAAAGTTCTCCCTGCCGGAGCCGTGGTGCTGCTGCGGCGACGCGGGGAGGGAGCGAGACACATGGTGGTGTGGAGACAGCCGAGAGCGGGTTTGTTATAACCCTGACACGGCTTTTGCTGTTAAACCCAGTAAAAGCCCACAGCATGCTAAGCCATGAGCTGAGCTTAAAGCAGTCCAGGCTCAGGTGAGGGACAAGCTGCCCCGTGCGGCCTGGTCTGCGGGCGCGCTACGGAACCAGGGCGGATTAGACGTTAAGAAGCAAGGAAGCTTAATTTTCCTCCTTCCCCTCAACACGACTAAAAATGCTACTTCAAGATGACTGTTCTCAGTTTTAGCACTGATGATAGCTAGGTCAGAAGCCAGCCTTGGAAAGTTTTACTCAGCAGCAGCTTTAGAAACCATAAATTATCTTTAGACTAAGTTTACACACTCCCCCCCCCTCTGCAGCGTTGCAACTGCCAGCTCCCTTTTCTCAAGGCTTCTCTTCAGACACCGCAGACGTTCTCCAAAGCCAGGCAGAACCTTCACCTAAGCGTGGCAGGGCCGAGGCAGACAATTTGGGGATTACTTTTGCTAAGATGGGAAGCAGATTTGGTCTGAAACTCAGGGCTGAGGTTTAAGACTTTGGAGGCGAGGCCGAGCTCAGAGCCGAGCGGGCAGGGCCAAAGCGAGGGAGCCTCCAGGGGAGCACGGGCTTCTCCAGCTGCATCACCAGTAGCTTCGCTTCCATCGCAACAGGGAGGGGAAAAAAAAAGCCCCAAGCACAAACCAAGCAAAGCTGGGTCTCTTTGTAGGCTAAGCCTGGAGAGTTCAAACCAAAGATGCCTGCCATTTTTACAAATCTAAACCCAAAAAAGGTAATAAAATACATTTTATTAGCTGAAGGGTTCCTTCCCCCCCTCCTTGGGTCTATAGCAGAGACTTGGCAGAAACTTCAGCTTCTGAGAATGTAAGTTCCAAAACCTGAGAATGAAAGCAGCAGTCTCCTTCCCCTAGACTGAGTCCCCATCGGGATGCATTCCCAGTAAACACAGCCCTACTCCAGGCCTGTGGCGTCACCCCCTCGTAGTCGTAGAACGGACTAATGTCTTGGTCAAAAAGGTAAGCAACAGGAGAAATGCTTCAGTTTCAAAGGTTAAGATTTGGGATTTTTCCTTTTTCCTCCATGTTTTCATGCACATCCACGGAGGGAAAGTGGAACACTACTTTGAGACAATCCACACCGACACATAACAACACCTATTTTTCACATCCATGGGAGGCAGATCCACCAAGTTCAAACACGTCTCTGGGATGGACAACCACGGCACTGCCAAGTTCAGGTCTGACACCAAGGGTACCCCTGAGGTCAGCTGTGATGTCAAGAATGAGTCTGTCTCCATGGGAAGCAGTAATGTCCCTGCTCAACACCATGTAGGTGCTCGAGGTGAGTAGAGGATGGAGTTCTGCTGCCACAGCTCTGCTCCTCCCTGGGCCACCGGCTCCTTTGCTGAACAGCAGCACCGACAGCAGCTCCTTCCACTTCCCACAGCTCAAACACAGGCTTATCTGGCTCCTACAAGTTTTAGGTGAGCTTTGAAACAGTATTGTTTGGGGACAATTCCAGCAGAAAGGCAGATGTTTGATTCAGTAGCTGTCACTCACGGGCTAAAGGGAGAACATCTGCCACTCTCCTCTCAAAGCAAGCTACTCACGGGAAGAAAATCCAGCACCTGAAACCAAATTTTTCAGGGCCATGAGGGAGTGACACTGTGACAGAGTCCACTGCACAGAGTTCTCAGGGACAGCTGGAAGGGAAGAGGCGATGGGGACACGGAAGGGAAGAGGCGATGGGGACACGGAAGGGAAGAGGCGATGGGGACACGGAAGGAGGCACGGAAGGGAAGAGGCGATGGGGACACGGAAGGAGGCTGGAAGGAAAGAGGCAATGGGGACACGAAAGGAGGGTGGAAGGAAAGAGGCGATGGGGACACGAAAGGAGGCTGGAAGGGAAGAGGTGATGGGGACACGGAAGGAGGCTGGAAGGGAAGAGGTGATGGGGACACGGAAGGAGGCTGGAAGGGAAGAGGTGATGGGGACACAGAAGGAGGCTGGGAACACTGATGGGGACTTAAACTGTCCTGATGGTTTAACCCACAGTGGGACTGGTAGGCCTGTGAGGTCCTTTAAGCTGAATACAAACCCTCAACCCCGTGTCAGGCCGTGGTGGGGATCAGAAATTCATGTAAGGTAAGGTAAAATCTTCCAGACGGGGATTAGCTGAGAAACCCCTGCTGGGAACTAGAGCGAGTGCCAAATGGTGACAAGAGAGATTAATACTTTCAGAGGCATTACCACTACAAAACATGAGAGGAAAGAATGTTTTTCTAGAATTTTCTCTCCTCTGGAGTTCAGGGTAGTTACCTGTCACACACGTGTGGAGGAAGGTACAGCTGCACTGAACAGCAGAGACACTTCTGCCCAGGTAGTTTTCATGTATGTCCCTGCAAAAGGGCAGCAGGTTTCCCCTGTGCCATGTATCAGCACCAGGCAAAGAGTAAGGTATCCTAGAGATAATGTTACAGTGCGGGTTTTTTTTGCAAGCACTCATTAAAGGCAAGAAAATGAACTTCCAGAACGTTCCCAGAAGTCTCTCTAACTGGCCTTCCCAGTATGTTGATGATGCCTTCAGGCAGGGGTTTCGACAAACACTAAGTAGGGTCCTGTAAGCTCTATTATCAAAGGAAAATGCCCGAATGAAACTCAGACCATTCTTTTTGCCCATTGTCAGAAAATCCAAGCCTTTGGCCACACGCCGCGTTTGCATTTTCCTGCACACTCTTTCATATCTGGTTTTGGCCCTGCCCCGAAGAGGGCTCTGACTCGGGATCTGGCCACACATTCCAGTCATAAATGACACTAACTGGAGTCATTCTTTAAAATATCTGTCAAATATAATTCTTTCACTGTTTGGATTCTCACTGACTTGCCCCCACAGTGCTGGGATGAAGTCATAAATTATATGCCCTGCCAGTCAATTCTCTCTGATTGTTTGGTAGAACCTCTCCACTAATAACCAGTGATCATCAGCCACCTCATGGCTTAAGTGGTTTCCCATCATGAAAGATTTATCCGCTGTGACTTCCAGTCAATCACAGAGACACTGAAATGGCTATCAGGCACTCTCATCTCGAGACCACAAGACGAGCAGACAGGCTCCAGAGACAAGGGAAAGCAGAGCACTGACTCCAGACACCCAAAAATCAGTTTTCTAGGCAACAGCTGCATATAAAACCCAACCCCTACGTTTATCTTCATAAGGAAGTCAAAAGCCCCAGAGCAGAGCCCAAATTCAGCTCCAAAGAAACTCACCTGGGTCACAGCGTGTGTGCAGAGAGCACTGCAGAAGATCAGGTCCATTCCAGGGAGAACTGTGTGCTGGGATGAACTGTGAAGCACACTCCCTACCCCGGGGCAAACACAAGCATAAGCCAAGGCAGTGCCCCACAGCAGCTCTCCAATTCCCCTCTGGAGAACTACCCAGCAGTTAAATGTCAACTACCACTCCGAGTCAACAGGGCTCTCAGCCACCAAGGAAAGAGAAGCCAAGCTGTCTTCTGTGGGCCATCCTTGAGAGGATATATTTCTCCCACAGAAAGATAGGCTTTCAAGGAAAAGCATTTGTCCTTCAAGGGAAGGGAAGGGTCTGACCTGTACAGCTGGCACTGCATGAAAAATAAAGTTGAGGAGAGGCAATAGGTGCTAACTACAAGGGTGCTCAGATCCAAGCTGCAGATACACCCACGAGCATGAGTCAAAGCCAGCTGTATTCTCATTGGGCTCTTTCCTCCCCAAACCCAGGCTCTAATACCAGGAGAGCGACATGGAAACCTTCATGCCTGAAATCTCCCACCTGCAGCCTCCAGAGGTAAACCTGGAGCATCACCCCGGTGCCCACTGACAACCAGCACACTGACACAGACCCTTCTGTGTGGTGGAAGAAACTCGGATGCAGAAGAGACTATTTTAAAGAGAGGACTAGTGTTTGCACTGTACTCTGCCTCTTGCTTATATTAAACAGATTAAAACTCACTGAAAGTAATAAGCAGCGAGTACTAGAGGCATCAAAGATTCCTGGGATGGAGTAGGCTGTAGGCAGCAGGTACTGACTGCAGTGGGAGCACAGGAGAGGAGAGACTGGTGCCAACTGGGCAAGTCAGGGCAGTGCCCTCACACTTCCACAGCGCTCTCCCTTCTCCTTAGGAAAACCACGGCGACGAGCGTGCCCGACGCACGGGAGAGAGCGACGGGCAATTAATTGCTCCAGCATGAAAACTGGGAGAGTAAGCACAATTTATTTTGCCACGTTCTTAAAATGAAATAAGAAAATATTTAAACACTACAGCTTATTTAGATAATACACACTGGAAGACATCTTTTACTGCTGGCAGCTTGAGAGAAAAGAACATAATTACAATTCCAAGCATGAAATGAGCTCTCTTCCACACATGCCTGAACCAAGTCTAACTGTTTCACCAGCTGTAGTGAATCAAAGCAGGCAGTGAATTAAACAGAACTTCCCTAGAAGCAGCAGCAGCAGCAGCAGCTCTCGGTGCCTTTAACCTAGTAATTGCATGGCACCTGGATCCGGAAGGAGCGGGGAGGATTTAGCAGTTGCAGATGTGCAGCTGATGTGGCACACGCAGCGTTTGATCTGCCCGGAAGGCGGGACCCCGAACAATGCATCTGTGTGCTGGCCCACCAGCACCCGGGTGTGGGCCCGGGGGGATATATAAAAGCTAACATTATACTGCAATTGAAAAGAAAAAAGCCACAGCATGAGCTTGACTGAGAAAAACAATAGCAGCCCCGGTCTTAAGTATCTGCCAGAATGACCACTAGCCACTTCCAGACGCGTTCTTTGTTCAAGCACTTCAGTGTTACCTTCTTCACCGGCCGCCCCACATCACAAAGGTACAACAGGGGCTACTAAATGTGAACCCACGGTGATGTCCGTACCTTCAACTTGCTGGAAGAGTTGTTAAAGCAGCTCTAAACTGCCGTTACGAGGATTATACCCCTACAGTGGAATCGAGTGCTGAGTTTTCCCATTTTTGAACGCTGTGACGCAGAAATCCACCAGTCTCGCGCTTCACATCAGCTTCTCATCTGCTTCCTTCAAAGGGTGCAAGTCCTCACAGAGCACCATTAAAAAAAAGGAATCCCAGCTGAGACCCTTCTCCTGCAAATCCAAGCCAAACTTCACACAGGGATCCTGGGAAAGCCTGGGGACTCAGTGCCGTGAGCCCAGCCTCCCGCTCCACAGCCTGGAGCGGCCCAGTTCCAGCTCTACCAGTTCCTGGGAACGGGGAGCAGCCCAGCACTGCCAGCTCAGCCACCAGTGCCAGTGGGACAGTGACACAGCCCTCCCTCCAGCCCCTGCAGATACATCACCCACACAGCAACAAAGCTGAATAAAGGCATAAAACCAAAGCACATGGGAGTGAACGTTGTTAGACTGAGAGTAACTCTAAGCTCGATCCTGCACTTGAACAGATTACAAGAACTCAGTTCTTCTGTGATGAGGAGCTGGGAAAGCTGCTGTCCAAGCCTCTGCTGGGGAAGGAGAGGGAGCCCAACCTCAAAGGTTTATGCATTTATTCTGACCTCTAATATCACCGAGGCAGTAATCTTACCAGTACAACAGCATCGATGCTGCTGTTCCAGAAGTGCTCTTAGTGTGTCCAGGAAACAGAGAAGACACTCTCAGCTGAAAGAAGCGAACGTTTCCCTTCTCAGCTTGTACATACAAACATATATATGTATATAGGCCTTTTTGAAGCCATGCTTGCTTTTGAACCAAAAACAAGTACCAGCACACCCCCCTAGAGCAGTGCCACAGGACACCTTCTGTCACTGCACAACACCATTGGTGCCTCAGTGGCATTTTGCAGGCTGGCACCAAGAGACCACCACCACGCTGGCCAGGCTTGCAGGCACCACACAGCATCCCTCCCAGCAGAGCCTGGCCCCGTTAGGGCTGTCAGCAGGGCAGGAGGAATGTCACCCTGTGCCCAGCTGGGCAAAAATCACTTCCCATCAACGAACACAGAGTTCAGGGGAACACACCAACACCCCAGGACACAGCGAGCTGACAGCAGGTCAGAGCTTGAGCGTACAAAGCCAGGAGGGTCTCTGTGTTGGAAGAGCTGCTCCAAGTCACCCACACACAAGGTGTCCAGGCTTGACTGTGCCCTCTCCTGCTCTTCCTCCTCTAGTGGCATTTCTTGAGCAAAGACTGCACCTGAGAACATCACTGCTGGCTTAAGGCTGTGACCCCCAGAGAGGAGCCAAGCACCTCGAGAGGGAGGGGTGTCTCCTCCTGCTCCACACTTAGGGGCTGTCAGGCAGACAAGAAGCAGTTCATCTTTAAAAGAGAGTTTAAGGTCACTTTGGTATCATTTTAGCTGAATGCAACTGGAGTATTTAACTTTCAGCAATTTTAGCTAATGCATTAAATGTCATGTAGAAAGTTTAAAAATAGGGCTGGCCACAACAAACTAAAAATAAGCAAACCTGACAAGACAAAAGCAGGGAGCATTCTATCTAAAGTCCCATAAGCCTCAGTGTACGTTGAGATACATACATTGACTTGTTCTGCCTCAAATCATCTCTGCTACAGCCATCTTTCCCTTCCCCATTTTTCAACCCCAAAAGAATTACCATTTCTTTCCAGACAAGAACCTCTGCCAACATTCTAGAAGGCTGAAGTCCAAACCACACATAGTTCAACAACAGCAGAGTTGAACAAAAAGGAAAACTAGAGCTGGTTTTTGGTCTTTTTTTCTTTTTTAAATTATACCTTTTGAAAGTACGGCTGAGATGGGGGGAAAAAAAGAAGTCGAAGTAATTGATTAATTCCAGAGTAATGAAGAAGGTTTATAGTGCACTAGAATATATATATATATTTTACTAAGTTGATCAGATTTATCACCATTCTCTACTGTCTAAACTCAAGGTGGCTCTACAGAAAAGCACACACTACCCTGTAATTCTAATACTAAAATGGCTTAGAGTCCACAAATTAATACTTTTACAGGCAAGGGTTTCATAACTAGGTCAAAGCAGGGGGGTGAAGCTGTAAGTTCCTGCTCACCCAGCAGGGAAGAAAAAAAAAAAAGAAAGGAAAAAGCATAGGATCAACCTCCTTTCCCAGGGATCCCCAAGGTTTTAACAGGGAAGAAAAATCCCAACTTTGCAGAACTGCAAAATAGAGCCCTCTTTCAACACCTTTTAATTGAAGCCTGTCCAGGATCTCGTCTTGAATTATGACCAAGCCTCTTCCTAAGCTGTAGAGCACAGCTCTTTACTCTCATCACTCAGAAATGCAAGCTTTTCAATAATTGAAGAATAAAAATTAAAAAAATCTGTACCCTGAAGTAAAACTACAAAGAATCCCAGCAGGAAAGGAACTGGAAAAGCGCAAGTGGTAACTGGTTAACTGGAACTACTCAAAAGGTACCTGATGGACCTCACCAGCTCTTACCTTTGAATGTTAAAGCCACGAACACTTATGGTTTTAACAAAAAACCGTCTCCCTGCTTTGCCCAGGACACTCTGTCCTCCTTGTTTATATCCAAGAGTTGTTCCAGGGAAATTTAATAAGGACACTATAAAAGAAAAATAAATAAAAAATAGAGTCCAATGCTGTCTTCCTCCCTCTGAGCTACCGTAAACTAAGTATGAACACAGAAACTATTTCTGAGAGCAAAAGGAATCTCATTTTCAACTCAAGTTTCCTTAAATAAAAACTAAAAAGCACGCAGTGCAGTAATGCCCAACCTTAAAGCCACCACCTTCTCCCAGGGCAGGAGAGTCGGTGTCAGGGCAGTATTCAGAGAGAAGCTGGACCTGCCTGTGTCCCTGGCCAAAAGCAGACGACCTGTGTGGTAAGAATACAGAAATTCCCTATTATACCCTTCCTCCCTCCCCCCTTTCATTCAGCATAATGGAACCAGCAAGTCTAACTCTACAGCACTGTCTTGGAGGAATCCAACTTTCAAGACCGCCAGCCTGAGGAAGGGGAAGACACCACCAAGAGGTGATCAAACCAGCAGTTAATCCCTCCGCCGCCAACTGGTTTGGTGTGTGCAAAGCCATCCAAAGTTGGGGCTTTTTTTTTTTCCCTTCACATCATTTTGCTTACTAAATCCTGCTACAGTGCCCAGGGGCATTTGGGCATGCGACGCCGAGAACTAATTATGCTTCAGCCAAGGCATGCCTGCTGCACAGCGCTCCGCAAGCGCGTCACTGGAATTCCAAGCTACTATTATGCACAACTCATTGCTCTAGTTATCAGCCTCGAAGATCTAATTAATCCTCTTGCTCATCATCGCCTCGGCTTACACAGGAGCGTCTCAAAGCCCGGTGCCGTTTAGCAAGTATGCAAAAATAATAATAACAATAATAATAATAATAATAAATAAGATAGCTGAAGCAGCTCTGAAGGCTGCTGTGGGAAGAGACGTCGATCCGCATTCTTCTCATCCAGGCAGGTACAGAGCACCAAGCAGGACAGGGATGAAAGCTTCCCCTTTGGTCCCTGGCCCACACTCCTTCCAGGCCATGGGAATTAGCCCCAATGACAGGTATCTCGCTACAGGAAATCCAATCTGCGCCTCAGCTTTAATTGTAGATGACCTTGAAAGAGGGGACATTTAAAAATACATATGCATGTACTCATAGGGCCACGTAGGTACAGCCAGAGCTGTAGGTTTTTAAAGCACTTTCCTACCTTCAGCAAGAGCGAGGTCAAGGGAATGAGGAAAGTTTCTGTGTCTTTAGCCAACCCTTTGTGTACATGCTTCATATTCAGGTACTCCTTTACATGGAAGCACCAGACAGCTAAGAAACTGCAGGGAGCAAGAACAACCTCAGGGGTGTGATACCCAGAGGAACTGCCGTGCCTGCTACCATCTCCTTTAGACAGAGATCCCCGTTCAGAGTGCTGTAAAAGCACTGTTAAAAACTAGGGGAAAACAAATAAATGAAAGAATTAACGACTGGCCCAGCTGCTAGGTCCAGCTGCAGTTGTAACTGCTGACAGGAAAAGAATACATGGGGTTTTTTTTCACAATATATTTGTTCTCATTATTTTGTCAAATTATTTACTACCTGTTGTCATTTGATTCTTACTCCTTGTAACTTTTATG
This sequence comes from Jacana jacana, assembly GCA_013400555.1. NCBI lineage: Eukaryota > Metazoa > Chordata > Aves > Charadriiformes > Jacanidae > Jacana > Jacana jacana. The sequence goes on along the minus strand of VZTM01002652.1, from coordinate 451,077 downwards.
CAGCATTAAATCTGTGTCATGATGTTAATTAGCATCATCCACAACATAATAACAAATAGATTCACTGTCTCTGACATCAGTTGCTCAAGATAATTCCGGAGCAGTAAAGTTGGTTTATCCCTTTATTATTCCCCACTAGCAAAGCAAGCTTTCCTTAGGAGTCTCAGAAGTTGCAGTCCCAAAGCAAAGCTCTCCAATGAATGTTTTTCCACTAACTTTAAAAATAAATTTCTGTGAATCTTTATTTCCTACATTATCTCCAACCAAAACGGGCATTTCTATTACACCACTTAATTCCAATTAAGAAAACGTTGAAAGGCTTCCTGCACAAAACAAATACAGGATATTGGCAAGACTACAAGAATGAGGTAAAAACTACTGAAGACAACAAAATAATTTTCTTCTGACTGTGTAGCATAAAAAGGGAAGTATATTTCTTACATGACACCAGCAGCAAGTCTAGGTCCAGCAGAGAATAACCAGAGCTATTCAGCGTCAGCCTTGGAATCCTTATACCATTAGTTTAAGCGGTTGAAAAAAAATTATATAAAAGGACAAAAATGACCAAACTAAAAGAAATCCTCCTGCCATACCTACCCACAACCAAACTGACCAGCTCTTCTCGTTTTTGCCCTTCCTCCAAGTGTTTTCCCCCTCTGTTTGCTTCTTGTCTGGCCGACTGCTCGAGCTCGGCCGTGCCAGGCTGCGAGTTGGCCTCGGGGTGCCCAAAGTGCCCTTAAGCACCCAGTCCTCAGGCTGCTGTCCTGCCTCTCACCAGACCTGGAAACAAACCCAGCGCCAGGACTGCTGGGGAACTCTGAGTGAAGGTTAAATGTTGTTATCTGAAGCCAAGGAAAGTCACAGATAATGTATTCTTAAACACACCTGAGCTCTGCCCCAGAGTCCAAGCCACCCTGCAAGGGACACGATGACTTTTAGACTAACAGACTTCTCCTAAAAAAAAAACCACTGAAGGCTTCAAGGATTTCATTCTTCTAAAGGTACAGGAGGAATTGATAGTGGCATCCAGGCCTTCTTTATGGCAGCTACAGCCACCAGGAACAAGAGGGGCACCGTCTGGGCTCCCCTGTCAATCCTTAGAGGCCGCTCCTACCCTGCAAACGTCAGAATCACAGAATGGTTAGAGTTGGAAGGGACCTTAAAGATCACCAAGTTCCAACCTCCCTGCCATGGGCAGGGACACCTCCCACTACAACAGGCTGCTGAAAGCCCCATCCAGCCTGGCCTTAAGCACTTAAATCCTCCAAAAACATTAATTACAACTAGGACTAAGTCCTCCAGGAGCTACCCTGCTTCTTCACAGCACGTGGGCTCTTCCCATGCCATGACAGCGAGGCACAGGACCCACTCTCACCCCAGTGCTGCTCCCAGCCCTCCCCAGCCAAGCACAGCAACCCAGGTGTTTCCAGCAAAGCCCACAGAGATATAGAAGGCATGTGGCAAGTGCCTGACCCAAGAGCAGAGCATGTCAGGTCACTGCTGGTCGTGTATTATCACAAGACAACACATTTTATGCATTACTGTATCACAGGATAAGTCCAGACACACACATCACCACAACCTCCACCAAAATCCAACAGTTGTTCTTCTAGATCGGACAAAACCCAACTTTCACCATCAGTGGTGAGCGTGTAGATGGTGTAAAGCTGAGGAAACTGGACATCCCCTGGCCAGAACCCTCAGGAATACACCCTGTAGTTTAGACAACCACCAAAATAAACATCTGGAAAAACTGAACTCCAGTGACCCAGTAAAGAAAAGAAGAAAATCTCTGAAGAGCACCTGGGCTCAGGCTGCGCCATCCTTCTGTATGAAAACATAAAAATAAGGAAAATGCCACCACTGACCTCCCCATGTGACAGCCCTGAAGACAACCCCATTAACTGGAATTTCATGTCCCAAGACACTAACTCCATTATTTGTTGTCAATCTATTTTGGTTCTGCAGTTTACATCTAGGAGTGAAATCCCAGCCCCAGATAACTCAGGGTACACTACTCAGTAGGTCTGTCTGTCTGTCCATCCTACAGCCCATGCTGTTTTCAGTGTTCCCACCACTCCCACACAACCACCACCAGAGCTGCCTCCAGACCACCTCTCCCTCTGTCACCCTTAACTACCCCCACCCTGACATCAGAACTAAGCTGGCTCACTTGGATTGTGAATTCACCAGGGCAAAAATAAATAAAAACAGACATAAAATAAGAACCCATGACAAGTTTTACTTGCAAAAGCAAACACAACATCCACTTCCAGTGGCAGTTTCCTAAAATAAACTACACACATGCCACCACCTTCCTTCCTCTGAGGAGTGGTTGCCCCAGGAAGGTGAAGGTAGACAAGCCCATCTCTCTTTGGCGAGGGAGACCCACGCACTGACTTCACCAGGAATAGCTGCTGTGCTCCAAAGCAACCTTCAGCATTGGTAACTCTTTGGATTTAAATTTCAAATCAATTCAGATGAAAGATTAAAGAGAGAACGTTGGTTTTGCCTTTCCCACACTGTGGAGACGCTTGTCTTTTATAAGGAGGGAGCCCATAAAAATAACAAGGGAGAAGATTTACACCCAAATGCCTCAAAAAAAAAAAGGAAAAAAAGAATGAATTCCTGATTTTTGCAGCTACTCAGTGGAAGGAGCAGATGGTTACAGGCAATAGTATTGACAACTTAACAAGCTACCACCCCCAAAGGTGAGCTTCCAAGTCTGTTCCAAATTCAAGAGTTAAAAACATTACAGCTGAGACCATCGCTCCCAGGGGAAGCGGAGAGTTTCAGCCGGTCCCATGGCGCTTCAGAAATGTGCTTTACTCACTGCTGTCTCCTGCCCCAGCCCTCCCTGAAGGGCTGTGACTTCCCAAAATGTCCCGACGTGGTTGCCTGAAGCCATCTGCCCGCCCCTGGGTTGAGCCTGGGCAGTGGCAAAGGCAGGCAATGCAGATTACACAGTTTGGAGTAAAGAGCAGAGCTTTTGGTATTTGTCTCCAAACCGAAGCCACTTCTGAGGAGAGAGAAGCCAGGCGTGCCAGCATCCCAAAACCCCCGGGCACAGGGAGAGGTTCTGGGAATTCAAGCCCCCCCAGAACCTCTGCCTCCATGAGCACCAGCGACGGCCTGTGCTCCTTGCTCGCTGGGACGTCCACAAGACGCCAGCTTCTGTAGTAGTAGGTCGTGAGAGGTTCTCCTCCCCCTCTACTCTGCCCTGGTGAGACCCCATCTGGAATATTCTGTCCAGTTCTGGGCCCCTCAGTTCAAGGAGGACAGGGAACTGCTGGAGAGAGTCCAGGGCAGGGCTACCAAGAGGATGAAGGGAGTGGAGCATCTCCCATAGGAGGAAAGGCTGAGGGAGCTGGGTCTCTTGAGCTTGGAGAAGAGGAGGCTGAGGGGTGACCTTATTAATGTTTATAAATATGGAAAGGGTGAGTGTCAGGAGGATGGAGCCAGGCTCCTCTCAGTAACATCCAATGACAGGACAAGGGGTAATGGATGCAAGCTGGAACATAGGAGATTCCAGTTAAATATGAGGAAAACTTCTTCACAGTGAGGGTGACTGAACACTGGCAGGGGCTGCCCAGGGAGGTTGTGGAGTCTCCTTCTCTGGAGACATTCAAAACCTGCCTGGATGCATTCCTGAGTGACCTGCTCTGGGTGTTCCTGCTCTGGCAGGGTGATTGGACTGGATGATCTTTCAAAGTCCCTTCCAATCCCTGACATTCTGTGATTCTGCAAAAGACCCAAGAAATGCCTTCTCCCAGCTCCTGTACATCTCCTGCAACTGGAAACAATCAACTTGTCTAGTCTCAACCCAAGATCAAAACACTAATTAAAACATTAACTTGTTAAATACATTTCAGTGAAGCTATCTTTGGGTTCCTGCTGGAAACTCAGTCCAGCACACTACTACACACTACTTCACAACAGGCTTACACGCAGCATCGAGAAAACTGTCAGAATACCTGAGTTCTCAAGCACCTAATTAAACCAGTAATGAATCAGACTGAAAATCTCAGCCCTTCTTGAAGTCTTGTTCTTCTGAAGTTAAAGCTCTGCCAAGAATTCAACCAAGGGAACAGAACTAATGACAATGTCTAGTCGCCGTCTTCACGCTTGATTTGTAAGAGTTACTGCCCCTGCCTGTTCCTGTGTCAGACACTTTGGTGGATCAGCCAAACCACCTCCCATGCAAGGCCTCCATCAAATTCACGCTCTGCTTTGTCCTGCCGCCTTACACCACCGAGCAAGGATTCCCACCTGGGGGGCCTCAGGCAGCTGACTGGTACCTGTAGGATATGGACTGTCCCACCTGCAGCTCCACTGAAGATGCCCAAGTCCCTGATCCATCTCCCTCGGTATTCACACAATAGGAACCCATTCCCCCCAAACACCAAAAAGTACTTTCCTCCCTTGGAGGACTCAGGGATCACAGAACTGGGCACCTCAGCACGAGAGAGATAGAGGTGCTGGAGCGAGTACAGAGGAGGGCAGCAAAGCTGGTGAGAGGCCTGGAGAATAAGGCTTATGAGGATGGATTGAGGGAGTTGGGATTGTTTAGTTTGAGGAAGAGGAGGCTGAGGGGAGACCTCATCCCTCTCTACAACTGCTTGAAAGGGCATTGCAGAGAGGTTGGTGCTGGTCTCTTCTCACGNTCCAACCATACACACAAAAAAACCCCACTCCCTACAGTCTCAGCCACGAGAGCATGGCCTGAAGTGCCACATCTACATGCTTCTTAAATACCTCCGGGGATGGTGACTCCACCACCTCCCTGGGCAGGTTGTTCCAGTGCCTGACCATGCTTTCAGTAAAGTTGTTCCTCCTAATATCCAGTCTAAACCTCCACTGCTGCAACTTCAGACCAGTTCCTCTGGTTCTGTCACTATTCAACTGGGAGAAGAGGCCAGCACCCACTTCTCTACAGCCTCCTCTCAGGTGGCTGAGAGGGCATTAAGTTTCCCCCCCTCAGCCTCCTCTTCTCCAAACTAAACAAACCCAGTTCCCTCAGCTTCTCCTCGTATGACTTGTTCTCCAGACCCCTCACCAGCTTGGTGGCTCTCCTCTGGACACAAATTTGCGTGTCACACTGAGTTGAGTGTCAAAATCACCAGGCTCACAATTACTTTTGCTACTTAAAAGAGCAAAAGATAAGGGAACAAGAACATCCTAAACTATTTTTCATTCAAGAAGTACACCAGTGAGTCTGGTCTTATCAGCAGGCCTTTGGTCTGCAAGCTCCTTAGGGTAGGAACAGATTGCACACCTCTTGCTGCCAAATGCATCATCTGCACTTAATCATAGCGTGATGGATATCTTCTGAAAACAAGCTATTTCAGCCCATATTTTGTGTAATCCTGCCTTTTCCCTCCAAAGCCTGTCATCTCACATCCAGGGTCTCACTTCCTCAGGGGTGGAGACCGTAACTGCAGTCTCTTTAAAGAACCTACTTTGGTGCTACACAAAACACTCATAAATAAATAAAGCCACTGCTCCCAAGGCTTCATCTCGCTGCTGCAGGGAGCGTTCCTGCATCCAGAAGCCTCCTGCAACGTGACACAGGGGAACCCGAGAGCCCTCTTACTTTCAAGAGGAGGTCTCACCCAAGCACGGCGTTGCACAAGGGTAGAAGTGGCAACAGGCCACTTACTCACCAAATAACCTCCCAGCTGCCCTCCCAAAATCCTGCCTCCGTGTGTCACCCGGGCTGTGCCTCACAGGAGTCTTCCCTCACGAAATAGCAGGCTCTGCCAGTTACTGGAACCGACGATCCTCTGCACCCACTGCCTTACAAGCCTGGTTTAATGAGCTTGTTCCTAAACACAGCTATGATTTAAGTGTAGGGTACATTAGCTGGAGACAAACCTACAAAACCCTAAGTCAAAAGTAGATATATATTTTGTTTTTAAAAAGTGAGGATTTTTGTAGTCGTAACATATGCCCTTTTGCAGAATAAAACCATTCAAAAAACGAGTGGTGGGAATCTCTCTTTCATCTTCTTTTTAGCTAATTGTTGCCATGGCTTTGTCTGGTTCTGAACCAGGAAGGAGGACAAACGTTGCATTTGGTTGTGGATCGTTCTTACCAAGAACCTCCTTCTGTGTCGTGGTGAACACACGGGGCTGAATGACACCCAAAAGAAACAAGTCAGGCAAGGCCTTCTTCAAAGGAGCTTCTGCTCAGCTCAGATCTGTTCATTAAAGGTGCTGCATTGTGCACGGGGGCCACGTTAGCTCATTAGCAGTGGAAAGGTTAGTGAAAGTGAATTAATCTAAGTGCTCCACTCTCTCTAACATCTGACATGCAAGAAAGGAGCTTCCCTACCTGCACTTCTCCTAAAAGCTACCTTCGAATTGAGGGCATGTAGGTGGCATCTGCCAAAAGTGGCATGTGAATAACATTGGCAATTTAACAAATTCTGATAAAATACAGAGAACAGTGAAAGCAGCAATTCAAACACTCAAATCAAATGCCTATGCTGAGATTACATCTGAGAGCCCAGCTTTTTCACTGGGGCAGGGAGAAGGATTTTAAAGCTCTTTTCTCTAGGTCTCAGCAGCGTTTTGCGTCCCGTTCGACCCACAAAGAAATCTAGGCTCACCATAAAGCCACCTCTTTTACCTTCGCTTCTGGTGAAGATGCAGCTTTAAAAGAATAAAATGTAGATTTTTAACATCAGTGCTACCCATTACAGAGCACAAAATGGACAAACAGAAAGTCTTACTGCTCCCAAGGAGCACCAATTGTGAGGACCCACCTCACATTCGGGCAGGTTCAACAGTGTGTGAGCACATGGGGCCAGAGTGGAGCCCCAGGTAGGAAACTCTCCCCCCAAACCCACCTCCCCTCCACCCCAGCCACAGCCTCTGCGGGGCTGAGCCACACACCAGTACAAACCCAAACAGCCTCGTTTGAGACACTGGGAGCAAACTCGCTCCTCAAAAGCCACCCAGTTACTTTAAGGCACTCCCAAAATCTGAATTTTTTCTGAGAGAAAGGACTCCACCATTTCAGGGGTGGGTGAGGACCACAGCAGAAGTCAGTCCAACCCACAAGCTGCACAGCTCCACTTCTTTAATGCTACATGAGACTGTTAATTCCATTTGCATATGGCCTCCCCTCCCCAGGCCCTGCTTCATAACACATCAGCTTCTTGCCCTGAAAGCCAACATTTCCATACCATACCCCAGAACCACCTGGAAGGCCTCCCTGCCCAGCTCAGCTGTGACCGACGCGCTGGAGAAGACACGTACGCTGCACTTCTGTTGTGTTATCTTCCAACCCCTCTAATTAGGGAGGGATAAGAATTGAAACACGTGGAAAAAAGCCAGAAAAGCTCAGAAGAACACTTCCATACAAAGGAATATCTTCCTGGTGGAATACTAAGCTCTTATTTCCCCCAAAGCAGTAAAAACTGCAAACTGTGTATGAGCACATTTAAGAACATTAATAGAAAAACACCGAGCAGTTTAAGTAAAGTCACGTTCTGCCTGAACAGCGTTACCATTATTGCAGCATCTGACTTTCTGAGGACAATTCAATCCTGGAAGCACATATTGTAATTGCTTTTCCACCACGGGCCTCAGCTTTACAATTGTACCCTTCTTGGGAGGTCAGAACAAGGCAGGGCTGCAGCTCGGAAAAGCAGCGCTGCCTTATTCATTCTTTTCATCTTACACCTACAGATTCATTATGAGCTCCGTGAAGCACCAGTGCCAAAACCACCATCCAACCCCGCTGCAATCTCCCTGCTGCTCACAGAAAGCCTTGACCCCCTCCTCCTTCCCTTAATGAAGAGGTCGGGGAAAGCGTGGACGGCACCGGGTGTGGGCTCCGGCGCTGGGGACCCACGGAGTCACCCACCGCCGGATGGAGCCCAGCGTCATGTAGCTCCTCCTTGCTGTCAACAAGCAAAAAGAAGCCACCATGATGAACCCAGCTCGTTGCAAGGAAACCATTCAAAGCAGGTTAGCCAGCAAATGTCCCCCCTACTCCTCGTGGCACGAGAGCTGTCGTGTCGGAGCCGCTCGGGCTGGGTGAAGCCAGCATCTCACGCCAGCCAGGGACCTCCCTTCGTCTCGAGCCACTTGGGTAGGACTTCTGCAGTTATCACTAGGGAAAGCTGGGGGAAGGCAACAGAACAACAAAACACAACACCCCGAGTCTGTTTTAGAGAAGTGAGGGCCAGCAATGTTTGTAGCAACTCCGGAATTTCGCAATAAAGGAGCCACCGGCCGGAATGGAGAAATCTCAGACTTTCATAACGCTTCCTGCAGCGGAACAGCCCTCTGCTCCTCCTCACAACATACCGTGGTGTTTCTGGTCCTCCAGCTGCACCAACACAACTCCTCCTGGGTCAGCAGATCTTGCCACAAACAATCCACATAAACAAAATAGAACCATTTAGAGAATTAAATGCAGAGCGTCCCGGTGATCCGGTTAACAATGCACCGGCACAGGCAGCGGTGTTGGCACACATGATGGGAACAAGCCACCTCCCAGGGACAGGAACACTCTGCATCAGGTTTGCAACCAAGGGGAACAGCACAGTGGATGCCCTCTGAGCCCCTTTCCAGCACCTAAGCTTTATTTCCATTAGCCAAGCCATGAAATGCGGAACAACATCATCAGAACAGAACCAACCCAGCAGGATTCTACCACAAAGGTAGACCTGGTCCTGGAGATCAGGCTCCTCAGCCTCCTCCAATGGGGAATGCAGGCAGCATTCCTTACAGCAAGTTACATGCTGGTACACACAAGTTGCTTGAGGGGGGGGTAGAAAAAACCCAAACAACCAGTTTTGTGCCCCGGTGCATTTTCACTCACAAGTTTACAGCAAAGGCAATCTCATTCCCATCGCCATGAAGAGACAACTGACCAAAGCCCAGCACCTTCTTTCTCTTCAGGCAAGACAGAAGGTGGCACATCTCCACTCTCCCAGTTTGGCACACAAGCACCAAGGCACCCCAGGGCCTTACCAGGCACAGCACAAGGAGTTAACACAGCCAACAAAGACCTGCTTTTATAATTAGTGCCTTTAAGATGAGAGCCATTTACCAAAGCTTGGGCCAGACGTTAATTCCCTTCAGTCCTTGGGCTACAGGCAGAAAGATGGCAAAAACTGCACTCACAGATACCTGTGTGTGATAAACCACAGTGTCCCTGTAGGCTGTAGCCTCCCCACCACCTCAAAACCTGTGAATTCACCTCTACAGTTTCAGAACATGCCAGATTCGGGCATTTGTCTTCAGTCAACAGTGGAGAATTCCAACATTCTCTTCTCCCCCCATCTCCACACCAGAGCAGCACAGGAATGGAGCATTAGACCCCAGACCAACACACATTTTAAGTGATGCCATAGTCTGCCTTTGCAGAGCAGTGAATAGGAACTTATTTTACTGGAAAAGGTCACTTCACCATCATCTCTCAGGGCTCACAAAAGGCATGAAGCAAAAAATCACTTTTGTTTCTGTGTTTCAGAAGTCAGAGAAACATCCGACTCCCTAGTAATTCTTCCTACACAGCGTGACTGGTTTGTCACCTCATACATCCTCAACCTTCATCTGTCAAGTTTTTCCATCCCTGGGCTCAGCTAGACCCGTCATCAAAATAGCATGGCCTGACAGAAACAAAGTCCAAAACATCCAGAGAGAAAAAAAAAGGGCTAAAAGGAGGAGAAAAGCCCACGTGGCAAACTTTGCTAAAGGGCAGCTACCCCAGCGATGGAGAGCATCATTTAAGCTCTCAGTAATAATCCTAAAAAGAGACTGGTGGCCAAAAGGCAGGTGATGCAGAGCAAAGGCCCTGGAGAGATGCAGTCTGCTGTCCTGCTCTCTCATCTGCCAGCAAGCAAGTCGTTTTGCCCAGTGGGCATCTACGCTACACAAATATGTTGGAACCTTTAGTGTTCAAGTGAAAGGTACCGCAGTCAATATCAACCTCTTTTCCAAAGCAAGCTTTGCAAGCAAAACACTTCAAAACTTGGAATGTAAAAATAATAAATCTTCATACCAAACCATGAGATGGAACAGGTAGCAAACAACCTGCTTTATAATTGATGCTGGGATTCAGCTCGGTTTTTCAGGGGACTGCAGAGCGCCCATTAAGGACAGAGTTAGTGCACACCACAGCAAAAGGTCTCACACCTGATACTCTTTAATTACTTAGCTGCAGCAGGGGAGAGTTACTGATGCTTGGTCTGTTTTGTTTCACCCTGAAAGGCTTCTACCACTATTAATATTCACCAAGGGAAAATGAGGTAACGTCTTGTCTCCATCTCGATACCTTGGCATTATTATGGACAAGCTAAATGCAAAGATTTTCATATCCCACCACCACCACCTCCTCCAGGACAAAAGAAATCTACCAGCTTGCAAAGCCACCTGATAGAGCAGACCTTTATTTCTACCTAGAGAAACTCTCCTTTATCATAACAACCGTTTCAACACAAACAATCCTGCTGCAGCATAAACCAAGAGGTCAGCCAAGCACCCCGAGCCCCAGGGCAGAGGAACGCGCTGTAGGTTATCCATGGAGAGCCCTCTCCAGAGCGTTTGTGGACATGCTGGGGATGACCTTCAGCTCTGCCCTGAGGAGCTTCCCCTCGGTAGGGCTGCTGTGACACAGGCTGAAAAGCCCAGCACAACAGCTCTTGTTCAGCCTCTAAGACACCCAACCGCCAGTGCTGCAGGAAACACAGCAAGAACAAACTCCTTCCTCCACCACCGACACCTACACCGACCCCACTCATCCTCTCTCAAAACACTAAGGCAAAAATCCTGCCACACACACACACACACCCCTTCTAAATTCCACTCCAGGACAACCTATTCCCTTCCTACATCTGCTAACGCTACCAAAAAGTTGAATCCTAATGCTGATTCGAGCTGTAGTCTCAGCATATTGGGAGGTTTCTCTGCCCAAAATGAAGCATAGGTGCCATCTGTTTCAATTATAACTAATCACAAGGAAACGTAACATTGTGAAACTGGCACTTTTTAATAGACTTTAAAAAAAAAAGAAAAAGACACTATGAAAGCGAAGAGAAAGAAAGGAGACCATGATATACCAGAAGTAGGAGGATATTTAATACTTGGCAGCCAACAGCACCGAGGAGCCAGGCATTCTGCTGACAAACCAGTGCTGGAACTGCCCCCACAGGAAAGTTAACTTTCCCTTTCACTGAAGTCAGGGAAAAACTTGCTCGGTTTGAAGCGATACGAAAGCAAAAGGGCGTCGCAGAACTAAAGACCTTTCCCAACACACTCCTGGGCAGCACCTCTAAGTCACTCCGTGGACATTTGCAAGCTTTACCTTCAAGTTTCAGAGAATTAAAAGAGAAAAACCAACCATCCCCAGCACCCTCATCAGCACAGACACAAGCCCTTGCTGGGTAATGAACCAGAACACTTAGAAGCAAGGTAAATATTTACCGATTCCATAGTTGAAAGCTGTTGTTAGCAGGACATATATTAAAATCCAACAGAGACGTGTCCCAAAACCGCTGTGTGATCTGAAAAACACAGGAATGAGTTCGTTAGAGAATCAGAAGAACACGCAATTTAGGGTTTTTTTTTCACCACCACCACGCTGTAGGCGAGTAAATGAAAATACAAACCCTTGTCTAATCCAGAAATGAACCTTCCGATAACCAGTCCCGCACAAACAGAATGAAAAGACACCGTGGAAAGCTCAGCAGAGCATCAAGCAAAGCTCCACAACTGCCTGATAACAGAATCATCACAGATTAAAACCAGCTATTTACCCGTCTCAAGGTTTCTGTAACCATCTGTGTGGCTTTATTTACAGAAAAGGGCAAGTCACAGGTTTGTCCCCTCCCCAGCTGTGAGCAACTCCTGAAGCGACAGACCAGGCAGGGCAGGAGTGAAGTGTCCCCAGCGAGCACCCAGGTGCCCTGTGCCAGTAACTCACGTTCTTGACCAGTGTCTGGGGATTTACCCACGACAGAAGCACATCCTATTGAAGCCTACCTTTGGATCCCTGCTCTGAACAGCAGGTCATCTGTTACAAACCTCTATCTTTTTATATATATATATATATATATATATATGTATTTTTTTAAACAGCTCTTGCTGCACCCTTCAAGGATATTTTTCCAGCTGCAAATTCCCAAAGCCAAATTCCCAGTGCCAGGCAGGAGCCAGCAGGAGCTCTCAGCACCCAAGGCGAAGGGGAATTACGTTCATTACCAGGGTGACTGAACTGGTACATGAAAGGGTTGGCAGATGATCACGAGCTCAAACCCCAGCACCTGAACTCCTCACCATTTCTCACGGCTCAGGAAGGCTGAGCCTGGTGGCCTGAGAGGTCCCAGGTGATGGTCACAGACTCACAGAATCATTTAGGTTGGAAGAGACCCTTGGGATCATGGAGTCCAACCATCAGCCCTACTCTACAAGGTCTCCCCTACACCAGATCCCTCAACACCACATCCAATCTACTCTGAAACACAGTCAGGGATGGGGACTCCACCACCTCCCTGGGCAGCTGATTCCACTGACTGACCACTCTCTCTGGGAAAAACTTTTTCCTCATGTCCAGCCTAACCCTACCCTGCTGCAGCTTGCAGCCATTCCCTCTCCTTCTATCGCTCATTGCCCGTGAGAAGAGACCAGCACCAACCTCTCTCCAATGCCCTTTCAAGCAGTTGTAGAGAGGGATGAGGTCTCCCCTCAGCCTCCTCTTCCTCAAACTAAACAATCCCAGCTCCCTCAATCCATCCTCATAAGCCTTATTCTCCAGGCCTCTCACCAGTTTCGTGTCCCTCCTCTGCACTCGCTCCAGCACCTCAATATCTCTTTTGTGCTGAGGTGCCCAGAACTGGACACCAGACTCAAGGTGTGGCCTCACCAGTGCTGAGCACAGGGGGACAATCACCTCCCTGCTTCTGCTGGTCACACTATTCTTTATGCAAGCCAGGATGCCCTTGGCCTTCTTGGCCACCTGGGCACACTGCTGGCTCATGTTCAGCCGCCCGTCGACCAGCACCCCCAGGTCCTTTTCTGCCAGGCAGCTCCAGCCACACTGCCCCAAGCCTGTAGCCATCCATGGGGCTGTTGTGGCCCAAGGGCAGGCCCTGGCACTTGGCCTTGTTGACGGCCACGCCATTACATTGGCCCATCTATCCAGTCTATCCAAGTCAGCATGGGCAGGAACCTGGCCTGCCTGCAGACCCTCAGGGCAGCACTAAACCCAGCTGATGCCAGAGTTGCCCCGTTCTGCCCAGCGAGCACCTTCGCTCAGAAATACAGCTCTCTCTCCTGGCCAGAGCAAACCCAACTGCTCCAGAGGACATCCCCCTCCAAGTCACTCTGGTTTTGGAGGCAACCTGGCTGACTCCCCGACTGCAGAGGGGACAGGTTTCGGACAGCACAGCTCAGTAGGAGCCCATATCAGTTGTATGAGCAAGGGCAAGAGTGAGCTACAAATAAACATGTTTGAGGGTTTGCAGTGTGCAGAACCAGAGAGCTTGGGCAAAGCCACATGTAAAACACTGTCTTATCCCCAGGTATTTTCCATCTACGAGGAACCAAAACACCTCCAGATACCCGCTCAGCTTCAGCAGGTTCTCACTTCTACTTGCAAGGGACCTGTAAGTATGGGAAGAGTCAAACCTGTGCTCTAAGCAAAAACACACAACTTCTTCCAAACAGGCATGAGACGTGCACTAACAACGCAGGAGCCCCTGCCACAGCGAAGCAGCTCAAGGAAGGAACTCAGTAAAATGAAAGTGGCTGCTGACCCGCTGCAGACTCCAACTGCTGGAGCTCAGCTGTGCCAGGCGAGCAGCAGTGACCTGGAGGCACAGGCACTGGGGCATTTCCAGTCAGACAGGAGGCATTTCCAGTCCACACGGGGCAGGTTAAAGGGTTAATACCCGACGCCACGTACTGCTCGCTGCCAAATTCCCCAGACAAAATCCTGCATCCAGCGTGATCTCTAGGCTCTCCAAACCACCCTGAGGGACACAACCACCAACCCCTGTTCCAGCTGAGAACGGAAAAATTTGGATTTCTTCCAAATTACCTTCTTCTAAACAGAGAACATCTAAAAAACCAAATTCTAAAAAATCTGAACCCAGAAACTCAAATACAGAAAGCTACAAGTGGGGAACTACAAAGCATGTTCTTTCCAAAGCTAACTACTGCTTTTATTCGCTCGTTCCAGGTGCCCCACACTAAGCACTGAAGATTCTTCAACTCACACAGACTTCCTTAACCCCTAGGACCCTCACACACTGGTCCCTCTTCCTCCTCCTCCTAATGACACTCTGCTTCTTTTGTTCTTTTCCTACACCCTCTCACAACTGATTCCTTTCCCACTCAAGTCCTTCGGGGCAGGAACTACTACTTTTTAAACCTTGTTTCAATCTATTATTGTTCTCCCAAATTCTGCCTGCCCGGCTCCCTCACAGCACGCTCCAGAGCCCGGAGTTTCCTTAAACAGCAACAGATTTGGTTTCCTATAACATTTTCACAACTTCACAGTCAACAGGACTCGCTTAAGCGGAGCTCGTGACACGCAGCTCAATTTTGTACTTGATTCCCGCTCGTCACCTGATAAAAACCACCCCTCCACCAGGATGGGTCTTTAAAGAACCACCCAGGAGACACCCCGAGGCAAATGGGGAGAGATAGAGGGTGGAGGAGCGGGAGAACCTTGGCCTCCTCTCCTTTGTTTTGAGAAACATTCTCTCCCTGGTGAGAAGCCGAGGGGAAGACGTCCAGATGAGCAATGCAGCTGCATCCAGCGTAGAGCCACTACCAGCTAAGCCAAGGAAAGTCTTAGGAATCCCAGTGAAAAGGAGCAGGCCAAAATAAACCCCCCCCCCAAAACCCCAAAGGAATACACAAGGGCACACAGTCCTGACTCAAACAAAGGATATCCTGCAGCAGGTAAGCTTTTCCAGAAAAGGGAAAAGCAAAAGGGAAACTAAGTTTTCTGGGATAGTCGCAATTTAGGGTTTCAGAAGAGCAAAGGAGATAAAAGCATCAAGCTACCTTCTGGTTTTATCCAAGGAAAGAGAGGCTTAGGACACTGAAGGATCCACAACAGGGAACTCCAGCCCTACAGGGTATGGTGACAACACCCACACGGCATCTTTCCCAGCACAGCTCCCTGCTCCTCTTATACTCCATCTCTCTAATTAGAGCTGTCCACTCAACAGTGATTACAGATAAAACTGGGAAGGAGTCAGGGTGGGGAAGCTGAATTTCATAGAATCATAGAATCATCCAGGTTGGAAGAGACCCCTGGGATCATCAAGTCCAACCATCAGCTCTACAAGTTCTCCCCTACACCAGATCCCTCAACACCACATCTGATCTACTCTGAAACACAGTCAGTTTTTTTTTCTTTTGGTGGAGTCACCATCCCTGACTGTGTAAATTTCCAACTCCCTGATCTGGAAACTCAGTAGTGCTACCTGCTGACATCAGGGAACTAAATTATCCTAGGAGTCCTGTCCCACAACACTGACACACAGCCTCGAAGACCTACCTACGTCTGCATCCTGGCCTCCAGACAGCCACTTCATCCATTACTTTGCTCCCATCTAAAGCCTCCATTCAGCATTGTAGCACTGAAATAGTGAGTGCATACAAGCCAGGTGACTCTCACACCAAAGCCAACCCTTTTTAACAGAACAGCTATCCCACTGCTCAGGAAGCACAGCAAGTTCTTCAGTGGCAGATGCCCAGTGCACGGACCTTGGGCTGGTAATTTGTACTGGGGTCACTCGCCCGCTGTTCCCGTTGTGCAGAATCCAACATTTCCATTTACAGCTAGCTCCCCCTTCCAAAAGGCCAAATTATTATTAATTAAGTTGGAGGCATTTATCCATCCAATTTTCTTAGCTTGAGCCCCAGGAAAACTTGTCACTTGAGAAACAAACAGTATTACCCCTCGTTTCCCTTCCGAGAGCTGCCACCACTGACTGCAGCCAGGCAGGAACCCCTCTGCAATGCAGAAATGGCAGAGATTCCCCCTCTCCTCTGCGCTGCACCGGCAGGATAAATACCAAATAATGAAGTGTTCGAGGTGACCAGACTGGTTCACAACAGGCCGGGTCTTTCGAGACCCAGGATGCTTTGTTTCATATTAACATGAAGTAATTTGCAAACCCTGGGTAAGCAGGCAGTTCCATTTAAAAGGAAAACTAACTAAATAAATAAGCGTTTCAAGCTCTAAGTTCTCCCACCAACTTGTGCTCTTTAATGCCTAGTCCTCAGCAGTTCCCCACTGATTAGTTATTGATTCCTCCTGCTGTGCTCCCAGAGGGATCAGTAACTGCAGATTTAGAGCACACGGTGCAACTTTCCCTAACGCTCACAGGGGGGAAAAAAAATGGGAATGAAGTCATTCAAACTTCTTTAATAAAAGAGCATCTCGTGACACTACAGAAATCAGTAACTTGGAGGTGGAAACTGCTTTACACTCACAAGATGTGACCTGAAAAAAAAAAACCCATTCTGCTTGCACTGAGATTAACTAGAGACTATTTATTGCCATCAAAGCAGTTGGGGCAGGCTGTTGAGATCTGGCAGGGGAACACTAACCGGTTCCAGCAGCGAGGCAGGAGGTGGCTTCACAGAGTGATGTCAGCGATAAAATAATGAAACCAGACCAGTTCTGTACAGGAGCAGAGTCTCTTCCAAGGGCCTCTATGGAAGGTTGTTTAATCCTGAACAATTTTACACATCTAGGATACATTTGAATTTGATCAGCTGAATGCTAAAAGGGTTCTACCTACATCCCATTTTTACAGGGAAGAGGAAAGAAGCCGTTTGCAGGAGTTTCATTTCAAACAACCAAGAGGCCAAACTCCCTCACAAGCAAGTACATTTTATCTCATTATTGCTTCTTTGAAGCAAAAAGGAAAAAGCTGTATTTTGATTTAAAGAGTGGCTTGCAGCAATTCAGATTTTACAGTGATCCAGAGCTAAGAGGCATAAGGGGACACCAGTATGGGATGTAGATTCTGGTTTAGACCAACTTCTGAATGGGAAATAAAAAGAAGTCAGTCTCAAAGGAGCAGGACAGCCTTTTTCCACAGCACTCATCTGCTTCCCTCTAAATAATATCAGGAAGAGACAGAATTTCAATGAGGCATCTCTCTGACACCGGGGAACACACGAGACACCCGTGAGGTTAGGCTTTCAGCTAAGCTCCATTACCTCAGACACAGAGCTCGAGGAGGTGCGAGTACAGCAAATTCGGACGGAGGGGAAACCTAGAATTGTTTTCCAAGGGGGTCCACAGGCACAGCCAGAACAACTCAGCAGCACTGCCTGCATGGCTTCATGCAGCACCTTGTACACAAACACTCATCTTTACCCTGAAGTGATGAGCGAGACCTACTCTCAGAAATTGTAAAAAATCACGTTACAAACCAAGAATCTGAGAAAAGAGAGGTGGGAGGATCGACAAGCAACCAGCACTACAAACCCCACATACTCACTACCAACAACATGTCCTCCAGGAATCACAGAATGATCTGGGGTTGGAAGGGACCTCTGGAGATCATTTAAGTCCAACCCCCTGCCAGAGCAGGGTCACACAGAGCAGGCTGCACAGGAACGTCTCCAGATGGGTTTGGAATGTCTCCAGAGATGGAGACTTCACCACCTCTCGCTGCAGCCTCTGCCAGGGCTCTGCCACCCTCACAGCAAAGAAGGTCTTCCTCATGTTTAGATGGAACTTCTTATGCTCCAGTTTGTGCCCGTTCCCTCTTGTCCTGTCACTGGGCACCACTGAAAAAAGGCTGGCCCCATCCTCCTGACACCCACCCTTGAAGGATTTGTAGGCATCGATCCGACCCCCCCTCAGCCTTCTCTTCTCCAGAGTAAAAGAGACCTAAAGTCCCTCAAGCCTTTCCTCATTAGAGATGTTTTAGCCCCTTAATCATCTTTGTAAGCCTAGAATATTTGTAGACACCTTCTGCAACAACAGGGATCACATTCCTGCCTGGTTACAGCACCGAGTTGGTTCAGAATCCAAATGCCAAGTGCTGGAGCAGGGAAGAGAAACCGAAAAGCCCCACATACACAAAGAGCAGAGAAACTACTGCCCGTGCTCCCCTCGATGGGTTTCGCTCCCAACCGAGCCAAGAACAGTCCAGCCCACACAGCAGCAGGGAGAGCCTCCCTCCAGCCCCTCAAGAGGGCACACAGCTAATAAAGATCATCAGATTTATGGTCATTTCACCCAACAGCCTGGATTAGCACACCCCGGGACTGTTTGGAGAGAGGGCAGGAAAAATGAGACTGCACTGGAGAACTGAAGCGGGGAGAGGGGGAGGAGGAGGAGTTATTTCCAAGAAATACATAGAAATTAAGAGATAAATGGCATGCCTTTAACTGAAATGCCCTGCTCCCTATCAGTAGCTTACAGACCACCCATCTCCACAGACAGGCACGCCGAGCAGACCGTCATGTTCGGCAGGAACGGAGACGCTCGCTCCCGCATGGAGCTGCTCCTACGCTTCCAGAAGAAATCTTCACCAGTGCTGTGAACTGCAGAAACTGCCTTTTGCTGGAATCTGCAGAGACACAAACACTTCTGCAGCAATCACAACAGCCAACTATGCTCGCACGGCACCGACTGCCAGAAGCAGAGAAGCGCAGACAGAATTCCACTAGTGCTTAAAAACCACCTTTTAAAAGACCCCCCCGACCTTTCAGTGTGTTTGATGCTGCCAAAATCGTAGCATCAAGTAAAATTTAATTTGATAACTTTCAGAAACTAAGTAACTAATATATTCTTGGGCTCCAAGTTCCTTTATTTTGCCCTGCAGACAATATGTATGCTGACATCTACACTTTTTAAAGCTCCTGTCATCTTTGCCACTTGATAAAAATACAAAATAACCTGACACTGTCCTCAAAAAATAGAGATCAAGATACTTATGTGTGGGCTGAGGAGCCTAAGGCTCAGTTTATCCCACCAAAACAAGCATGAAGGAAGGGAAGGATGTGGTTCCTGTGGAACCAAATTGTCCTTTAAGTGTTTTAATTGAAAGTCTGGCACGGACACAGCCCACAAGAAACCAGGGGTTGTCAATCTAAATTGAGGAACATCTAAGCTTTTTTTTGAGACCTCCAGAGAAAGAAAAGAATCCAGGCTCTCTGATGTCAAAGAACTAGTTTCAATGCGTTTCAGGTATTCCTCAAGATTTGTGCTTTTCCCAATTAATTAAACACCACCAGTTACAGTATTTACATACTGATATAACAACCAGACTCAGCTTCAATCACCAACATCCTTGGCAGACCCCGAGGAATTACAGCACACCGTCTTATAAACACTCTGAACCTCGTGCTTACAAGGGGAATAGGAAACGATGCTCCTCTGTGGCACAGTTCTGTGTCTTCTTTTACAGAAGAGACTTGAGAAGTTCAAACAAAAACTCTATAGTTCATTCCAGTGAATCAAAAGATAGTATAAAAGCGTCTAACTGCTTTCACATTTGAGTTGCATCCAACTAAAAAACTAATTATCAGCAGAAACCTACCATGTCTTTGAGTTTAACCCTTACAGACACACAACAGGCAGCTGGGCAATAAACTCTGAAATTATCAGGCATTTTAACTTTATTACTGGTTATCTGGTTTCTTCATATCAGACATTTAAAGTCCTTTACTCTCAAGTATTCTCAGAATTGTTAACCTCTAGAATGACCGTGAAAGCAGCCTGAAAGGTCCTTGGCAGAGTGAAAAAGCTGGGGCTGTCAGAAGAGCCCTGGCTCCCAGCACGACGGGAAAGCTTAAAATCACCCAAGTAAAGAAGAAACTCCTTTGTTCTTGGCGGGCTGTGGCAGAGGAGCGAAGCGAGCCTGAACACTTTCCACTGAACCAGACTTTGCAATTCCATGCACACAATTAAGAGTCCTGGAAATCCACAAGCATGTTCCCTCCTCTCTCCTCCTTCACCCTTACCACCCTTCTGTGGCTTCTACTGATGAGTGGAAAGTATTAAGTCAAAATACAGTTTCTGCAATTTCCTTAACCAACCTTGGACTGGAGCTCAAGGCTACAGCTCGCCCTTCAGTACCAGCAAGCAGAGACAGGACTGGGTCTGATGGTCTAGAGGACAGGCTGTTTTCCATGCTATGCTTTAGCCCACATAAGTTGTTACAACAAACAAACAAAAAAAAGTTAAATACCTTAAAGATTATGCACTTTTGCCAGCAAGTGGATAAAGAAGTCTTAACTGTACTAGCAATGCTTGCCTTGTAACAGCATTAACCTACACCAACTGGCCATCTCCGCCAGGGATGGGAATAAGAACACTGTTTCACACCCA
This sequence comes from Jacana jacana, assembly GCA_013400555.1. Lineage (NCBI taxonomy): Eukaryota > Metazoa > Chordata > Aves > Charadriiformes > Jacanidae > Jacana > Jacana jacana. The sequence goes on along the minus strand of VZTM01002652.1, from coordinate 430,746 downwards.
AAAATGGTTTTCCACTGTCACTTCAGCAGCCTGGGAAGCTGTAGGCATCCTTGTTTGTCAGCTCCAAAGCTTCCAAATAAACCTCCAGGCCCTTACCATTTCTCCTTCTTAGAGCTCCTAGATGAAATATAATTACCTAAAGCTGCTGGGTCTTTCTGGCCTGGTTGAATCTCTTCCCAAAAGGAGACATAATCAGGCTCATTTCTTCATTAAATGACCTCCACATGCGAAGCAAGGAACCACTGTCCTGCTCTGGAGGAACACACCATTACCACCAGTACAGGAATACGCAGGTTAAACACGTGAGAACGTGGTTTTTCTGAGAAAACCATGGGCACAGAACAGCAGCATCGTGTCTGCTTTCAGACAACCTGGCTGGAGAGCTGATGGGTTCAGAAGAGCCAGCACCCAAATGTACAGAACCCTCAAGCTGTTTATTTTACACTAAGCTGTTAATTCCTAAGCCATTTGGAAGAGACAGAGGATGCACCACGCTGTGGATATTCAAAGCAGAAACCTTCTATGATGGTTTTTAGCTCACGTGAAAACGACAAGAAATTGTAACTTTCCTATCCTAAACACTTGCTGAGCCCCATCTGAAGAGCAGCAGACTTCAATCCAGTTATTCTGTAGTCAGATAATACAAAGACAGTATAAATAGTACTTAAAAAAACCACCCCAACCCAGCTTAGAGTATAGCAGCACACATGTGGTCACGTAAAATGAAGGGCAGGAGAGTTGAAAATCAAACATTTCAGAAAGAATTATCCGGGAGAACACTTTCAGGTCAACAGAGAAGCCAACACACGGTAAATTCAAGTGAAAGGAAGGACACAAAGACAACAACCCATCTTTTTGAGCGTACAAACAAGAGGTAATAAAGGAAAACTGGCACTCCTGGAGTCAACAGCGTGAGCAGTAATATTCCCTCGTGTTGACAATTAGGAAGGTTCGCGGGGAAAACTAAAAGAAATTCACCAAATACTAGAAAAAGCGTATATCCAAAAGCTACAGAATTGAAGTTTTTAAGAAAAAGCAGCCAGAAGGTGACTCAGTTCCTGTCCGCAGGTACCTATAAAAGAACTGCAACAGATTCATCTGGCAAACAAATTGAGCTGCCAATTTTCTAGCTTACATTTGCCATAGACAGCCTAGGAACTCACTGCCTGCACTTCAGAACAGAGCCAGCCCCCAGAGACCGTGGGGGACTTCTACTGCCTGAGAGCCAAAAGATGCCTGATAAAGAACACCTTGACAGACCACCGAAAGGGACACCTAAAGGTGAATTTCAAAGCCAGACAAAAGTCCTGCCCATCTTGAACAGCTCAAAAAACCCCCACCATGCTGAAAAACAGAATGAAGTCAAGCTAAAAAATCTTGAAGCTTCAACTTGTCCTAATTAACTTCTGAAATGCTAGCCTTCAACTACCCAATGAAGACCAGAAGTATGTTCTCTGGAATTAAACCAGTAATTTAAAGTTAGATCACGGCTGCTGACTTATTTCAGGTACCTTCTCCTTTTCATTCCTCCTAAATACAAGGCTGAAGTGGGACAAAGACTTCCCATCATTAGAATGAATACCTTCCCTGGAACTTCAGGAAAAGACCTTCACTCATCAGTTCCACTCAAATTCCCTTTGTAAGTTCTTCTAAGGGAAGGAAGGAGGGTTAACGACGTTCCTACGCTCAGAAGGGCACCACTTTATTTAAAAATATGAGTCTGCAATTTCATACTCCGTGCTCAATTTTAACACATTGAGAAAACAGAGACCATTCTTCTTCTTCAGAAGGAAAAACAAAAGTGACAGACACACTTGTCACCTTTACAGTCTCAGATATTTGCAACCGTGCAATTCCGTGGCAAATTGGATACAGGTTACTATTAATAACTGAACTATTTCCTTTCTGAAAGCTGATTTGCAAGAAGGATGCAAGCATCCCATTTTAAAACACACTAATTAGCCAAGGAGGAGTCAAGGAAGTCACTGTTCAGCCTTCAAGAACGTACACATTCCTCTCTTTCAAAGAGGAAGACACCAGAGCAAACCTATCCGAAGAGCGCACCATCACCCACTCCCAGCAGCAGTACACGACCTCGTCAGCCAAGAAGATTCTGTGCAGTCATACAAAAATTACAACCAGGGAACTCAACAACTCAGATACAAGTTTCTTTTCTTAAGAATACACAGGTCTCCCTCAAAGGCTCACAACGGGCTACGTACAGCCACTACAAGGAGTGGATGGCACCGTCACCTGCCAGGGCAGCAGACCTGGCTTGAGGAGCCAGGAGGCCCCCAGAAAGCGATGTGAAAAATGTAATTGTTAAAATGTGCTTCAGTTTCTGGAGTTATGATAAAGTGCCTCAAGTTACATAGCAAGGAGAAAGCATCAAGGAAGTCCTCCTTGATTCACACACGGCATCTCTCCCCTCCTGCCTAGGAACTAGAGAGTTAAGGTCAGAAAAAAAAACAGAGATTCTTTAAAAGTTCCACAGAAATTGGAAGTGCCTACAGCTTCCCCTGATTATTCTTTCCCCCCTCTATTACAAGCCCTGAACAGGTTTTAAGTAGCAGTTGCCATCATTAAAGAAGTTGCTCCCCTCCCATTTTCCATTCTCCTGGAAAAAGAACATCCTGGCGGCACCCGTGACAGCCGTGAAGAGACATCTGCCCCAGCCTCAGCGAGTACAGAGAGAGGGGCTGGGCAACACTACAGGGAGGGCACAGGCCACCTCAGCCAGAGACTCTCCAGAAACCATTACTAAATAACACAAGAGAGATATCGAGGTGCTGGAGCGAGTACAGAGGAGGGACACGAAACTGGTGAGAGGCCTGGAGNATGATTCTATGATTCTAATGGAAGGGAGTCAAACCTCTGGCTGCCTATGTTTGAGGTACCCCAGCTCCTCAGGAGGGGTTCAAGGGCTGTGGGTGAAGTTACTGGTTACAGCTCCACGAAGCTGAGGGGGGAGATCTGCCCCAGGTCAGCTGCCAGATCTCTTCTTTCTCCCTCAGGCCATTTCTAGAGCTTGTCTGCAAATCAGCTTAACCTGCCAGCCCAGCAGAAAACCTACTCATCGGCCTCCACCCGCTGCTGTATCCCAGCTCATAAGGGGCTGAAGTGGCTCAAGCGCCCTGGGAAGAGACACCGCTCACCCTGGGAGTGTGGAGGGGGGGGGACACCCTCACACACACCCCCATGGCCACGCTGAACCGCCCTCTGGCCTTGCCCCCAAACCACACCCCGAGAAAAACGTACAAACACCCCGCAAAAGGGCATATCCCTCCCCTTCAAACACCCAGCCATCCAAACAAACAGCCCAGAGGGTGGCAAGGAAAGCGCTCAGAGGACAAAAGGACAGAGAGTTAGGATTAAACCCGGCGCCTTGATCCCCGGCCAAACGGCCTTACCCGTACGCCCAGGCAGCTTCCAGAGCCAACTTAAACCCCTGAGTGAGCGATCCTTCAGGTTATAAAATCATATTTAGACACACATTTGAAGCGTTCTCTGCTCTGTTGGTGGCTAAAAACAATTCCTTTGTCATCAAATCTTGCTTCTGCAAGCTGACATGACGTTTTTAACTCGGGAAATAAGATAATTAGGGTTCAAGGTAAACAACTACAACCGTGCATCACAAACAGCTTCTAATTTTAAGCCCGAGCCCCTCTAGTGCCATCCATATTTCCAAGGAAGTTTCCTTACAAAGGGTTTAGGTTGTCTGAGCAGCTCCTGAGCGAGCCCCGTTGCTGATTAGCATCACCAGCAGGTCTCGGGGAAGCACAGGCAGGTGTAGCAGATAAAAGCCTGGCAGATGCAGCAGGTGAGCTCCTGTGTCAAAACGAGTCAAGGTAAGCCAGACATGAAAGGAGAGAATCACAGAATCATTCAGGTTGGAAGAGACCCCTGGGATCATCAAGTCCAACCATCAGCCCCACTCTACAAGTTCTCCCCTACACCAGATCCCTCAACACCACGTCCAATCTACTCTGAAACACAGTCAGGGAGGGTGACTCCACCACCTCCCTGGGCAGCTGATTCCACTGACTGACCACTCTCTCTGGGAAAAACCTTTTCCTCATGTCCAGCCTAACCCTACCCTGCTGCAGCTTGCAGCCATTCCCTCTCCTTCTATCACTCATTGCCCGTGAGAAGAGACCAGCACCAACCTCTCTCCAATGCCCTTTCAAGCAGTTGTAGAGAGTGATGAGGTCTCCCCTCAGCCTCCTCTTCCTCAAACTAAACAATCCCAACTCCCTCAATCCATCCTCATAAGCCTTATTCTCCAGGCCTCTCACCAGCTTCGTGTCCCTCCTCTGCACTCGCTCCAGCACCTCCAGATCTCTCTTGTGCTGAGGTGCCCAGAACTGGACACCAGACTCAAGGTGTGGCCTCACCAGTGCTGAGCACAGGGGGGAGAAAGTATACTCAGAACGTTAAACAGCTCAGGAGGCAAAAACCCGTGTCTCCTCTCTCTTAGGCCCACACAGAGAACAGTAAGTGCCCAGACCAAAGCTACAGGGACTTACACAATGTTTGCTGCGAGTCATTCCACAATCCCGGACCTCAACCGCCCCAAACTCCAGCTTCCCCAGTGGCACAAACAGCCAGAATTCAAGTCGTGACTCGCCGCGAGCGTATCAGCCACCAGGCTGGTTCAAGACGAGGCAGTGAACTCACCTACAGCCACCCGTGCCGTGCCTAAACTAGCCCTGGTGCTGCTGCTGCTGCTGCCAGAAAGCATTCCTCCAAAGTTACCTGGAAACAAAGCCTCACAATAAACAGCAGCAGCAGCGCCGCCGCCGCGACCTCGTAAGCCAGAAAACGCTGAAGCACAACCTCCCAGTTTGCCTGGAACTACCGTGAGGGATTGAGGGCAGCAAGAGCTGCCTGCCCCCGAGATGAATCATGACACACAGAGGTAGCAATAACTCCAAGTACTGCCTATAGGTGTTAGCCTGGTAGGCTCTCATCCTCCCGTGTCCAAAAGAGGTTCTAAATTACAACCAAATGAGCGCGGCTGAAGGAGAGAATGCAGCCGAACAAGCGAGATGGGAGGCAGACAACGCCTTCTTAAAGAGCTGTGCTTCAAAAGAGGACAGCAGTGGCCAGAACTCTGCAAGCAGCCGGTTGTGAGAAGGCTGCAGCTTCTGCAGACGGTGAAGCAGCAAAGAGGCACCACGTGGTGAAGCCCAGGCGGCTGGGGGAGAGCTCGCTCCTCCAAAACTTCTCATCACGAAACGTTTTCAAACCACCCCACCCCGTTTCTGCTATTGTTGTCAGAGAGGGAATTCCAACCAGAACAATTATTTCCACCACTTTTTTTTTTTTTCCTGTTGGAAGAACAAAAAAAAAATGGTAACACTGCCCAGCAGAAACACAATTTATGCAGCGGTTCATCTCGTAGCACGAGTCTCCTGCCTAAAGAAACAAGGATTAACCTGCCCTGAGCCCATTGTGCAGCAGCACGAAGGTATTTTTAGATACAAATACTTGAAGGCAGCACTATGGTGGAAGTCTCCCAGGTTGAAGTCAGCCGTGGGAGGTTAATCTCCCTGCACCCTGGAGAGGGCGGTTCATTAAGAGCCTCTTCAGAGCAGAAGGAAACAATTCACCCTCTCCCTGAAGAAATCCCTCTTCCCACGACTTGCACACAAGGCAGCTCCCTCTGAACCCCCCGCCGCCCCACAGCTCATCCCCACTGGCACCGTGTCCGAGCTTCCCCTCCCGCTACCCCTCACAACTCACGGAGCTAAACTCCATGTTGCCTTCAAGGCACATACCGAGATGCAAAACGGCTCCAAGTCAACCCAAGCATCCAAGAAAGAGAGAGAGCAGTTTGACTTTATAACGTTTTATCGGCAATTAACACTTTCTCCTGACTTCTGATAAGGTAACTTATGAGCTGTCAGACCAAACCCATGGGGAAATAAGTGAACCTTAAAATATTCTCACCCTGAAGCTTCAGAAAGAGCCACACAGTCTCTCTGCCACTAAAACCACTTTGCTCTTCTCGTGCTAACAATATTTAACCCAATAATCAGGCAAAGGAGTGCGTTCTGCGAGTCCACAACGGGTATCTTGGTCACCTCAGGCATGAGTCCAGACCTAGAACTGCACTCACAGTGCAACTCATCCAGCAGCCCTTCAGGACTCTGCCTTCTGAAAAAAAAAAACCCACCCCAAAGGTTTGCTGAGATACTGCCTCAGCCCTGGGAATGGGTCAAACCCCATAAGCTGTGTCCAAGTTAGCTGTGATACCCACCCATTTACACACAGACTGTAGGGTCACGGGGGTTCTTCTCTTGTTTGCTTTAAACAAGCAGCCTGCCCAGCAACGCTCTATCAATACAATAATACAGTAACATTCCCTTGACTTGAACCATGGACTAACCAACCATCCTACACCTCTAACTGTCATTCCCAGATGAGGCTGTTCCTAAGATATCGGAAATACCAACTCAACACCAGCTCAAAAAATTGCTTCCTACTATTTTCTTGTGCTACTAATTTTAATAGTGAACTCACAACTAAGGTACTTCCTAGTTACACAGCATTTGGTAGGGAACACTTGATTTCAGGTGGCTGAAGTTACATGAAAGTGGAATAAAATTCAGATAAAACTTGGAATTATGGAGAATAAACATTATTTCATAAATTGCCAGCAAGTCTATCTGTCCCATCTGACAGCTCAGAGATGCTGGTGTTGTCAGAATGCATTACCTACCCTCTTTGAAGAGGTACACTGCAGTATTCCAAGCACATAGTGAAATTACACAAATAGTAAATTCTGAGCATTTGTGTGACAGTGGGTAGGAAAAAGGAAGGAAAAATTCAAGAAGTTTACGTGAGACCCCAAAGTCCTACTAGAGCCAGGCTGTTTTTCAGACATCTATTAGAACTAGATTGGCCATCGACAATGATTCACATCTGCTTCTTGGAAACAGCAGAAGAGCCCCAACTTCATAGGATGGAAGACAGAGAAAGACACCAAGGGCAAGAGAGGCGAGTAACATCCATCAGCGAGGGCTGCTCCATACCCACAGCAAACACACCACGCTGTGCTCACACACCTCAGCAAAAAAAAACCACCATACAGCTCATTTATAATAGCTCACAGCTTCCACAGAGGGCAAGCAAAACTGTACTAAAATATGGTGTGTAGGTATAAGAAAAATAGAGCCTGATTCAGCCCTGCTTTCCCCTCCTTAGCCCTACCTCCTCCAAAGGCTTTAAATAGGATGTTATCACTACTTGTTTATACGCCATTGCAGGGAGGGAGGGAGGGGGGGAAATCTCAGTTTCTTAATACTGTGTTACAGAACAAAATGTTACTCAATTCTTTCTGTAAAGCACCAAGAAATAACTGAGAGACCATATGCATCTGAAGGCATCCACGTGCTGGAGTAATCCGGACTTACGTAACCGACAATTGGCATCGAACCACAACGAGCAGGAAAGGAAGGACCGAGGCACAAATCTCCTCTAAGACCTAAAACCAAACTAAAAATTCATACTGAGGACCCTGACTGGGGAGGGAAGCGAAGTTCACATCTCTCAAGTTACGATTTAAGGTTTCTGCCATGGAAATACACAGGCAAAAGAGAAGCTCTTGTGGCTGATTTCCTCTCTGTTAGCTCATCCCTGTTAAGCAAAAATGAATCATTTGCTAATTGACGAGTTCAGTTTGAACTGATGCCACCATGACTCTTATCTGAGTAGCTGGAAGGCAAGTCCTTCCAAGGTTTCAACAAGCGATCGACAAAGGCAAAGACCAGCATCCTTCTATTTTCTCCGTGCATCCAAAAATGTCAGGCACCTGAGCACAGATATTCCAGGAGATCATGCTGTTTCCTTACCCTTGAAGTCCCAGTAAAGAAAAGAAAGCCCCCATTCCTACAGAGTACAGGATCCACCAGAGCCCCCAGCCCCTTCCAGACAAGGGCAAAGCCCACCACCAGGCTATGGTGTGTGCTGTAACCCAGGGGTAGTATTGACACCCCTAAATCACCCCAGCCTTCGGACCACCCCACTATCTTCAGCTGGGAAATCGGCTTCCCACCACCAGCTGCAGTGGACATATATAATGCTCACATCTGCATTTTCTGAGCCTGGGGGTTCATGAGAGGAAGTAAATCAGAGGGAAATGTGGGCACAGTTCACAAGAAGAACAGCCACGGCACGCGACACGCATGGACACAGCAGCCAAAACCAGACCCAAAACGCACAGAGAGACAACAAACGCAGCTAAAACCCATCCTCACCCCCTTTCTACCTGCTCTCAGGCAAAAGGCAACGTTTCTTTTCCGTAGAAGCAGGATTAAGTGCTTTGGATTCACTGACAGACAAAGCTCACTGTTCCTGGATGCCAGGCCTGGGGTGGAAGAGAAGGCCTCTCTCAAGACGCAGCCCCCAGCGTAAGGGCACAGGCACCTTATTGTGAGAAGCAAGTCAACTTTTTCTGCATAGATAAGGCCAACAACTGCTTGGCTGCTGCGTTTCAAACGTTTGAGACCTTAAGCTGAAGCACAGGAAAGAGCGACACTGGTTAGGCTATTACGGTAAAAGACATGAAAACTGAAAAGGAAGTCTAACTGACATGAAATTTAGGTAACTATCCATCAATTCCACAACCACCATAAGCACACGGGCAGTTCTTAGGACAAAACTTCTGCAGAACAGAAACCCACCCTTGATAACTCTGAATACTGAGCTGAGGTACCACAGGCATCTTACAGTTTATCTGAAGAAAGTGCCTCCTGCAAATAAGCCCGGTTCCTTCGGGGAGAAGTGCAGCACCATTAACAGAGGTCCATTATAGAGGCAACGCATAACCCAGCGCCTGTGAGCAGTCACCGCCACATCGGCCTGCGTTTCCATGGCAACCAGGGAGGAAAATATAAAGCAAATTGCAGTTAAATGAAAATTATTCTCCGTGACAATATATGTTAATGCAGGAACATTTGCAAGGCCATTCTGGATAAAATGTTTACATTCACACATGTGTTTACAACAATAAATAAGAGGCAGGCTAGAACAGCTAAACGGATCACCCAAAGATAACCATCCTCCTCTTTTTTTCAAGTTTTAATGTATTCAGAATAAAATTCTTCAAGCTCACAGAACGGAAAACAAACCATCTTAACCAAGGTATCTGCACGTTTAGGTACGGAACAGCTTCTCCAAGAAACAGCTCTGCAGCAGATCTAACGGGAAGGGGTTTTTGAGTGTTGTGATCCTGTAATTTTCTTGGCTGCAAACAAAGAGCACATTTATACCTCCTCATCCCAGGAGAACGTGTTCTAAACGAGAGGCTAAGTCACTCAGAATATTTATAGGAGTTCTGACTGACGCTGGAATAGTGACTTATTTTCATCAGCTATAGCTTACCTACTGCAAACTGAAAAAGTGGTTTATACCCCCCCGAGTCCGTGGCGTTGGCTCCAGAGCTGGAAGAGCCTTTACCTCCAACAGCAGCACAGGTCAAGGAGAACCCCTTCCCAGATACTTTTACAAAAGCCTGCAATTACAGCTTTAAAAGGTTATCCCACTCTCCCACCAGGGTGGTTTTGCCTAAACAGGCCTTTTTTAGGGACTATATCTCACTTTTAAAATACCCTCTGAAGCCTGAGTGAAGTTAATTGGAACGAGGCTCGTTCAAAGAGGCAGCCACTTATATTATTTTAACTCACTTGGCTCATACCCCAAAAGAAAAGCCCAAAGAAAGAAAGTAGGTTATAAACCGACTTACAGTCTCTTTTCCACTCTGAAGCGCCACGTTTTAAGCAGGGTTTAAAATACTGCATTAGGAAAAAAGAGCTGCTCTCAGCCGCGTTCCACGGTTCCCTCTGCCAAGTTCCTTTCCCATGGAAATGGCCTGCCTGTTCGGCGGGTACCACAGGTGCAGGTTTCTTAGGAAGCCCCAGAAAGAGCACAAGGCACTTTTTGAAGCCCTTTCAGCGAGCAGGGAGCACAGAAGAGGCCATTCACTCCGCTGGCACATCCGAACTCGCTCCGCACGCGCTCCCGCTGACCCCTGCATCTGCCTCCTGCCTCCACCTACAGAACAATGCTTGAATCATGAGGATCATAACTTTTTATGACAGCGGGAAAACTGCAATATTCTCCCCGAGTTCACTCCACCCTGCACATAAAACTGCTCAGAGGTTCAACCATAAAGCAAACTACCTTCTTTGAAGTGCGACTGGAAGCCCGGCGCAGGTTGTAAAGCCCATGTGGAAAAACACAAGCCCATTAACGTTTTTACATAAACCACACCGGTGGAAAGCATCCTTCGTTAATCATGTGGAGCGACTGTTGACAAAAGCAAGTCAGGTCAGAGAGGAACCAGGTAACAACAGTCTTCACGGGTGAGCTCGAGTTACCCACAAACACCAAGTTCTCACGCCGCCAAAGGGGCTCCAGCCATGCTCCCCTGTCCCCAGGCATCGCTTGCTGCACAGCCCCCAGTACCATCACCAGTATCATTGCAACTAGTTTAGCCACTGATCTCTGCTCAACCAGGATTCTCTGCAGCGCCGTGCAGGCCATCTAGAATCACAGAATCATTCAGGTTGGAAGAGACCCCTGGGATCATCAAGTCCAACCATCAGCCCTACTCTACAAGTTCTCCCCTACACCAGATCCCTCAACACCACATCCAATCTACTCTGAAACACAGTCAGGGATGGGGACTCCACCACCTCCCTGGGCAGCTGATTCCACTGACTGACCACTCTCTCTGGGAAAAACTTTTTCCTCATGTCCAGCCTAACCCTTCCCTGCTGCAGCTTGCAGCCATTCCCTCTCCTTCTATCGCTCATTGCCCGTGAGAAGAGACCAGCACCAACCTCTCTACANCCCAGGTCCTTTTCTGCCAGGCGACACACAACGCAAAGAAAACACCTACAAAGCCTAGCCTAAAAAAATAAAAGAAATAATAAAATACATCTGCAGATGGAACTACGGCAGCAGTTGCTAAGGTTCCTCTTAAAGCCTTCACTAATTGCTAGGATTGTCCTTCTCCTGAAGCTCCTCACTGCAGCGGGGAAGGGGTTGAACGTTGTTTTCACAAAAGAACTTCCAAAACCACAGGCTGCTTGTCTGCAGCAGCCAGTATTTATATTCTGCACACAAATCAGATTACGTGTACACACACCATATCCCCGCTCGTCTCCAAGCGGATGAATCCCACCAGGCCCAGCCACCTTTCCCTACGCCGGAGCCACCGGGTCGGGTACCCCGCTTTACGCCAACGGGCACTCCATCCTCCTGCAGAGAGCTGGTTCACTGTGCCAAAACACACCCGTGTTGGAAAAGTCATTTTCTCCACAAAGATAAGCAAATCTAGCGTAACATGAAGCCCAGAGAACTCCATGCAGCTTGCAGCTTCCCTGCCCTGGGGAACGGCAGGGGGGGTGAGGAGAAGGCCAGGCTGGGAAGGGACCCTGAGCCCGCAGCGCTGCCAGCAAAGCACCCACCCACCCTGCTCTGCCACGAGCTGCATCCACTGAACTCCCACCAGATGGACCAGGTAACGGCTCCAGAGAGACTGTCAAAAGGGTTCTTGCAGATTTCGAGGACCTGCACTGCTCCCCCCAAGAGTGAATCCTGCCTACAGCTACTACTGGTAACGCTGGGGGAGAGACCCCATCGCTCACATACAGGAGGAATCCTTAAGACAGAAAGATCCAAAGAGATGATCTCACCTGAGACAATGGGTGGTGATGGTGACACAGAAGAGGTAACGAGCCACTAGTGGTAAGCACAACAGCAGACCCAAGCTGTCAGCACCCCAAACTCTCATCCCTGGCCCAAGTCTCCATGCCCTCAGATCCTTCACCTCTCAAAGGTACTGCAGCTTCACTCCCATCTTCAAGCATTTTCCTCCCACCAGACAAAAAAACACAGCCCAGATCTGGAGAGGGAAATGAAGATGCAGGATGATCTCATAGAAAAGGAGAAAGGCAGGAACAGACGGGAAGGAACATCAAAAGGCAGACAGGCTAAAATTAGAGACAAGAATCCTGGATGAGGAAGACCAAGGCTAGAGCAGAGAGCTGAGCAGAACCTCCATCAGATGAGGCTCCCAAGAAGGGGTGGCAGAGAGGGGGACAGGGACAGACAGAAGGGAGAAGAAATATTATGGTGGGTGAAGCAGGGGAAGCCAGCAGACAGAACAGACCGTAGAGGTACATTCAGCATTTTAAGACTACAACCTGTAGCTTTAACTAAGGAGCACTACTCAACAACCCAGAAAGTTGACTTCTCATCTAATCTCTTCTCTCCTGGACGAAGGCTAACTCAAAGGCAACTCAGCTCTCACCACAGAACAAGTTTAACACCCCAGTACACAGAGGAAGTCGATTTAAATTGCCACCATCACCCACAACAGAGAGCAGCTCTGAGTAACACAGGGCATCTCAGACCCCGGTCAGAAAGCCAGGAGCCCTCCAGGCTGCCAGCAAAATGGGGAGGGACAAACAGACCAGAGACCAGGAGAACCATCATGCAGTACCCAATGTGTGCCAAGAGGCTACAGCAAGGCAGGAGACTAGGGAAGATACCGCAGTTACCAGCTCTTCTTGTTTTCAAAGCTAGCATATTCTCCCAGGTCCCTTCTAAGCTGGTAGGACAAGAAGCCACAGGAGCTGGAATAAAAAGGTCAACATTCAAGGAGAACAGGCCTTCCATCTTCCAACCCACCCAGTGCTCTTCTTGGACTGCCCAGAAAGGTAAAGTTTTACAGACAAAACCACCCAGGCTTGTTCCTCACAGACCCACAACCTGGATGGGAGAAATGTGCCTGAGCACTTATCCGAAAGGCAGCCTGTGCTGAGCTGCAAGATGAAACCAAGGAGACAGCTAACGATGGGAAGCAGCCAAGCACTGTAACTGGAGCACCAGCTCACCCAGTGGTATTTAAACAACCATAGCACAGCCATGAGCAGGATGTTTGTTTCCACACACACCCCTGCTTCCCCGCATCTACCTCTATCTCTTCCCAGCATCGGCACGGCTAATCTCATCCCTCTATCTAAAGATATAACTCTAGCAGTACTTTATAAATAGGCTTACACCTTCAGCCCATCCAAGGCCTGACGCAACGGCAGAGCGACAGGCGGTGCCGCAAGCGGTGTGTGTTGTTACGACAACGCTGACATTTCACAATCTGCAACAGCCACCGTCCCGCATAACGTGGAAAACACCAGACCAAGGGTGTAAAGTCTACCCAAAAAAACAAAAGACTACTGCTCCTCATAGGATCCGGTCACTGCCACAGTCAGCAGGATGTCAGACCTGTTACCTCCTCCCCGCACAGGGCAGCTATCAGGAGACCATTCCCAATGGAGAACTTCTTGGAACTTTATCTTGGCTCCTCCTGGACCTAACCAGCCTGCAGAAAACCCAGCTACTTACTAGTAATTTGGAGCTCCTGGTACAACTTGTTTACACAGAGCAGGTCATAGGATAGGCTGGAAGGTGTAAGCAGGATATAGTTTTTATGGCTCTGAACTCCTGCCCAGATAAGCTGATAAGGCTCTATGCTTGGGGGGAGGGGGAGGGGAGCACTTTTGTGGGTGCTTTATTTAAAATGAAGCTGTTATTAAGTATAAAATGCTCAGCTGCAAGGTTTCCACTCCCCTTCTTTCCCTTTAAAGCTACTGGAAGTATTCTTTCGGGCGTTCTGAATCGCCTGTACTTTCGTGTGGAGACACCCAGAGCAGCTCAGAGCCTCCGAAACAGCCCTTCCGCCTCCCAGGCCTTCCGGGGACAGGCTGCCTCTGGACCACGCTGAAGTTCTTAGAGGGTAAGGTCTCCCTTCCTGGCCACGGCCGTGATACAACTTTAGCAGCTTTATGCTGCTCTAAAGGTAAGTTATTTCCAACCTTTTCCAGACTGCAAAGCTGTCAGTCTCAAAAAAAAAATAAGTGACAGAGCCAGGTTCCTCCAGTGTTCACTTCCCTTCCCCTGGTGACCCCCAGCATCAAACACCCCACCATGACACTCACCCGTCCTCAGCCGAGGACCTGACACCTCAAACGAGGGCCACCTTAATGTTTTTCTCAGGCCAAATGCAAGAGGAGAGGAGATGCCTTCTCACTGCTCACCCGTGAGAAAAACACCGGTTCCCCCCGTACCTACCCGAGGCAAAGCTGCCTTTTCACACCTACTGAGAACTTCCTACCCTTCCCGTCCTCAAAGTCTGCAGATTTCGTTGCTAAAGAAGGAACAGCCACGTGTTTTAGTCACATGTGAAACCAGGACCAGCACGAATGCTCCTTGTGCCTCGTAGCAGAATTGGTATTTCAATGTTGCCACAGAATATTTAAGGTGGTAACCTCTGGATTACTAACACAATCACAATGTACAATCAATAGCTCCCTCCTGCCACTGCAATAATTTAGAGTGCAAGATGTATTTTAAAAACACTCCTCGGATAAGTTGGGTTTTTCTTCCACACAGGGGAAGAAAGGCTGCCTCCAGATTTTTAGAGGATAAATAATTCAGTGCCTGAACGCCAAGGGCAGTAACTGCACACATCCATACGGCGGGGACAATGCAGACAGTAATATATGCTTCACATCACCACCCTGACAGTGCCTTCAACCCTGACCTAGAAAAAAAACAAACCAAAAACCCATCACTTTCTTCTGGCTGCAGCAGCTAATTCGCTCTCCCCCCACCAGTGCCACCCCACCACACCGGGGACTGCTGCACAATTTCCCTTCACGTTGGAGGAGCATCTCCCAGCCCCTCGGCTGCTGCAGGCTGCAGCTTCAGCCTCTGCTCACAACAGCTACTCTGCAACCAGCACAACAGCTTGTTCACGTGATGAAGACAAGGAAAATTAACTAGAAGAGGCAGATGTTTCAGAAGTCCTTTTTAGGAGCTGGTGCCTTTTCATCACCGGACTGGAAGGGGCAGGAAAACCCAGCAAACCCGCAGCGGCGCTCGCTTCACGCTCCCAAAATTGACTGTACAGACACCACCCTGCCCCCGCTGTCCCGCTATGGGGGCAATGGGATAACTTCTCTGCATCCCACAGCTTGGAGAAAAACATTAAAGAATCAAGAGGAAGTATTTCCGAGCCCAAAATACCTGCTATAATTAACTGCGCCTTCTAACAGGATTATTTCTTTTTCTGACCCCAATTACTCCTTCAGTTTATTAAAGGGAACTCATACACACAGAAATGTTAACACCCTAAAGAGTCACATAAACAGAAAAAAAGTCCGAGGGCACCATTATAAACAGAGTTAATGGAACTCAGCGATTGGAAATGGATCTTGAAAGCTGTCAGATCAAAGCAAGATCTCTCTGGTGTAAGGACCGCATTACCCTCGGAGCCACGGAGCTAATGCCATCTATAAAAATATTTTGCTCAAATAAGTTAAGAACAGCAGCGTTTCATCTGTCAAAAGGTGCGAGGCTTTTATGGGATTAGCCATTCCTCACGCAGCATAAAAATGAGAGCAGATTTTGAGAAGCCCTCAGCTCAGCTGACAGAGACTGCACAGAGCGAGGCGTGTGCCTGCTCTCCTCACACACACACACACACTACACGCCCAACAGATTTTTTTTTTCACTGCTATTAGCATTTAAGCTGCCTTTTTTGTTGTTGTTGTTTTAAATACACTTGTAAAGGATTATGAATTGGCATCACCTATAACCAACCAGAGACGAAGCCAGCCCCGCCACCCAGACTCAGACAAACCAAGCGTTTTTTTAAACCCCCAACAAACCACACAAGAAAAAAATAAAAATAAAAATAAAATAGATCAGAAAACACCAATTCTCGTGCCAGGAAGCTCGAAAATTCCAGGTAGAGTCAGATAGACTCAAACCCAGCCTCCACGACCGGGGAGTGCTGACAGCTTCCTATCCCCGTTCACAGCAGGGCATCAAAGCCAGCATTTTGCCCCAGCATACTTTATTAAGGCCAGAGCTGCACAAACCCAGACGGTTTCAGATGCTTGTGATTTCCAATAATTGACTCCACGAGCTTTCCTTTAACGTCGGTGCCAGTATCTTTTACGGCCGCGCAGGGGTGGCATACAAATGACACAGCGCCGGGCCGAGGAGCCCAGGGCTCTGCCCCCCTCGGAGAAAGCAGCTCCCTGGCGCTAATTCCTCTTGCAGGGAAGAGGAAATATTTAGGAGCTGCATACCAATCGTCCCTGGGAAGTGTGGTGCAGACTGTTTTAAATTAGATGGGGTAAAAATATACCCGAGTTTATCACCAAACGTTAGGAAAAATCTTCGCTATGGAGACACTGATTTCTCTCCCCAGCCTCTTACAACCGAAATACGTGCCATTCTGGTGGCAATGGAGGCAGCAGAGAAGCCACCTTTGCTAGAGCCTCGTCAAGGAAGTGCAATTAGAATAACAACCCCCATGTAAATATTTCCAAGTGTTATTTCCCTGGCCGTACTGAAAAGCGGTGGTACCTGTCACTACTTGCAACGTAAATCCACCACCATTAAGTCTGAATACAGAGGAAGAATTTCAATCCATAAAGGCAAGACTGTCAAGCCTGAAATTCAGGTAGTGTGCAGGGAGGGAGGAAGAGGAGCTGACCTCCTAAGAAAGCCAGCATTTGCTAATTTTGCAAAATGTAATTAACCCAGCTCCGGCCCTCTGCGTTTCCTTCGCTCCGAGAAGGGTTCTTCCACCAAGAAATCAGACCGTCCCAGTTAAGACCCGAGTCACCACAGAGCACATTTTCCCCAAAACAAAGCCACATGCACGATTAGGGAGAATTCAAGCACTTATTTCAAAGGAATACTCCCAGTAACCTAAAGCTCTGCCTAGTTTTTGCCTAAGTCCCTGCGTGGATCTGTAACCAACTGAAACCACCACCGTGGGAGCCCCCTCCCAAAGCAGTTAATCCCAGTTTCATTCCCGTTCTCGAGACACTTGATCATTTAAAGAGCATCACCACCTTTTAATGCATAGAAAAGCAGGAGGTTAAAAGAAAAAAATAATAAATACCTCTCAGTACTTCAAACATATGTCCAAAAGCCACAACATAAAGACAAAGAGTATGCATTAAAAGCTGTAAAGATACACTTGTCAGGAACCTTGCTTTGAAGTATCTGCAGGAAACACTGTCATCACGCAGCCATGTTACAATTACACAGTTAGAATAATCACCACCAGTTGTAAGCAGCCCATCTGGTTTACTGAAAAGGGAACACTGCTGGTACAGTATTGATTAACACGACTAGTCTTCACTGACCCTAGAGAAATACATTTGTCTGCTCTGCTGAACAGCGGCAGAACGCGGCACGACACCGGGACACGCTTCACTCTGCTCAGGAGCGTCTGGGGGGGGGGGAAGGACGGGACTTGGTCAATTAAAACACGTGTAGAAAATAAAATAATCTTAACAGGTTGCCTGCCACACACAGGAAGGAAGAAATAAAGGCCAGCGCTTCGCTGGAGGGGATTTTGGGGTTTGCTCTTTGAGTTTGCTTCCCCCATCCACAACCAACATCCATTCCGGACAATCTGTGTGTTTAAGTCTGAGAAAATGCTATTACAACACCATAAAACCAAAAAAACAGCACATTAAATAAAATAAATAAATCAATCAATTCACCCAGAGCCACATTTTTATGAAATGGAGACACAGACAAGAGCTCATTTTTAAAAGCAGAAGAGAAGAGTAAAACCAACTGTGAAATGCTAAACGTAACGTCTCCCGTTTCCAGACCCTCAAAGCCACTAAGTTTACGTGACCAGGGATCCTATAGTCACTACTCGGAACAGAAACCAGTGACAAAGAGTGGGAAACTGATCAAGTTGGAGGGCAGAAAGTGAAAGGCTCCCCTGCACTCCAGGCTCCAAGGTGTCTCCCACTGTATGGGCAACTCAGTCTGCTCTGAATTTCACAAACCAAGCCCTCAACCACTTACTCAGACAAGTCTGGAGGTGATGCAAGCCCCAGCTAGCCCAACAATACAGGTTCACAGCAAACTCCACTGGAGCCCAGACCGCCCTTCTCCAAGGAGGACACAGACAAGATGTGCCCTGGCAAGTTTTATACCCTCCCTTAAGACTGACAAGTTCTCCCAACCAGAGAGACCTGGAACATCTCTGCATTAAGGAAAAAACCAAAAAAGCTAAGCTCCACAACCCCCAGACACACCTAAGCAAGAGCAGAAGACACCAGGATGGACACAAGAGCACAGACACGGCCCTGCTTTGGAGACAGGAGACCCCCACGAGGCTGTGAGGGCAACTGTGGTGTGGGAGCAGCTTGCCCAGAGCCCCCAGGGTGGGCAAGACCCACACGGGCACAGAGCACCCCTCAGAGCCAGACCTTCCCACGGGAGGAAAACAGGTCACACGGCTTCAGCAGCGACATTTCACAGGCACAACCCAACCAGGAGCCCCAGAGTTTCCCCGGCCAAGACAGAGGAGTCGCTGTGGGTCTCGCTCCACTGTAGCTTTTAAAGCCCTTCTAACCACATGATGCCACCACGGGCACCGAGAGGTGGTCCAGTCTGCACCTTTAATCTGCCCGTAAATCCGGCCTGTAAAAACGCCAGCTTTCTTTCTTTTTAAGTTAATGAAGGCAAATATTTAGTTCCTGGTAGAGCAGGCACAAAGGAACGTATCGATGCCACCTGAAAACACGCGAGAGCTAATCTCCTTCTCCCTCTCTGTGACTCCATGCAGTGGGGGGGTTTGGGGTCTTTTTCCACACACACACACACACAAAAAGAAAATAATTGGAGCGATCCTATAAAAATGTTCAGTTTTATGAACAGCCCAGAAAAAAGGAAAACTATGCTGAACTCCAAGTTCCTTACACTTATACACATTGCAAGAAAGCACACAGCCACTACAGATCACTACACTGGCAAAACCTTCTCAGCTGAACGTCTTTGCCTACACAGAGAAGGCAGGAAAGGAAAAAAAGGAAAGAAAAGAGTCTATACCCTATTTCACAAACCTCCTCAGGAGGGAATTTTGCTTCAAGAGCTGCCTGGAATTCGTTCTCTGCCTATAGGGCCGTGTCCCCAGTGGTAAGAGAGTACTTTGTGTACAAAAACCAGGAGGGGGGAGGAACTCTTTCCTGCAACTGGATATCAAAACAGATCTCCCAGCTTAGAGTAGAAGCCAATCCGTAAACACACCGACTCTTGTGCCTCAATGAAGAGGACGGTTTTCCATCCGCACGCACACCCCCATCGCAGGACAGCTGCTCTCTCTGGGAAAGGGCAGAGGGCACCCAGGGCTCAGCTCATCCCAGCTCCTTGCGAGGCCAGGCGGTGGCGGAGGGGGTGGTGAAGGGGG
>VZTM01002652.1:360042-389466 GCA_013400555.1 Jacana jacana | reverse complement strand
ACAGTCAGGGATGGGGACTCCACCACCTCCCTGGGCAGCTGATTCCACTGACTGACCACTCTCTCTGGGAAAAACTTTTTCCTCATGTCCAGCCTAACCCTACCCTGCTGCAGCTTGCAGCCATTCCCTCTCCTATCGCTCATTGCCCGTGAGAAGAGACCAGCACCAACCTCTCTACAGTGCCCTTTCAAGCAGTTTTCTGGATATAGCACAAAATTTCACCTGAGGTGAAGGTGTCAGTGTAACTGGGTTTATAACACTTAACTCCATCCTTCAGCTTGTCTACAAAGTTGTTGCTTGTTTCTAGAGAGCTGAAACTTAGTCCTTGACTTTGGTGCTTCTGTAAGGTACTGAGAAGACTAGAGGTGTTCCTAAGTTCATTTGGAACCCTAGTTATCTAGTCAGTTATCAGTTCATTGCTGTAACATAAAGCTTATTTTTATCTGACTTGTCCATGATGTGCTCTTCTTGTTGCTATATCTTTATACTACCATATAATAGATATATTTGTGTGTGTATATATATATATTAGCATAGTGTATATATATAATATAATGCTCTACTCTTGATTGCATGTCTCCAGAACGTTACCCTACTGTACACAATGCGGGTGGCAAACATTGACAAGTTTGAGGAGAAGCTAAGAGCTGTGGAGGATGAGCTGAATATTGATGAGAGAGAGAGAATCCCTGTTTCCTACAAACATCCTGGCTTCTATGGAAAGTATGATGTAAATTTGTGCTTACTGTTGATCTTACATTGGTGACATCATCCCTCACTNCTTGCAGCCATTCCCTCTCCTTCTATCGGTCATTGCCCGTGAGAAGAGACCAGCACCAACCTCTCTCCAATGCCCTTTCAAGCAGTTGTAGAGAGGGATGAGGTCTCCCCTCAGCCTCCTCTTCCTCAAACTAAACAACCCCAACTCCCCCAATCCATCCTCATAAGCCTTATTCTCCAGGCCTCTCACCAGCTCCGTGTCCCTCCTCTGCACTCGCTCCAGCACCTCGATATCTCTCTTGTGTTGAGGTGCCCAGAACTGGACACCAGACTCAAGGTGTGGCCTCACCAGTGCTGAGCACAGGGGGGAGGAGGTGTCTGGAACTGCAGCAGACCAAGATGTTTTGGGTCAGCGTTAGCAAGTCTGAGGAAAGTCTGTGTCAGTGGCTGTGTGTCCTTGCACACCTGAGCACTTTGTGTCCATGCCATCACTTATTCCAGTGCAGATCGTGGTAGAAAACCTGATTCGACAAGTGATGTTACGCCCTGGTCTGTGGAGAATGCTAGTGGTGCAGCAAGCCTTCCCCTCTTAAAATGCTTTGAGGAAGGCCTGGGGTGGTTGTTCAGGCTGTAAAAATAAACACCTAGTTTTGGCCTGCTTCTCCAACAGCTGGAGATCAGAGGACAGCGTGCACTGGTGCTCGCTCCGGCTGTGAGCCACATACTGAGCGGAGCAGCTTTGATGCTAGCATACAAAACCAGTGAGGGGGGACTCGTATTAAACTGGCAGCCCTTTTCTGTTACCTAAACCCAAGATCCTTTGCTTAAATTAAAAAATGCTCCAAGCTTTTAATTCTGAAATAAGCTGTAACGAGCAAGAAGAGGGAAGATCTGTCAAAAGACTGTAGAGCACTGGATAGGCTTTGATCTGCGCTTTCCGATGAGGTGGGGATGTTTGGTGGTCGTTTGCTGCTGATGTGCCTTATTTGCCCTTCTTGTTAATACCAGCAGCTTGTTTTTGCAAAGCAGGTTTTATGGGGCCCAGAGTATAAAAGGGCTGTGAAGCTGACTCACTGGGCTGTTGAACGAGTCCACCTCCGTCACTGGTGGCCGTCACAGTGATGGAGAACGACTCTTTCCAGAAGTGCGGGGAGAGGCACTGGCGTTTGGAGAGCTCTTGACTAATTGCTGATTCTAAAGTACCAACAGAGAGATGCAGCACAGGAGGCTTGTCTGCAAAGTGGGATCCCAATTCCTGACATAGCATCGTGCTGCTGCAGTTATCTGCCAAGATGACCCGACACGCAGAGCGTGTCGTCTGCTTTTTGTAGCTCGTAGGGTTTGTTGCACTGGAGGCAGGGCTGGAACTGGGAAACAGCACTTTTGTTGCAGGCTTTGGTGAAGCCTCTGGGTGTGTAGTGACTACTCTTCCTCCCAGACACCTTACCAAAATGTAAAACAAAAGTCGTGTTCATACATGACTGGATACTCAAACTGGGTTTTGCCTGGTTATTTGTCCTCTGAACGATATTGGCACATTTTTAATGCATGGTTTATATGAAGGTAAACTTTTTAAATTGATGGTGTGGTATGAGAATGTCAGTTTAAATTCAGAACTTGCCAAGTTTTTCAAACTTGTGTATAACAGGAAGAGTAGACTGAACAGTTAGTCAGCCACAAACACAAGCTGTTTCCCCTGCTCCTGGAAAGAGATTATTTTTTTCAGAGATATTAAAGGGTCTGAAGATTCTGGAGATGTCAGAGTCTCAGTCTGGAGTCCAGAGCTGTGAGGTGCAGAGCAATTGCAGCTTGGATTCAATTTACTCTGAGATGTGGGCATTTGATGTGTTTCAAAATTAATCTGGTTTGCATGGTTGACAAATTGAAGGTGACTCTCAGCTTCCAGTATTGCTCCTGCCAAAAAGGAAGAGATGCAGCTGGGTGTGTAGCACGTGCTGGTCCCCTTGCTTCAGTAAATCATCCCTCTGTGAGAGATAGAACACACATTCCAGGTTTAAAGATAAGACATGGAAGTGTGGTGAGAGGAGATGAGTTTGCAGGCATGTGAAGCAGAACAGGGTCCCACAAATACCAACCTGTCATCTGACATAGGATCATTTTCCCTCCTGCTCAAAGCATCCTTTGTTTAGAACTCAGAGGGTATTTTCCCTTTGGTATATTTGTCTCATAACTGTATGAGACCTGCTGTGCCATCTCTGCATCTCCCTCCTCGTGCGATTGGTATCACAAAGGATCCAGAAAATTGATGGTGTTGATTTGCTGTCGTGCTTCCTTCTGACACAGAAGGATTTCCAAGAGACTTGATGGGGAGGGCCAACAAGGCTAGGTAGAGCAGCCTCTTAAAATGGGAGACCCACAGTGGGATTTCTACCAGGATTAGGGGAGTTGGAATATCCATAGTGCTGCTGGAGGCAGGTCTTCTGCAGCGAGCTCCCTTTGGGTGGACTGCCAGCCCCACCGGCTTCTGCTCTGGGTGTGATTTCACTGCCTGAAGGTCCCATTTGTTTGATGAGTAGAAATGCCTCTGAAGGGGATGGTGAGGTCAAATTTCTTCCACAGCTGTAAGCAGTATTT
Organism: Jacana jacana; assembly: GCA_013400555.1. Classification (NCBI taxonomy): domain Eukaryota; kingdom Metazoa; phylum Chordata; class Aves; order Charadriiformes; family Jacanidae; genus Jacana; species Jacana jacana. The sequence continues at coordinate 386,151 of VZTM01002652.1, read as the reverse complement.
GCCAGTGTCCTCTGTTTAACTTTTTCAGTTATGTAATTGTTTTGAGGGTTTTTTGGTTTTATATGTACATAAAAACCTCTGAAGATTCCACGGTTTTCAGTACTATCTGCTCATTGCTGCACTTGTAGCCTAAATGTTAGGGCCTTGAAAAGAGTGAAAATATCTGTGTGTTGAGTACTATTTAGCACAGTAAGGCCTAACACTTCAGTTTGTACCTGTCTTGTTTTTGTCCTGTCAGTGATGTCATCTCCCTGATCGTGACACTTGTGGCTGTGTCCATGCTGTGGAGCATCTTCCGCCTCATTCGGGTTGCAAGCCGAGTCGGGGGATTCAACGCCTTTGTAAGTATCCTGGATCTCAAGGCTGGTTTGCAGCCTTGGTGGGTAGTCTTGTCTTCTGCTGGCCTGATCTCCTCCCCTTCCCCCAGCAAAGTCGATGCAGAATGAGAATTGACTGGTGCCAAGGACTCTCCAATCTTGACCCATCTCGCATCTTTTCCTGTGCTGACCGTCTGAGTAGGTTGTACAGTAACTGGCCTTAGCTGAGGCCCTTTCTTTCCCCAATGGCAGGAAGGGCTGAGCTCAGTGAATTTGCAGTCCAGTTTGCTCTGCTATTTTCAAAGCTTGTTAATGAGTTGCAGCTGCAGATGGTGTTTTTCACTGGGTCCTGCCAATATGCCTCCCATACAGCCAGAAGTAGGAATTGCTGCTTTCTGCAAAATGAGTTCTCAATTTACAAAATATGTTCAGATTCTGGATTTCATTATGTGTTGGCCTGTTCTGCTCATGCCACATGCCTCACTTGCAACATCAGTCAGATCTCCTCCCCTCTTCCACCCTTGCTGGGATCAGCTGATGAAACTGTAGAAATCAGCCCAGGGTGCACTGCCGTTGACCGCAGGGATCTGGGGATAAAAATGGGGTGAGTTTAGTCCCTTGTTAGATTTCCCACTCAATCTCCTCTGCAGTTCTCCTCTGACTTGGTGATTCCCTTCACACAAAGGGATGCAGCTGCTCAGAGAAGAGGAATATTTTAAAGTGTTGAGTAATGAGAGCCTTGGGGACTAGATTCTGTCCTTGCATAAGTAGGGATAGCCAGGTCCTGCGTGTTTAACCCTTCGTTTGGATAAGCTGATGTTTCTGAGGCCTGAGAAGCTACAAACTTTCTTCTCAAAGAAGAAAACCAACCCTCCTGAGTAGCTGTTTTCAGTAGAACATAATGAGCAGTTACAAGTAGGGTGTTTAACTAAATTCTTGTTTTGACTGTCACTGTGGCTTAGCGCACACCAGGAGACTGAAATGTGGTGTCTGCTCAAATTCAGGAACCTATAGTTCTGTCCCTGGGTTGTTGCAGTAGAAACCAGTGGCAGCATGGGGCAGTGGTGCAAAGAGTCTGTTTATATACATTTACAAGACATTGTGGGTGATTATTTACCACTGAGAGTTATTTACCATCAATATGTAATCCTCAGAAATACACACATGTATTGAGGATTAGAGCATTTAGAAATCAGGAAGAAGATCCCAAATAAGATTTTGGGCATTCTCTATGGTTTTAATAAATATTGCTGCCTGGTCTACACAGAGCTTTATGCTGGGACTATTCTTGCAGGTTTTTTCTGGTTCCTCCACAAAATGTGGATAAATAAAGTTTGAGTCAACAATCCAGCTGAGACCTATTTCCAAAGCCAAAGTTGTAAGACACCAGTGCACTGGTGGACATTTTAGTGTTTTAGGAGTGGCTTATACCTGTGTGTCTCCCAAAGTAATGCAAACAGCCTTTCCAGACTTGCTGCCTTGTCCAGAGTCAGAGCATAATATCAGTAACTCTGCTCCCTTCCACAGAACCAGTTGAAAATGGCTCGTTTCACCATTGTGGATGGGAAATCTGGAAAAGGGATTGGCTTCAAGGATGTTGCAGGAATGCATGAGGCAAAAATGGAAGTCAAAGAATTTGTGGACTATTTAAAGGTATGTACAATTAGAACAAAATAAGTGTTTGCTCTACCCATCTTTTGGGATAGATGGCTGACCTGGGGAGGAGGGTATGTTCTTTGCTTCGTCTTCCACGATACAGAGCAACCTCTGTTTAAACAAACTGATGGGGTTTTATGCAGTGATCAGCACGACTCCATGTCTGTGTTTCCAGTTCCATAACGGGGATGCAGGTGTTGCTGCTCCCGTTAGCAGCTCAGGGTTGCTCAGGCTGAAAACAGTAGGGGCAAGTTCTGGGAGTCCATATTCTTGTGTGGATGCTTCAAGTGAGCTCTGGATCTGACAGGGTTGTGTTCTTCTTTCAGAGTCCTGATCGCTACCTTCAGCTTGGGGCTAAAGTGCCCAAAGGTGCCTTGTTACTTGGACCACCAGGCTGTGGAAAGACATTGCTGGCGAAGGCAGTGGCTACAGAAGCACAAGTGCCATTTTTGGCCATGGCAGGCTCTGAGTTTGTGGAGGTGATAGGAGGTGAGCTGCTTGGGAAGGTGTGGAGGTTGCTTGGTCTGTTGTGAAGCTTGGAGGGTGCTGGCTAGACCTCTTGCAAAGGTCAGAGTTGTAGCCTGTCTGCGTGGGGAGGATGAGTTGGGTGCTTCTACTGAAAATACAAAAGGCTTTCAATGATGGAGAGCATTTAATTATGTAGCATCTGAAACACGTGCCCTTTGAATTGCTAGTTGCTTCTTTCTGCCATGGTGCACCCATGGGTCTTCACCTGAAGCATTCTCTGACATCCTGTACGTTATTAAAGCCACTGATTGGGGCTTCCTTCCTTGTATGAGAATGTTGATGGATTTTCTGCTGCTCTTTGCTGGCAGGGAAACTATGGTCTCTTTGTGCCTTGGGATTTCCATCTTTCTCTTTTTCCTTCCTCCTAGATCTTTTGAGACCCAGTAAGGGTCAGTGTGCAGGAAAATGGTGAATATTTCTGCTTCTGATCTGGGGAAGGAACAGGAGTTTGTGTCAGGAGCTGGGAGCAGAGCTCCTCTTACAGCACCTGCAGGAGTTCCTGCAGTTTTGGGAGTTCAGTTAAAAGCCAGCACGCTCTGGGAACCAGCTATGCCTAAAGGCTAAATCACAGAATCACAGTTGTGTGGTCATTTCTTTGTGCCAAGAGTGTTGAGAGGACCGTTACATACTGAGGTTTGCCTGGTATCGAGTGTCTTGTTGGGGCCAGTAATGCTGCTCTCCAGCTTTGCTAATGATTTTTAGCTACAAGGCTTATCTCTTCCTCCCTTCTCCTACAGGTCTTGGAGCTGCCAGAGTTCGGAGCCTCTTCAGAGAAGCCCAGGCTCGTGCCCCCTGCATTGTGTACATCGATGAGATTGATGCTGTGGGCAAGAAGCGCTCAACCAATATATCTGGGTTTGCCAATGCTGAGGAGGAGCAGACCTTAAACCAGCTGCTGGTGGAAATGGACGGTCAGTTTTTCCCTCTGCCTCTCAGCAGTTGGACCCTTATCACCTTAGAGATCCAAGCTGTTTATTCCTGCTTGGACCTGCCATGCCTCTTCCGTGCTCTGTTCTTGCTGAAGTAATTACAATTGCGTTGATACAAATCTCATTCCCCTCTTCCCTGGGACGAGGCTACCTTGCAGTTTGCAGCCTGTTGAGGACTAAGCCCAGAATTACAGCTTGGTCATGTCCTTGCTAAAAGACCATCTGTATGACAAGTGATAACTGTGCTTTGGACTTCTGCTTGATAAAGGAACTGTGTTTCTGAAAGTCAGGATGTTTTTCATAGAATCAAATAGGTTGGAAGAGACCCTTGGGATCATCAAGTCCAACCATCAGCCCTACTCTACAAGTTCTCCCCTACAAGTTTTCCCCAATGTGGACAGAAGTGTGCCCTTGGCTGGCCTTGCTCTGGTTTCAGGGGTTGTCATATCTCTCACTTGAAGTGAATCTCTTTCTCTGTCCTTTCTCTCCTTGACTAGCTGCTGCACTGAGTACAGAGGAAAAGCAGCAGCAGCTGCTGTTCAGCACAGGATTTGTGGAAGTTGTGTGCCCACTACTTGCTTCAGGCTGACCTAACCTTTCCTGTGGAACCCTTAGGAGTCTCCTTGAGCACCAGGCTGAACCCATCATCAGTCCTTGTTTCTGAAGGCACGGTAGCACTCTCTTCATCTGTCCCTTAGGCAGGGCTTCTGCAGAGCTGATGGTGCTTAAGGCAGTAATTGGGCTCAGGACAGATCTCTCTATCTGCTGTGACTAAGTTACAGAGAAAACTCTTGAAATCTCTTTATACAGGCTTTTAAGGGTTTGGAGCTAAATCTAGTAAACTTTAAAACCCTGAAGCCAACTGGTTTTGTGACTCTACTGAAGACCCTGAACCAGAACAGAGTTTAGTGTCGCAGCCAAAGGGAGTTTGCACCAATAACCATGTGTGCATCCACCTGCTAATAAAACTGACAGAAAATGTGCATTAGAGATCGTGGCTGGCAGAGGGCAGCAACCCCAAAGACTCTTACTGTAGTAAATGGCTTCAGTTTGGGAGTATGTTTTCCTGCTGGCAATTGGAGAAGAATTATTTACAGTACTGGGGAACTGAAGGAAAATGAATTGGCGGCGAGGGCACTGCTGTCTGCAGAGGGTAACATTTAGATCCAGCTGGCCATTAAATGTTGTTGGATGCTTCCTGTATTCCATCTAAGACAGGTAGTGGTTTAAAGCCTGTTAAGGTTTAAAGTTTATTTGTCCCAGAGGGACACAAGCAATGTAATATATCAGTTCTCCCATCCTTCGACTTACTCACATACTGTCTGCCCGACTACAGAATCCTTATCGGAACTGAGAGGGATGAGCTTTGCAAAGAAGCCCTGGTTTGATGCCATGCTTCCGGCTGGTTTCTGGCTGTACTGCATCTGGGATCAGCCCTTTACTCAGACACTTTCACACAAGCGCCAAAAAGAATCATCCTTTGGTTGTTCTCAGTCATGACTCTGTCTGAGCCTGCAGCACTGACCCAACTTGCCGTGTTTCTGTTGCTAAATCCTGTTCCTGCAGAGCAGGGTGAGGAGGAGGTAACTGCCCGCCCCACAGGGAGTGTCTGCTCTTTCCTGCAACCTTTTTCTCTTGACTGTGACACTTCTTTCATCGCTCTCTTCATATGAAAAATTAAAAGCCATCCTGCAGTAAAAGCATCCCACTCTCTCCAGACTGGGGGGGGTTAAATCTGCTTTGCTTTTTCAGCTCATGCTTGCAGTGAAACGGGGGTGCAGCCCTGCTGAAGCGCAGCACGTCCTGCAGTTCAGCAGCAAGGCTGCTTCTAGAGGCTGCTCTGGAGTCAACCCTCCCTTTGCAAAGGGAGAAGCTGGGGCTTGTAAAAATGCTTTCAGCAAAGGGGAGATGTTCCTTCATACTGCACGCAAGATGATCTGTAATCTTGGATCTCTGCCCTTGCTGCAGCAGGAGGAGAAATTGTAAGCAGGAGCACAGCTTGGTACAGGCAGGGTAGGGTGGCCCCGCTCTGCAGGGACCCTGCAGACCTCTCTCTGCCTCAGCATGAGTACCATGAAGTTTTTAAAGGTGAGGAACGAGCTTTAAGTAGTTCTTAAACAACCAGATAGAATTCTGGTTATCAGAAGAGCACACTTGAAACACACAGTGCTACATAGATTCCAGAAATCACCTTAAATATGTGCATGCAGTTCCCTGGGACTTTGCAGATGGGCTAATTCAGGCAACTTGGCTAAGCACATGAGATACTTGGGGTGAATCTAACTGTTTACAGCTGTATTGGTATAGTAGATGGTCTCAACAGAAAAGGCCAGCAGTAACACACAACATCAGTCCTGGCTTGGTCGGGTTGTTTTTCCTCCTGACAGTTGTATGGTGAGCTGGCAACAGGCTAACACTGAATTAGATGGAGGCCCATCTGTCTGTTCAGGAATGTGTAGTTAGTATAGAGATATGGATTGTACCAAAAATGAAAATGCCTAATTTCCTACAGTCTGTAGAAATTAGCCATGGGTTTTAGAGTGGTGGGTTTTTTTGGTGAGTCTCAATTCAGAAATTAGAGTACAACTCCATTGAGAAGTGAGTTTAGAAGGTAAACATTATCCTCAATATGCACTCTAATAGTCCCTTCTTTGCTGTGTGCTGCCTGGCTCATCTTTAAATTTATATTGTCTTTGTCATTTATTTGTGTCTTACACGGATCATGTACTAAGTCCCTCGTTTTGCTAAGTGCTTATCAGACATACAGCTGAAAAAATAGCCCAAGGAAGTTTACAGTGTCAAAATGGGAGACAGCTGGCAAAGGACTGTCAGGCTTGTACAAGAAACATGGCCTTGCTGTTGGCTTGTACTCACAAGCAGTTCTCTTGGCACATGTCACCGAAATGTTACCTAACCCAGCGCTGAGGCACTGGGTGCATCACGGCACAATGGGTTTCGGGATGATAGTGAAGAAGGCTTTTTAGGAGGTTAATGGTTCCTACCCAAGCCCAAGCGGAGGAGTGGTGCGTGTTTGTAATGAGGAAGCCTTGAAATGGAAGGTTGAGAGCTCTGTTTTAGCTGTCTTTCAGCTTAAATTGATAGTTGGAGTTCTGCAAGGCAACACCACAGAGCCGAGTTAGCTATTAATTTGAAGAAAAGATCACGTACAAAAGTAGATCTGTGAGTCATCAGCAGTGATTGTTGAATTTGTGGGCTCGAATGAGATTACTCAGAGGTAAGGTAGAGGAAGAAAAGGAGGGTCAGAGCTGTATGGAACCTGCTCTGCAGGCTGGAGGAAGGATGAGGATGCAGAGAAAAAAGCCATTATGCTAAGCTGTGTGGGGTGAATGTGCAGTTTGATACTTGGTGATTCTGGTGTGCAGGTTTTAGGGTAATTGTAGTGCTCTTCCTGCAAGCAACCTTGGTTTCCTTCACTCTGACGGCTTTGTTCGTGTTCTGGAAGCATCAGGAGTCTGGTGGGAGAAGGGGAGGGACTGGAGGGAGCCTGTATGAACAAAAGCTGGTTTTAAACCCAGTGACACGTACTCCAGTCTTTGTCAAAACAGGTGCCTGGTTTGAATAGTGAATCTTCCCTCACAGGCTGCAAACAAGCAGAAGGGGAATGTGACCCAAATATCTCCTCTCTTCTGAATGTGTCAGAGAGGAGGTTGGCGGTCCTGGCCCGATCTGTGTTCTGTGAATGAAAATGCAGGACATCTTTTGGTAGCAGCTCTTCACCTGAAGGCCTCAGACAAGACCTCTTCCCCAGTCTGTGCTGTATGCAGGTTTCTGACACCCAGGCTTCCCTCACAGAGGTGGCTCTGGCTCAATTACACCGTTCACAGATGATGTCTAAAAGGCTTTTCAACAAATGTCTGGAGGATTGCACGGTGTAATAATGCAGATGAGATGCATCAAAGTAGTGTGCTCTGTGTCAGTGGGGAGCAGAGCACTTGGCAGCTCAAGTGGACCCTTTTTTTTCCCCCCTTTCCTTTTTGAAGTGGCTTCATTTGTAAACATTGTCGATATGAAGGCTCTCCTTGAGCTAAATTTTCAGAGCTGTTTTTAAATTGTTAATGTGACTGAGGTGTTGTTTTTGTGGCCTGTTCCTTTGGCTGATCTTTGCCTGTGGAAGCCAAGGCCTGTGACGTGCCAGGTGCTGTTCTGCTGGGAACAGCAACAGGAAAATGGGAGGCTGTAATTGTAGACTTCTTGGAGCAGCGTTTCGCACTACTGTGATGCAGGCTTGGGAGCACATGGAGCAGAAGCTGATGTGAGGAGAATGCTGTCAGTTGTTAGGGGTTTTTTTTGTATTTGTTCAAATAGTCAGACCTATTTTAAGAGAGTTTTCCCAGCTGCAAAGCAGATAATGTACTGTACCATCTAATCCTGCCATGTGAATGAAGCCTGCTGTCCCCCAAGTGCCTGCCAGTCCCTCTGCTTATTGATCACACCCCAAAGTGCCTGCTATCCCCCAAGTGCCTGCCAGTCCCTCTGCTTATTGATCACACCCCAAAGTGCAGGGTGACACACGCCTGAAGAGTGTCTGGCTTCATCCTCTCCAGGAGTTTTATTTTGACAGCATCCTGCAGGGAGGGGGAACCGAGGTCTGCTGTAGCACAAGCTGACAGAGCCAGTCCTCTGATTTACCTGTAGCCTTAATCTCTGCTGAGCTCTCGTGCGCTGACACATTTGGCAGCTCTTCTGGTGGCACTGGAGGGAGCTGAAACTCGCCCAGCTTACGTGCATGAACCTGCCTCTCTGCAGCGTGTGACTTGGCAGAGGAGGAAGCACATGGGACTAACGTGTCCTTTCCCTGGGAAGGCTGCTGTATGCCAGGGCTGTTGAATCTGCTGTAAGCAGGTGACTCATACCCAGGGGCCTGTGGGCACCTGGTGGAATGTCATAAATAAGCAGTGTGGTTCAGTGATTAAACATGATCTCTGGCTCCCCACCCAAGCAGCACAACTGCCTGCCCCTTTCTGCCCTCCTCCAGCTGCTGGTGCTCTGGCTTCCCCAGGAAGCCCTGTCTGCCTTTGATGCTTCCACACTGCAGGCTGCTCTGGTGAAGCCTGTAAATCCTGATTCTCCTTTCATCTGTAAGACTTGGAGACAAAGCCTTTTCTGACTGTGGCCTGAGCTAGTGTATGCTAATGATCGCTGTGAAGCTGTTTGGTTGCTGTTTGTGTCTGCCTCCACGTCTGTGGTGCACATTCTGCAGGGCTGGTGTTGGCGCTGGTCGGCAGCGTGCCTGGGTGCCTTGGGAGTGATAGAAGATGAGCAAGAAGGCAGTGATCAAATCATGCTGTAACATGCCCCTTGCTGGGTGGGCAAGGCTGTGTCCTGTCTTGCTGCTCATCAGAAAAAAAGCCTTTCCCTTCCTTGGTGATCCCAGTGGCCTGTCTGTGACTGAAGGGCCAAGTAATGAAAGCTGAAAGGGCTTCACACAGGTATTTAGGAGGAAAAGGCTATTTCAGGTAGCAAACATTGTACAACATGGAGCTAAAGGAAAAGGAATTGACTTAAGCCTGGGGGTGAGAGGGTATCTCCTAACTCAACAGATAGGAAAATTCTGTTCTGGTTTCTAGTTGGAGTCATTTCTAAATGAGGCAGAGGGAATGGGGGGGGGGGGGAAGGTTTTAAGTCAAGACTTAAGTAAACAAAAAGGGAAATTCAGAGTATCTGTGTATGAGTAAATTCAGAGGATCTGTGATGACCAGAGACTGGCCTGTGTGACTTGGGAGGTTCCTTCCTGTCTTGTGCCTCTTGCTGAAGAGGGCACTTTCTCAGCCTCAGCTGCCCCAAGGGATGCTGTAAACACCCTCTGGCTTTGGAGAAAGCTGAAAAAGATGTTATCTGCATCCTGTCCCTTTGAATGCTTGCAGTGGGACAAGGTGGTCCCCGTGGTTACTTGTGATGGTGAAAATCACCTTTGGTTTTGCTTGGTTTTTTTTTTCTACAGGAATGGGAACCACGGATCACGTCATAGTACTGGCTTCCACCAACCGTGCTGATGTCTTGGATAATGCCTTGATGAGACCTGGGAGGCTTGACAGGCACATCTTTATTGATCTTCCAACACTCCAGGTATATTCCACCTACTGCTTGGTTCTTACCTAAGGCTAATGACTAAGGTGTCCTGGCAAAGGCTGAGCTTGGAGAAGATATAGTAAGCTTCTGTTTGCCTTTATTCTTATTTTATGCACTCTAAATCAAGGATTTGATGTGCTGATGCAGTTACTCATTCTCTGAAATAACAATTCACTGTTTTAAAGTCTCTCTGCTCTGGTATGAGCTTTGGCAGTGAATACTTCTGTAAGGTCCTCTTTGCCATGCAGATGCAGAATGATGTTTGTCTCTTCTCTCCAGGAAATTGGGAACCACCTAATTGGCAAGTTGGCTTGTGTGACAGCTTAAATTGCCATGAGCCTCGAGCACCATTTGTTCTTTAGGTTTATTGTCCTCACTGTCCTTGTAAGGCTCTTCATTTTCTTTCAGGCAGCCTGTTAAGTGACTTTCTCCTTCTGAATGCTTGTTAAATCCGTTTACTAGGAGTCTTCCATGTCCGCTGTGTTGACATTTGTACCAGAGTTTTGGGAATAGGCTCAGCTGCAGTAAAGATCTGTCTGCTCTGCCAGCACAGGCTCTTCTTTTCCCATCTGTGCTTTACTGGCGTCCTCAGAGTTTTCAGTTAAAATACCTTAAATGCTTGATACAATCTGGCACCGGAAGCATGAACTGTGCAGCTGCCCTGAAGGAGGAAGGGGAAAAACCCTGGCAACTGAGCTCATTGTTTTAATCAGGATCTCCTGGACCAGCTGAATGACTCACCCCTTGGCCACTTGCCAGCCGTCATCTCACCCCCACCTTCGTCTGGGAAATGGTTGCAGACTAAGTAGCTGGGAGATGTGGTTTTCCTATGCCTATCCCTGTGTGAGGGAGCCGGTAGAGGTGCTTGGAGCTCCTTCCTATGAGAGCTTTTGTAGTAAGAGAAAAGTTCAGACGGATCAGAGCGAAAGTTAGGAGGGGAGAGTGGCCCTGAGAGAGAAAGCAGTGACTCACGGTAAGCCTCCATACATCTGCTGTGAATTTGAGAGCTGGGTGTTTATCGGGGCTCCTGTAGCGCTAAAACGCTGTAAGGACAGCCCTGCCCTCTGGTGGCAATGTCACCGTCCCCACTGCCAGGGGTCTGCTCCTCCTCTGCTCCCACCACCTAGAAGCTGCTGCTCTGGGAGGGCTCGCAGGGCTCAGGTTGCTCTCTGTTCTTTACAGGAGAGAAAAGAGATCTTCGAGCAGCACCTGAAGGGTCTCAAACTGATCCAAGACGCCAGCTTCTACTCGCAGCGCCTTGCTGAACTGACTCCGGGCTTCAGCGGTATGATGTACTGTGTCCTTGTGGGGCTGCTCTGCCTGCTTCTCTGCTAGTTCTGCAGTTCAGCCCGGAGCTTCGTGGCTGTTTAGTTTAACTGGGTGTTTTGGTCTAAAGGGTATTTCGCTTTGAGCCTTCTCCATCTCTGTGGAAATAGCGGGAACCTAACCAGCTCCCTGGTGAATGGAGCTGTGGTGAGCGATTCTTCACAGCTATTTTCCATTTTCTGAAACTTCTGGGATGAGCAGGGTGTGGGGCTGGGGAAAATACACCTCTAATGCCTGGGCTCCTAATTCCTAAGGGGAGGAACCACTCACTGCTCATGTTCCCGTCCAAGCTGTTGTTGAGGATGAGATATTTGCTTTCAGGGGAAAGACTCTTAAGTTGATATATGTTACCAGGAAAGTGATAGGAGGAATGAATAGCAATTACTTGGTCAGAGTAGAAATTGAACAACTCTGCCTGGCTCCTGCATTGAGCCTGTTTCCAGAGAAGGTCCCTGGGAGTTTGAAACAGTGCTGAGCAAGGGGCTCCACAGTTCCTGTTTATATGGAGTTCCTGGAATATCCTTTCTGGGTTTCCCCTCTAACAGGCCCCAGCACACTGCCTCTTCGTGACTTCCTTCAGCAGCCCCCCGCCACCATCACCCCCCCCCACACACACAAACTCAAAACAGATGTTCCTTCTCTTCAACACAGAGGTTGTGTGGTTGCTGCATGAACAGTGCAGCAGCCCATGCCAACCCAGACTGCCCACAGCACTCCCCTGCTGCCAAGAGCCAGCCTTGGCTTTAGCCTTGTTAATTGATTGCTGAACTCTGTCCTCTGTGTGGCAACGCAGCGTTCATTGCCAAGGCAGTTGTATTGTTCAGATCCAACATAAACACTATGGACTAGGTTTGCTCTCTGTTCCCAAGGAATAACAAAATGCAGGCTCTTTGACTTCCTTAGGGCCTTCTCTGGATTTGTTCTTGCCTCTTTTGTCCTCTGAAATCTGTCACGTAACAAATTCAGTGTCATTCTTGTAAACTCTTGCCTACAGGAGCTGACATAGCCAATATATGTAATGAAGCTGCTCTTCATGCTGCTAGAGAGGGTCACAAATCCATTGATACTTCCAATTTCGAGTATGCTGTGGAAAGAGTCATTGCAGGTAATGCCTCAGCCCATTTCTGTGTAACTGTCTCTGTCTGTGTCTGTGTCACTGTGCTCTGTCCTGAAGATCTTAGATGCCATAGTCCCAGAAGGTACTCTGAATAAGATCTCAAAGGGATCTCTCTTCCTGAATCTGCTGGCAGCCTGAACCAGTAGCTCAGGGAAGATAGCCAGTAGCAAAACAGTGGAAGGGAATTCAAATCTGTATGGCTTTTTTAGTTTAAAAAAGCTTTTTTTAGGAAAAAAAAAAAAGGCAGTGGAAGTATCTCTGGGTCTTTCTTGCTGCTCTGAACACCTGCTACATAAACATGAATGGCAAATAGGCTGTGTATCCTCAACAGCAAGAAATAAGAGATTTTTCTTCTTGGCCTCAAAGCCCAGGCTTTGATGAATTGGCAGAATAAACTGAAAGACAGTAGAGCACTGTTCTCCCTCTGAGAACATCCTGTCAGCCTTTCCCTGTCGCTTGTGCAATTGCCAGCAGAGGAACCTCTGGAGATTTCCCTGTAGCAGTATATTATAGGGAGGGGAAGGAGAGTTCCCAGAACTCTTGACTTCACCTGAGGGGTTTGAATCTGGTGGGTTTGGGTCTGAACTGCCCTCTAGCTGAGCTTTGGTTTTCATAATCAGGCACTTAAGTGCTTCCAGGCTGCAGTGTCATTGCTGGAGGCTGAGCCTGGGCAAACAGACTGGCATTCTGTGCTGCTCTCAGTGGAGTGTGTGGAACAGGATGTTTGTACTGGGTCAGTTATTTCCTGATCCTGGAGTTTAGTCCTGAGTGTTTGCTTTATCAGAACATGCTCAAACAATTCCTCATTTAAGCGAAGATGTTTGAGCAAATTCCTGACAGTTTCACCTGCCTTTTTAAAAACAAAACCCTTGAAGTGCTTTGGGTAACTGTGGTCACACTTGCACAAAGCCCAAACCGCACTCAGCAGCTCACAGGACCGGACAGCAAGACGACTCTTGTAACACACAAGTCCTCATCAGCCAGAGCAAAGGTGCTTTACTTTCCCATCTGCAGCAGAGAAAGTGCCAAACTTGTAGGGAGTCACTTGGCTTTTCTTTCTGAATTCCACCCTTGCCTTAGTTCCCCAGATTTGGGAGCTAAGGCAAAACACAAGTAAGGCCCCAGGGGATGTGTAGCAGAAGGGATATCTGGGATTAACATGGTGGGGCATCGCAGGGCAGGGGCTTCAGCATTTTCACTGCTGACAAGCTGACTTGCTTGACCAAGGCTGTGGTGTGTAGGAGGCCATAAAGTCTTTTTGTTGCTTAATCAGAGTCTTTTGTATTGGCAGGACCTGTCTATTTTTTGTAGACTAAGTCCAAAAGGCCCCAAACAACCCCCAAGGCCAGTATATTAAATGTACCCTTGCCATGTAATAGGAACACTTCTGGGTTTCACAATCCAGAGGGCATTTCAGTTGCTACAAAAGCTTTTCTTGAAAGAAAGAAGATACTACTGTGCTTTCCATTATGAGCTTCTGTTTTTAATAAGAGTGGTGTGGAATCAAAAGAGAACTTGTGAGTCCAAAGGCCCTGTCAGCCTTAAAGCTTTGTGTTGCTGTAAGGGAGGAGCAAGAACTTCTCTCTGTGGTAAGTCCCTATTGTGTTCTTAGTTTGGGAACAGAAAGCAGTCAGTAAGTCAGGTCTCTTGGGAGCGAGGGAGGAAACCTGCTGAGTGCACAGAGGCTTTTAAGGGTTGTCTTGAGAAGATGTAGTGGAGTCTGTTTTCTTGGTGGGGTTTGGGTACGCTGCATAAGGCCAGCAAAAATGCACCAGAGTTGTTTCTTGGGTTGTTTGTCTCATAAATGTGATAACTATAGGCCTTCAGAGAACTTTCCTGCCTAGAGATTACTTTGCCTAGGAAAAGAAATAATCTTTGTAGGCACACTGTGTGCTGTTGTGAAGAGTCCCATCCCTCCCTCCTTGCTGGGCTGACAGAGGAATACTTCCAGAACTAAAGTGTGTGTGATAGATATATATCTCTATATAGTGTACATATATGCATCTTTCTACAGAGAGACATACAGGCACATGCACACACACATGCTGCTGAAGGCAGGGTGAGGGTCTGACTGATGGAAATCAAGGCTGTTGCAATTAATCTGCTATTCCATCACCATTGTGCCTTGCAGGGCACAGTAGTTTCCAGGGTCCCTGAGCAGTAATTTTACAAGATCTGCCACGCTAATTTTGCTGTTTCCTTGTTTAATAAAGCTCTTGACTTTGTTTAAAAATTAATGCTAATAGAACGTTGTTTTCCAAGACATCAAGCAAGCTCGGTGTAACTCAGCTCTTGACTCTGCCTGCTCTACCCCCTGCTGCTCCTGGCTCTGTGTAGAGACCTTGGCTTTAAAGTACTGGTGCCTTTTTGTGTTTGACATGCAGAGCTGTAAGGAGTGCCTGATGTGCACTGTGTTCTGTACTTAACATATTTTCTACGTGCTCAAAGTTTTTACTTCCATTCAGCACCTTTTTTAAATCCTAATTGGCCTTACTCTGTGTTATGGACTACTGGGTTGGAAAATAGACACTTTCAAAAATCACCTTTTTGGAGGAAGCATTAAGTGTGAGTTATGGCTTAATTTGCTAGTTCTCAGGAGCCTGGGAACAAGCTCATATGGAGCATGCCATGTGTAATCAGAGACATTTCCAGGGTCTGGAGAAAGGTTATGGGGTGGGTTTTTTTTGTTGTTTTTAATACATTCTTGGTCATTTGCTGAGTTGAACGCTCCTAATGTACAAGAATCTCAATGGGGACTTCTCTTATATATAATGCAACATCCTGCTTCTCCTGTTCTGCCTAAGGGACCAAAAGACTGTACAGTAAAATCAGTAGGATACTTTAGCCAGTATCTGCTTTGGGTTTTGGTGTGGTTGGGGTTTGTTGGGGTATTTTGGGTTTTTTTTTTTCCCAGGTGGTAGACTGACTTGTTGCAGCTCTGTCCCTGGGCAGAGATAAAGTGTAACGTGCCTTTGGCAGGGCTGGGAACTGAACAGAGCTTTGTGTTCTGGAGCTGTGATCTAATCAAATGTTAAATTATTTGTCTAATGATTAAGTCTGTTGTGAGGAGGAAAAGGGGGAAAGTTTCTGCCAGTGTTTTCAAGCAATCCAAGCTTGGATTGCTTTCTACTGCAGGGACACAGAGCACTTCTCCCACAGCATGTAATTGAAGGGCTTTTTCCTGCCTCTCCCAAGACAGAGTGGGGTGTGAAGCTTGCTGGCTGTTCAGCCACAGACCATGCTAGCCTGTGCACTTAGCTCTACATTATGCCCTGCTGGTTACACCTATTGCCAGTTCTCTTACCAAATCCTTTCTGTGTTCCTACAGGCACTGCCAAAAGAAATAAGATCTTGTCCCCAGAAGAGAGGAAGGTTGTGGCGTTCCATGAGTCGGGTCATGCATTGGTTGGGTGGCTGCTGGAGCATACTGAGGCGGTGATGAAGGTAACTCCATGACCAGCCCCTGCCTTCTGCAACCTGTGACTGAGTGGGAAGAGAGTCCTTTGGGATCCCCCTGTCCAAGACCCATTGATTGTTTTGTAGTATTTGTGTTGAATGCTGCTGCCTTACCCTGGCCCCCACGAGCTTGGAGCTGTGAACACTGCTGCAAAATAAATGGCAAATATAGAACATAGTATCATCCTGGTTGGAAAGGACCTTTAAGATCAAATCCAACCGTTAACCTAAAACTGCCAATGGACCGCTAAACCGCGTCCCTAAAATATGCACTATTGGATCCATTGATGATAGTGATGGTGCAAAGCTGATTAATCAGCTATAGGAGAAGCCTTGCAATAGAAAGGCAACTGTAAAGCTCTTCAGAGCAACTGACTCTCCTGGCACTGCTGCTCAGTTCATGCACTTCCTCCAGGTGCAAAGTGCGTCTCCCTGTGTGCGTGCGTGCGTGCGTGTATGATCTCTTTCCCTGCTGTGGCTTGCCAGCATGTAGCAAGGCTACTGTTGCAGCAACTGCTCTGATACTGATGGAGAGAGATGTGTGTTTCAGATGGGAACACTTGGGAGTTTGTCTGCCTGAAGCCCTTCTCTGCAGGGAAAGGCCTCTTTGGTACCCCGGGGTGTGTTCTCTTCCCTGCACATTACTTCCTCAAAACCCCTTGATGCTGGGAGGAGGTGGGGAGTGGAAATAACAAGGGCGACAGCTCCTTGGCTCAACACCAGCAGCAAATTCACTCTGAATAACCTATTGTATAAGCTGAACTGTTGTTAATTATTTTCATTTAATGGGTGGGGGAAATAGCTCTTCTTTTTCTGAAGACAACCTATCTTTCTCCAGGTAGTCTCAATGATCCTGGAACACAGTAAAGCCAACTGTTTGGCTTATACACTCACTCCAAAGCAACTCCTAAATATCAGGATTCCACTGGCTTGCTGTTAAGGACAGATTCCTTATTATTTCATGAGTGGAGGGTGGCAGAAAGTGCATACTTGTAGCTGTGAGGGCAGAGCCTTCAGTACAGGGATGGTGACATACAGAGGTCCTTGGCTGTGTCAGTGTAGGTCAAACCTGCCCCATAGCTTTTGTCAAATTTTGCTGGGAATGCAGGCCTCTTCCTGTTCTCCCTCTGTAGCTGGGAGCTCTCATTGAACTGAGGGAGCTGCTCTGTGTGTTGCAGGTTTCCATAGCCCCTCGGACGAACGCAGCTCTTGGGTTTGCTCAGATCCTTCCGAGAGAGCAGTACCTCTTCACCAAGGAACAGCTGCTGGAGAGGATGTGTATGGCACTGGGGGGGAGAGTGTCCGAGGCCATCACCTTTAACAAGGTCACTACAGGTGAGGAGCCAGACCCTGACACAGGCAGGTGAAGGTTATGCTAAGAGAGCCTGAACTTTTGTGCTTGCTCTGTCCAAGGGTGATCTGAGGTAGAGGTTTTCCCATGCTGGGAAAAAAAAGTGTCAAACTGTATGAGTTGATCTTGGGCTTGCATTTGTGAGCATGAAGGTCTTGCTGTCAGTTGCCACTGTGATGTCTTAAACTTGTCCCAAAGCCTAAGGCCACAATTATCCAGTGAGATTCTTGGCACATAGGAGGGCCTAGAACTTTGTGCTGTGTTTCCAGCTAGTTCTATCCAAATAGGATAATGGGGCAGTGGCTGGTAAGCACTCCCTGTGAGCTACCTACTAGTAGTTCACTCACTGTTAGGAATGAGTCCTGCAATATGTATAGAAAGGACCATCAGCAGGTGGAGTGTCCACCTTCGTGGGCTCCTGTGGGTCCTCTGGTGACTAGTGGAATGTGTGTATGTGCAGGATATAATTCTCTCTTCTCAGAGCTGGCAAGCCTTGCATCCCTCTCTCTCTCTCTCTCTCTGCCCAGGAGCACAGGACGACCTGAAGAAGGTGACCAAGATAGCCTACTCCATGGTGAAGCAGTATGGGATGGTGCCCAGCATTGGGCAGCTCTCCTTCCCAGACCTGGAGAGTGCAGCTGGAATTGGTCGGCGCCCTTTCAGCCAGGGACTTCAGCAAATGATGGACCATGTAAGACCACCCTTGGTTGCACTTTCCCATTTTTGTTCTTTACTTTTACACAGTTCAGTGAAAAAAAGGCAAGTAGTTTGCACCCAAACAATTAGCCCTTTTCTGTTAGCCACTAAGTAGCAAATTTCAACAACTGAGCACTTACCTGTTCTCTTACAGTGTGTTAGTTGGTAATGCAGTGAGGCATTAAGAACAGGCAGCCTCACAGGTAGGTGTGAGTTCAGCCCAGTAGCACTGCACTGCCTGAAGCTGCAGCGAGGGGCTGTGAAATATGCTGCAGGGCAAAAAGCTGACTGTGAAAACTGTGGTCCTGGTGCCAGTGTGGACAAGGCCCTGGTGAGGTTCTGGCACAGGAGGCGCAAATGTGACGTCTGGAGAGAGGCAGAAATGCTTTGCAGAGGGAAGAAGGACTAGTGTGGGTAGACTTCTGGGCACCTCAACACCAGAGAGATATCGAGGTGCTGGAGCGAGTGTAGAGGAGGGACACGAAGCTGGTGAGAGGCCTGGAGAATAAGGCTTATGAGGNAAGGGTCTCTTCCAACCTGAATGATTCTGTGATTCTATGACTTGGGTGTGGGGGAGTTGTGAAACTGTGGTCAAATATGCCTGGCTGAGGAATGATTCTCTAGTGTGAAGTCTTCCCAGGCCCTCAGGAGACCCATCTATATCTAAGCATGGCTATGTGATGCTTAGGTTACGAGAAACCTGTGTCTTCAAGTCTCAGTTGCACAACTTCAATGTCTCCACATCCTGGGTGAGGGAGGCTGTCTCACCAAAACGATGGTTTGGACCGACTGAAGGAGGTTAGCCTGTTTTCACAGGAAATTGGGCTTCATTGCTGCAAAAACCATTGCCTTGGTTGAAAAGTCAAATAGCTGGAAACAAAAAAACCCCACCCCTCTGGTTCAGAAGCACTATGGTGGTGCTTCCCTGGGGTTTGTGCTGAGCTGCATCTTTCACTGCTGTTACAGCCTCCTTTTAATGAGACTGCATCTCCCATCGGCTGGGACTTTGCTGAAGAGTCAGGCTTGTGCAGGAGTTACTGCTCCTGGTTGTGAGTGCTCCTTTGGCTCCTCTTCAAATGCTTTATCTGCCTTTTCAGGTGACGGGAGGCACTTTCTGCCTGGCTCAGTTTGCAGATTCCATCTGCAAAAAAAACACATGAGGTGCTCTCCTTGTTTATTTACACGTTGTCTTTGTTGTCACCTGTGCTCCAAATCTCTCTCTTTGTTCCTCCCTTCTAGGAAGCCAAAGTCCTGGTGGCTCAGGCTTACAGGCGCACGGAGAAGCTCTTACTGGAGAACCGGGACAAACTGCAAGCTGTAAGTTGGAGCTGTGTGTAGGGTTTGGGTTTGGTTTATTTTAAGGTATTTTTTTGCCTTGCTACTTTCTGTGCTCTTTAGCTCAGCTGTTAGAGCATCTCCATGGTCCTAGAAAGTCCTGTAGTGGGAGTGCTGGGACTCACGTTGTGGCTGTTGACTGCCTGTCCCCAGATTAGGAGGGGACACAGGGAGAAATGTGTGCCTTTCCCAGCAGCGAGTAGTGTGCCTCTGGACACCAGCTGGTGTTTGCAGGGTTAGAGGAGCAGGAGTGCTCTGTGGATGTGATCAAAGCCAGCATTTGTTTCCCTCACCTGTGCTTCTCTGCTGACCTCTTGGTGGTGTAGTTTCCTGGAGAGCAGGCAGTGAGTGGTTTTGTGATGCCTGCAAAGGCAGGAATGGCTCATCCTTCCAGGTCCTTTAGATGTACAGGAATTGAGTGGACAGTTTCTCGCTTTGATGGAAGAATATGGGACCTGTTACCTTTTCTGACTGGTGCTGGAGGTTGGAACAAGATAATCCTTCCAACCCAAACTGTTCTATGCTTCTATGGTTCCTGCTTTTTGGTGACTCCAGGCAGTCTTCACCTGCCAGCTCCCTGATAGACCAAGGAGTCCTTGCTGCAGAAGCAGGGCTTTGCCTCCTCCCCTTTGTGTCCTGACCATCCCCTAGCCAGTCACCCTGGCACGTCCCCACCTCTGCCAGGAGCTCTGTACCCATTGCTCTGCACTGAGCTCCTCTTGGGCTGCAGCACCCTCTGTCTCTACTCAATCTTTCTTTCAGAAGTCTGGTCTATAACATCCAACATGTCCAGGGGTCAACTTAATGTTGCATGTTTGGCAAATAAAACAATTGTTTTCCTGAAGTGTCCTTTTCAACAAACAAAACCCCTTCAGCTACACAACTGCAGGCCTCCTGTGTGTAGTAAGGTAGTCAGAGCTTGCTTGGACCGCCTGCTGGTGGCCAGATGACAACCCTGTCCCCAGGACAGTGCCCTGCAAGTGCTCCGGAGGCAGTCGTTGTTAGGAGGTCTCCTCTCTGCAGGCCTCCTCTGTCCCAATGCTTTCATTTAACAGCAGTCAGATGTTTGCTTAGAGGCTCATCACAGAAAAACTTTTAAGTTAAGCCAAAGTATCTAGAGTACATGGTTGAGTTGCCAGGCCAGTGTGTCCCATCCTGTCAGCAGGACTGAGCTGTTCCATGTTTGAGCGCCACCTGCCACTCAAGTGTGGCCCTTCTGCTGCTGGAGGGGCCAGGGAATTCAGCCTCTCTGGAGAGGAACTTGTGATGGCCTTCAGTCCATTCCTGCAGGAACAGACAGCTCTTTGTTATTGCTGTGTGTGGAGGGGAGGGGTCTGGCTCTGGTCTCCTTGGCTGCCTCTCTGGTGCCTGAAGAAAGGCAGGGCCGCAGGTGCAGGGACAGTGGCAGCGAGGGCACTTCCAATTCTTCCTGGAATTCTGCCTTGACGAACCATTCCCTAGATCTTGCTTTATTGCCTCTACCCATACTACGAATTCCTGGCCAAAAAGCTTTTGTGAAAGGTGCTGGCAGCCTGGAGAACTTTGCCCTGGCTTCGGCAGGCTTTGGGGTCCCCCCTCATCTGTGGTGTGGCAGCCAGGGCTCTGCTCCTCCTGAGCTCCAGCATGTGCTGGGACCAGATGTCGGGATGAGAGTGGAGCTGGCAGGGAGAGTTCAGATCAGTTCACAGAGGCTGGTTTTGGCCTCCTGTGCCTCATTGTGCTTTATTTACTCTTTCTAGCTCTCTAATGCCCTCCTGGAGAAAGAAGTGATAAATTATGATGACATTGAAGCTTTGATTGGGCCTCCACCCCATGGGCCAAAGAAAATGATAGCTCCCCAGAGCTGGCTTCAAGCAGAGAGAGACAAGCAAGACACGAGGGATGAAGAAATGCCCCAGCAACCACCAAACCAGGAGGAGGAGGAAGAACCACGTCTGAGACCAGTATGAAGCCTGCTCCTAATGTGGAAGGGGAAGACTCTGGAGGCTTTTTTTTTTGGACATGGACATCTTCTCAGTTCCAGAATCAAAGATATTGAGCAGGGAATCTCTGTGCTGCTGTTAGCCAAAAATTAAGGGTTGGTTATGTTGGCTCTTTTAACGAGCTTTTCCCTGCAGGAAGGAGAACTCCTTAGGGTTTTGAAACTGGTTCTCAGCAGGGTGGCAGCGATTAGGAGCTGGGCAAGGCTAATCTGCTGGGAAGATTTCCCAGGCAGGAGCAGTCTACGTGCTCTTAAGGGCAAAAGGTCCCGTGGAGTCCCCGTGAGCCACCTCTGGCTGTGGTGTGTGACACCGCAGGAACAGGGGCAAGTTCCCTTCAGAGTGGTGGAAGCCCTGCAAGGCTCCGTGCTGGCTGAGGGGCTGTAACCTCTGGTCATTTCTGTTGCTGAATGTGAAATAGAAACTGAAAACAAGACTCCTCTAGAATAAACTGTCCGTGATGTCTGCTCTGGTTGTAGAACGTGTGGAGCTGCAGGTGTGTGTGCTGGCACATACGAGGCTTTACTGGAGCTATGGAGTTGGCTGGGACAAGGGCTTTCTTCTCCCTGGCTCCTAATATACATTCAGCTCTGTCTCATGAGCAGAGATGGAGGACAACCTGTGTGCAGGACCCAGCCTGGCCTTAGACACCAGCCCGGCAGAGAGTGGCTCCCAGCTGCAGGGTGGGAGACTGAGACTGGGCTTGGAGCCGGAGAGGGGCTCCCAGGAACTCTTTGGTGTGTCCCTCAAGGACCAAAATACGGTTCCTCTGGCTCTGTCCCCTTCTACAGCAGGTTGTGGTGAGGTGGTTGTCTGCCGTTCCTCAGGGGAGCCATTAAAGTGATGGTGCCCAGCGTGGCCTGGCTGGGTTAGTCCAGTGGGAAGGATTATTGTCTCGCGTTACTCCGTGAGGATTGTCTGACCTGAAGGACCAAGCAGTGCTGTGCTGGGACACTTGCGGGACAGCGTGGGTGCCCTCGGTGGCTTCCCGCATGCAGCGGCGTGGCCATGCCACCTAGTGGCACACCTGCACTCCCAGGCCCAGCCCCGCACCTCGCACCGCCGCGGGGTGCGGGCCCTGCCAAGGCGAGCGGTGGGTTCTCTGGCCCCGTTCCTGCCACGCAAGGAGACGCTGCTGCCCGCCCCGAGCTGCGTCCGCCTCTTAGCTCCCTTCCCGGGCTCGCGGCCGCTGCCTGAGCGCTGGCCCTTTAAATTCGCGCCATCTTTACTACGGGTTCGGCGAAGCTGCCGCGGGGCACTTCCGGCGCGTCGTCCTCACCGGGCCGTTCCGGTGGCGCTGCCCATAGGCCGGCGCTGCCTCACTTCCGGCGTGCTGGGGACGGCCGCTTCCTTTTCCGGTCAGCCATTTTCCGTGGCGGGAGGTGAGTTGCGGCGCTGCCGAGGCCGGGGGCTTCTATCTGTCGCCATCCGCCCACCGGGGGCTGTGCCGCGGGCTGNGGGGGGGCGGACTGGGCCCGGCGGCGCTGATAGGGTCCCGGCCTGGGCACGGGCCTGGACCGGGAGTGGTGGGATAGGGGGCAGTTATGGCGTATCCCGAGTGGCACGGGGACCGGGGACAGACCCCGGTCGAGCTCGCCGGGCAAAGCCCTGCAGCCCCGGCACCCTGGCGGCTGCCTTTAGCTCCCCCCGTGTCCGCAGGCCGCAGCAACCATGGCGCCCAGCCGCAATGGCATGATCCTGAAGCCCCATTTCCATAAGGACTGGCAGCGACGAGTGGCCACATGGTTCAACCAGCCCGCCCGCAAGATCCGCAGGTGAGTGCCCCGGGCCGCTTCTGCTGCCGCCGCCTGTACCTCCCGCAGGTGGGGGAGGCAGCCTCTCCCCTTGTTTCAGCTGCTTAGGAAGCGTGGCATCTTTGTTTTAAGCTCTTCCCCTCACCTTACGTGTCAAAGGCCTTGGGATTGCAGCAGGGTGCTCTTGGAATGGGGGCTCTGGTCAGGGATGGGCAGTCAAGTGATGAGAAATCTCCGGAATCGCTGTACGACATTGATGATTCCCTTGAACCCTTTTACCTCTGATGACTGCGGCTCCCCTGTAGAAGCGGGCACAGGCCTGGCTGAGCTGCCCAGCCAGCGTGGTGGTGGTGGTGGTTTCTGAGAGATGCCCACAGCAGATGCTGGCTGGCAGGACGGGTCAGCCAGCGGTGGAGGAGTGGCACACACCTGGCAGAAGCCCCGTGTCCCTGATTGCTCTCCCCTTCAACCTTCCAGGAGGAAGGCCCGCCAGGTGAAGGCTCGCCGCATTGCTCCCCGTCCAGTGGCGGGGCCCATCCGGCCTATAGTGAGGTGTCCGACTATCAGATACCACAAAAAAGTCCGTGCTGGCAGAGGGTTCAGCTTAGAAGAACTTAAAGTAAGTATGGATGGAGAACTGGTTTCAGTCCCAGAAAACTGAGTCTGAGCTCAGTTGTCTCCTGTCCTGCACATAGACAACGTGAGAGTGTGGAAGTGTGGGTATCTGCTGGCGCTGGCTGAGCCAGTGGAGACATCTGCTGCTGGTGGCTCTATGGGAGCACAGAAAATACCAGAAACTGGGTTTGCTTTTTCTTTGTGACTGGGTGGGGATGCAGTACTGTGTGTCAGAGTGGAAGGTGGCTTTGAAAGGTGAGCATCCCTTTGTCTGTCAGGCTCACTTGGACAACGCTCCATTAAAACCAGATTCTGGTAGAGCCTTCATCAGGTTTCCTAAACTTCTTTTTTTTGGGGGGGGGGAAGT
The DNA here is from genome assembly GCA_013400555.1 of Jacana jacana. Lineage (NCBI taxonomy): Eukaryota > Metazoa > Chordata > Aves > Charadriiformes > Jacanidae > Jacana > Jacana jacana. The sequence continues at coordinate 362,635 of VZTM01002652.1, read as the reverse complement.
AAAAGACCACCAATAGTATTTTAAGTTAAATTATTAATTTAATTTATTATTATTTCATTGAAGAGGGAATGGCTGCAAGCTGCAGCAGGGTAGGTTTAGACTTGACATTAGGAAAAAATTCTTCCCAGCAAGAGTGGTCAGTCAGTGGAATGGGCTGCCCAGGGAGGGGGTGGAGTCCCCATCCCTGACTGTGTTTAAGAGCAGATTAGATGTGGTGTTGAGGGATCTGGTGTAGGGGAGAACTTGTAGAGTAGGGCTGATGGTTGGACTTGATGATCCCAAGGGTCTCTTCCAACCTGAATGATTCTGTTTCTTTGTGAAACTTATTTCTGCTAATCCTGCAGGTTTAGCTGTGAACCCCTTTGTGTTGCAGACCGATGAAATGACACTCAACTCCTCCCTGAGGGGAGATGGGGATGTTGTGTCAGGAGAGGGACCGGTTCAGGGTGGCAGAGCAGCCGTGGCTGTTTCTCACACCATAGCTATGAGCTGGTGTAGGAACACTTATTAAGTCTGTGGGAAGCATTCGGCGCTCTCCATTGCTCCAGGGAGCTGTTCTCTATGACCTTCCCAGATGTGCTGAGCTGAGCAGCTGTTAACAGCTGGATCATGGTCATCCTGCAGAAACCCCCACCTATGTGTCTCCACACAGTGGGCAGGAATAACCGGCAGTGCTCGCTGGCAACCGGCATCGTCAGCCGACTCTTGTGTGTTGTTTAGTGTCTAATGAAAACATTTGTAACAGTGAAATTAGTGCACTGAAGCAGTAAAATTGTTCTTCTGGATGCCAAATGCTTCATTACTTTATTTTTCTTTAATTTTTGGATAATGGTATAATACAGAATGGTACGCAGATGTTTGTCTTTAAAGAGAAAATGAGGTTATTTCTTGTTTAAGATGATTATGGAAAAATGCTTCTTTAATGGAGCTTCCCGTATCCAGTGAACCAGAGTTAACCGCCTGCTGGCTTCAGTGTCCTACTCCTAATTACTCAGGGGCTGGGCTTTGCTCTCCTGGGGAAACCCAGCTGCAGAAATTAACTGTGAAGTCTGTGGAACGTTTTAAGCATTAAAAGGCAGACACTGGGACGCCCTCTGTGGTGGAGCTGGTCCTTCTTGCCGGACCCATGGGCTGTTTGCTTGGATGCTGAGCCTTTCTCCAGACTCCGTGGCCCGTGGTGGCTGTGCTGGGTGAAGCCCTTGGCTGGTGACCGGAGCGTCCCCTGGCAGTAGCACGGTGGGACTGGGAGCTGCTGGCTGCTGACAGGCTGTGCTCTCTCTTCAGCTCGCTGGCATTAACAAAAAGTTTGCCCGGACTATTGGAATCTCCGTGGATCCCCGGCGACGCAACAAGTCTACTGAGTCCCTGCAAGCCAACGTGCAGAGGCTGAAGGAGTACCGCTCCAAGCTCATCCTCTTCCCAAGGAAACCAGCGATGCCCAAGAAGGGAGACAGCTCTGTAAGTGCTTGACTGCTGGAAACCTGTTGGAGAGCAGCGTAGGGGAAAGGGAGCTGGGGATCCTGGTGGGCAGCAGGATGCCCATGAGCCAGCACTGTGCCCTCATGGCCAAGAAGGCCAATGGCATCCTGGGATGGATTAGAAGGGGGGTGGTCAGTAGGTTGAGAGAGGTTCTCCTCCCCCTCTACTCTGCCCTGGTGAGACCCCATCTGGAATATTCTGTCCAGTTCTGGGCCCCTCAGTTCCAGAAGGACAGAGAACTGCTGGAGAGAGTCCAGGGCAGGGCTACCAAGAGGATGAAGGGAGTGGAGCATCTCCCATAGGAGGAAAGGCTGNCTCTGGAGACATTCAAAACTCGCCTGGAGGTGTTTCTGAGTGATGTGCTCTAGGTGTTCCTGCTCCGGCAGGGGGATTGGACTGGATGATCTCTCAAGGTCCCTTCCAATCCCTGATATTCTGTGATTCTGTGAAACCTCTCACTGGGGGCTGTGCCTGGTAACGTTTTTGGAGGTTTGGTTGTCTGTCAGTCTGTCCTGGTGCTGTGGTGTGTGGTCAGGCAGTGCTTTTCAACACTTCTCATGACATTAACCCCTGCCCAGGGGAGAGCAGCCCTTCTCTCTGGGCAACATGGCTCTTGTGTACGTACGTAGGGGATGGCTGAGCCCAGCACAGGGCTGGGCCTGTTAGAGTCACCAGGATCTCTGGGGTGGCAGTAAGGCTTTTGCCCTGGGGGCTGCTGCAGGGGTGCAGCTCAGAGGGATGATCTGTTTGCTGGAGCAAACAGACCAGCAAACAGTAGTCAACCAGACAGTTGAATTCCAGTTTACAAAGCTACACTGTGGGAATGACTGAGAAGGCCTCCTGGAGCGTGTGTGCTGCGGTGGTGAGACTGGAGAGGGCGAGGGAGGCAAGGACAGACTCTTCAGTGGAGTAGTTTGGTGGAGGCCGTGCGTGAGGCAGTCTCGAGAAGGCTGTTGCTGTTGACACACAAAAAATGCTTTTCATTAAAACCTCAGCGTGTTCTAGAGCACCCTTTGCTCTCCTTGGCTCTGCCGGCGCTTCCCGTGGGGCCAGGACAGTCATTGAACGGGGAGGTGAGCTGAAACTGTCATAGAATCATAGAATCATAGAGTCA
>VZTM01002652.1:323983-348185 GCA_013400555.1 Jacana jacana | reverse complement strand
GGTCCATGGTGGGGGGGGGGCGGTGCATGGGCCATGCCCCCGGGGCCGGGGGGCTGCAGGCAGCGCAGGTGCTGTGTGCTGCAGGTGCAGTGGGACTGCATGAACCCCAAGTACAAAATCAAGAAGCGGAACTACAAGAACTCGGGGGTCGTGGTGCTGCTGGACCTGAAAGTGAGTGCCCGTGTGCCAAAATGTGCCGTGCCCAGCTGTGCCGTGCCCAGCTGCCATGGGGCAGCGTGGGGCAGGACCGGCTGACACAGGTCCCTCTGGAAGATCCACAGGGTCTACTCCTTCTTGGATTACATCATGGGCGGCTGCCAGATCCACTTCACGGTGAGCAGTGTCCCCCCACCTAGAAGCACCAGGGGCTGGGCAGGGGGTCCAGCATTGGACCACTCTCCCATCCCCAGTGTGCAGGTCTGTGGGCAGCACATGCCAGCTCCCCCAAGCTGTGGCCATGCCCTGATGCCGGTGAGCAGGGCTGGCAGAGCCACCCAACCCCAGGGGGGACATGCCAGTGGCCCCGCTCACCCCAAGGGACTCTTACCACGACCACCACCCCTGCCAGGTGGCCATTGACTTCACAGCCTCCAACGGGGACCCCCGAAACAGCTGCTCCCTGCACTACATCAACCCCTACCAGCCCAACGAGTACCTCAAGGCGCTGGTGGCGGTGGGTGAGATCTGCCAGGATTATGACAGGTCAGTTGCTCCAGCAGGTCCCTCAGGACCAGGACACCCCCAGTGATGGTACTGCCAGGGCTGAGACTCTTCACACCTCTTCCATTGCAGTGATAAGAAATTCTCAGCTCTGGGCTTTGGGGCAAGGATCCCCCCCAAGTATGAGGTAAGGGGGTGCTGGGGCCCTGTGGGAGCCCAGGGATGCTCTCATCCCTGCAGGCAGCCTTGGCTGTGGCTCCCATGGGGCTCAGCAGGTGCTGGGGGCCATGGCAAGTAGGTGGGCCACTGGCTGCCCCCTCCCCTCTTGCCTTCCAGGTCTCCCATGATTTTGCCATCAACTTCAACCCCGACAACGACGAGTGTGAGGGTGAGTCCAGCTCCATCCAAGCTGGGGAGGCTAGTCCCATGGCTTCCTCTGTGCCAGAGCCTGGTGCTACCCCCCCTCACCCTTCACATCCCCCACAGGAATCCAGGGAGTTGTGGAGTCCTACCAGAGCTGTCTGCCCAAAATCCAGCTCTACGGCCCCACCAACGTGGCCCCCATCATCTCCAAGGTGGCTCGTGTGGCAGCCGATGAGGAGAGGACGAAGGAGGCTTCGGTACGTACCCACTGTCCTGGTGGGTGGGCTGCAGGCTGAGCTGAGACCCAGCACACTCGTGACACCTTTGGCTGCTCCCATGCCAGACCCAAGCCCTTGTCTGGCTCTTCCCTCATGGGGCTGGCAGTGGGGCCGAGCAGCCCCCTCAGAACATTCCTCCTCCCCCCAGCAATACTTCATCCTGCTGATCCTGACGGATGGAGTGGTGACGGACATGGCAGACACGCGGGAGGCCATCGTCCGCGCCTCCTACCTGCCCATGTCCATCATCATCGTCGGGGTGGGCAACGCCGACTTCACCGACATGCAGATCCTGGACGGGGACGATGGCATCCTGCGCTCCCCAAAGGGCGAGCCCGTCCTCCGCGACATCGTGCAGTTCGTCCCGCAGTGCTCATTCAAGAATGTGAGTGGGGTGTGAGTAGGGTGTGAGTGGGACACCAGTGGTCCTCCTGACCCCTCCTGTCCTCTCCTGTCCCCTCCTGTCCTCTCCCGTCCCCACAGCAGGACTAAGCATGCTGGTACCCAATGGGTGCTGCTCTCCATACCAGGGCAGGTGGGTGCCACTGTGCCCAACTCACCCTTTTACCCTGGTGTCCCCTGGTGTCCCCTGTCCCACAGGCATCACCGACAGCCCTGGCGAAGTGCGTGCTGGCAGAGGTGCCCAAGCAGGTGGTGGAGTACTACAGCTACAAGGCCTTCCCTCCTCGCTGTCCCCAGCCCGAGACCCCCGACTCCAACCTCAGCTCACCCCAGTGAGATTCCCCACACGCCCCTGGCGTGGGGACAGATGAGGTCCCCACTGGGTCCTAGTCCTGCTGCAGACCCCTCCTCACCGGGCAGGGGGCACTGGGACCTGACGGTGTGCCCCCACTGGTACTTGGACAGGGACAGTCCTGGCGCCCTGGTACAGGACAGCACCCCTGTGCTGCCAGGGGGGCCAGAGGTCCCCAGTGGCCATTGCCCAGTCCCAGTGGCCCATGTCCCGCAGCCTGTTTCCACTCCATCCCTGCTGTTCCTGTGGTCCCTGCTTGTCTGTCACTGTGACATTGTTTGGAGGCTGCATGACAAACCCCCCACCACCACCACCAGCGGGTGGAGGACCCCCCACACACCCAATAAAGCAACCAGCCCTATGCCCATGCCGTCTGCTCTCTGGGCACCAACGACAAACCTCCCTGCTGGGTGAGGGGCAGAGGGACAGGCACCTCCCAGGGTGCTGCCTGGTGCCCCCCCTATGCACCCCTCACCGTGACACCCAGCCCTGACCAGTGGCCAAAGCCAGCAAAAGCCAAACGTGCCCCCCCCCAGCCCCGGCTGCCAGAGGGGCACTGCTGATGGCCCCTCCGGCTGCCCCTGCATGTGCAGGGTCCTTGATGGGCAGTGGGCAGGGCAGCACCGGGGCTTTGGGGCTGCAGAGCTTTTGAACAGCCGCCGCTTTCAAGTTGTGCCGGAGCGGCTGCGCCCGCCCTGCTGCGCCGCGGCCCCGAAATCCAGGAATCCAGGCCACGGGAATGGGGGGAGCGGAGGCAGCGCCGGCCCCTGCCCAGCGCGTCGCCTCTGCCGTGTGCCACGTGGCACTGGTGTGTGCCACATGCCACGTGCTGCCCGCCCTGTGCCGTGTGAGCCGTGGGTTGGATGCCACGCACTGCCTGACACGTGCTGCGCTGTGTGTCGTATGCCGCCTGCCATGCAGCATCTGCCGTGTGCCGTGCCCCACGTGCCATGTGCTACACACTCTCCCACATGTCTGCCCCATGTCTGCCACGGTACACGGCTGTGTAGCGGCACACCGTGTGCCACATGCAGTGTGCCACGTCATGCATGTGCCATGTGCTGTGTGCCATGTGCTGCCTGCTGTGTGCTTCGTGTGTGTGCTGTGTTACACCACGTGCCACCCCGTGTACCCTGTGCTGTGTGCCATGCGTGTTGCCATGTGCTATGTGCCACATGCCATGTGCTGTGTGCCACGTGCCATGCTCTGCCGTGTGCAGCACACTGTGTGCTGTGCCCCGTTTGCCGTTGCTCTTCGCCGTGTGCCAGCTGCCTTCTGCCACACGCCATGTGACACCACACCATGCACCCTATGCCACGTGTCATTCACCCTGTGCCATCTGCTGTGTGTCACCATACCAGTGCTGGCAGATGCTCCTGGAGAGGTGATGTTTACCAGGGTGGGATGTGGCCCAGGGCCACCACAAGGACTGAAACTGGGAGCTGGAGCAGCCATTGTGGGGTAGGGCCACCCAAGAGCCCGCCATGAGGGTGCCACTGAGGTGGACTCTGGGGCCAGGATGCGGCTGTCACCCTGGGTGCTGGCACAGGGGTACCAGCCTGTCCCTGCCGATGCAGCTGTGCCAGCTGTTCACCCATCCGCTGGCATGGCCACACTGAACCGCTGTGCCCCTCCAGCGCTGCCCGCTGCCGGCACCCTGCGCGCAGGCAGAGCGCGCTGCCCGCACCGCCCCGATCAACCTGCGTATTTATAGCTCCTGATTCATCTCCCCATAAAGCGGGATAATAGACGTCGCCATAGAAACCCAGCGCCTGACGAGCCTGCGGATGCAGCCAGCCCTCGGTGCGGGCAGGGGTCTGCAGCGGCACCCTGCTCCGTGGGGCTGGCTGGGTGCCATGACAGCGTGTGCAGGGAGGAGGATTTCCCCCCCCCTGGGGTTGGGGGTGCCCAGTGTCACCAAGTTGGGCTACACCTACTGGTGGGGAACCTGGGCTGGGGAACAGCAGCAGGGGAGGAAGGGTCCCAGTGCCAACATCCCCACGGAGGGTCCTGCCACCTACCCCCCTGCTCAGTTGCCACCTGACGAGGTGTCCTCTCATGCTGGGGCCAAGCCCTTGCCACCCCCTGCCCCAGTACTGCACCACACTGACCTGATGAGTGCTGGCTAATTAAGCCAGGGGTTAATTATTGACAGTGCCTGTGCTTCCCCATTGGCCTGATACAGCAGTTCTGAGGAGCACATCAGGACAGGCTGGGGGGGTTCTGCCCATCTAGGTCACCCCAGGGTGCTGGGGGGAGAGAAGATGGTGGGTACAATCCCCTGGGTGCAAACAGCCCAGGAGGGGAGATGGGCAGGGGGCTAACCAGCCTGAGGATTGTGGCCACTCCAAAGCACCATGAGGTGTGCGATGGGGCAGGGAGCGGGGGGAGAAGGTATCTGGAGGGGGTTGCAGGGTCTGTATTGGGGTGGGGGTCTCTAGGAGGGTGGTAGTGAGGGAACCAGCTTTTTGCCGTGCGCTCCACTGGCAAACACCTGCAACATGCCCCATGCTGTAACCCTTCTACAGGGCCTGGCAACTGGCCATGGCCCCTTCCACAGCCCAGCTGGCCACTGCTCCCCTCCCCACCCCAGATAAGGTCCCTGAGGATGGGTCCCCACCCTGATGAGCCTTCTGATAATGCTGAGCATTTCCTCCTGCCGGCGCCACCAGCCCTTCACTTCCCACCCCACACCCATGGGAACACGCTGCCTGGCTGGAAACAGCAATAAATATTTATTTCCTCAGGGCAGGCTGGGCGGAAAGACTGGAGGGGGTCATGGCCACGCATCCCAGGGGGGGAGGAAGGCCATGGGGATGGCCACACTGTGGCAGGAAAAGCCCCCCATCCCCGGGGGGTTCTCATGCAGCCAGACACCCCACCCCACACCCCTACATCCTCCCCTCAGACCCCCGGCTCCACTGCAGCCCCGACCCCCGGGGGCAATGTATAGGGGTGTATAAGTTATGGGGGTGATGGGGGCTCCCCACTCCCCATGCAGGGTGCACCCCCACACACAGCAGGGCTTGGAAGGCAGCAGGGCAGTTGTGCTGTGCAGTGCTAGGACTAAATGCCACCAGCATCCCCGACCCCCTCAGGCCATGGGCCAGCGTGTGGGCAGCTCCAAGTCACCCATCTCCTCCTGGTAGAGGCGGTTGAAGAGGGCATTTTGCAGGGGGGAGAAGTGGTCTCGCCAGTCCCCCACCACGCCTGTGGGATAAAGGGGATGGTGTAACAGGGGAGCTGCAGCCAGGACCAGCGCCTCTCCCCGTGCCTCCCTACCCCATTCCCTTCATACCTTTCCTCATGAAGCGTCCCTGGCTGTGGTCCATGATTTCAGAAGGGATAAGGGAGTAGTTGGCCATGGCGTTGTCCCTCATGGCGATGAAGCTACAGTGCTCCTCCAGGGCTGCCAGTGTCTCAGGTCCCAGCGGGCAGCCCAGGAAGATGCCAAGCCGCTGTGCTGTGCCAGGCAGGTCCTGCAGCAGAGGGGATGGTCACCCAGGGCAGCCGGTGGGGATGGACAGGGACGGGCACTCACCAGGGCAGGGCTCACCTGGTGCAGCTCCTCGTAGGTGACATAGAAGATGTCCAGGAGCTGCCGCTGGCCCAGCCAGCCCTTGATATGGTCAAACCAGGAGCCATAGTGCACTGAGGGGAGGTAGGGAGTTACGGTGGGGGACCTGTGGCTGAGCCCAGGCACCCCAGTCATCCCTGACCCTTACCTGTGCCCTCAAGGAACCGTGTGAGGAAGGTGTCAAAGGAGCCGGGGTCGGGCAGGAACTTGGCCAGGCGGTGAAAGTGGTAGAAGGAGACAGCAACGTCCTTGGGGTTCCTGGCCACGTAGATCACCTTGTGGGGAGACAGTGTCAGCACCACAGCTAGGGGGAATTCTGCTTTACCTCACTTAGAAAGCCCCTGACAATCACCCCAGCTGCAGGAAGCCCCACGGGCACCAGATGCCCTTGCGGGGACCCCCCCCCAACTGTCCCAGACCCACCCTCACCTTGGCCTTGCTCTGCTGCAGGGCAGGGGCCAGGACACGGGCAGGCATGTGGGTGGTGATGAGCCGGCGGGCAGTTGTATCCTGCAGCGCATCCCTGAAGTAGATTTGCTCCAGCCAGGGCGCCCGCTCCCAGTTGGGGATGGTCTTGGCTGGCAAGGCATCCCCATGGCTGAACATCAGCGTCAGGATCTCCTGCATCCAGGTGGTGCCTGGGGAGACAGCTGTCAGGGCAGTGCCAGCACAGCACTGGGCATGGCACAGAGCAGGGCATGGCACATCATGGCAGAGCATGGCATGGCATGAAACAGTTGGGCAAGGCACAGTGCAGCATGGCATCCCATCATATGGCACAGCATGGGGTGGCACAGATTGGCACAGCATGGCATTGAATGTCTCGGCGCAGCGTGGCTTAGCATGGCATGACTCGCTATGGCATTATGTGGCACAGGGCAGCACTGTGTGGGATCCCCCAGAGTCACCACCAGTCACATCAGTCTGGGGTTGGAGACAGGACAGGGCTGTGGCAGGAGAGGCTGTGGGAGCAGCTGCCCCCCCCTCCCCTGCCTCACAGCTGGGGTTTCGGGTGAGTGGGAGCCAACGGCTGGGGCTGGGTTCCTCTCTGCTGTGCCCAGAGCCACTGGATTGTGGGGACCAGGGGGGTCTGCCTGGGAAGCAGCTGGCCCTGAGCCCTGCCACCTCCCAGCCACGCAGGCAGCTCCTGAGGGAGAGCTGGGGACTGCATGGCAGAGCCTGCCTGTGCCCCCGACTCCCAGCCTGGGGGGGCTCTCAGTGCTGCCCCACCACCCACCCACATGGGTCCTCTCCCTGTGCCCCATCCCTCCGGGACCCTCCTCGCCCCCACGGCACCCCACCTGCCCCCACCCGGCTGGCCCTCACCTGATTTGGGGTAGGTGGCGATGACCACGTCGCTGGGACGGAATTGGAAGGTGGTGGCAAAGTTGAGAGACTCTTGGGTGTGGAGGTGGCCGGGCAGGGAGATGCCGGCAAAGGTCTCGGTCACCTCCATCCGCTCCATGGCCCGACCCCTGCAGGGGACGTGCTGCTGCAACCGCCCTTAAATAGCTGGAAAAGAGGAAGCTGTCCCGGCGCGAGGGGGCCGGGCTCCCCCGGCACATTCCTGCTTGGGAATCAGTGATCCGGCTGGGGCCATCGCTGGGAGAGAGCTGCCTGCGGCCCTGGGGGGCTGCAGGACACCCCTGGGGCAGGACAGTGATCAGTCCCACACCCTGCCAGGGTTCCCATGTCCAGCACAATTCCGGAGGAAAGAATTCCTGCCCCGATGCGCCCCAGGACGTGGAGCATGGCTGACCATCTCCACGTGGCTCCGTGCCATTCCCAGCAGCCACACAATGCCTCTTGCTGAAGCACGACACCCCAGCCACCACCGGCCCCGTGGCCACCACCAGCCCCAAAAAGTGTTTCCCCACTGCAGGCACTCAGCCACAGGACCGATGGGTGCCTCAGTTTCCCTTCACACGATGCTGCAGCAGGACCGTGGGACAGGAGGAGCCTGCCACACATGGGACACCATTGGCAGCCCCACACCAGAGCTGTGCCACCCCGTCTGCTGCCCCCCGCCCCCTCCATGGCGGGAGACGGCCTCACCCCAGAGCTGCAGGGTACGGCGGCACTCAGCCGTTCCCCAGCGCCCGACGCCATCAGGGGTGGCCGGAGTCCGTCCCAGCTCCGCCGCCAGCACGCAAGCCAGAAAACATAATTCACAGCGATCGCAGGCAGCAGCTGCCCAAGCATCCTGGGGCTGGGGTGAGCGAGGGACAGGGGTGCCAGACCCTGCCTGTCGGCAGCGGGGGTGATGGCGGTGCCATCAGCACCGGGTTTGGGGTGCCGATGGGTGCCAGCGCTGGGGAGGGCCATGGCGGGGATTGGGACTGGCACTTTCCCAAGCAAAAGAAAATCTGGGCTGCATTAGAGGGGCTGGGAACGTCACCACAGCTATGTGGAGAGGCCCCGGCACAGCCCTGCCACCCGGGGCCGGGCTGGGGGAAGCTGCCGCCATAGTGCCCGCTTGTACCCGGGCGCTGCCAGGGCTGGGGTGCAGGGCAGGCAGGGTGGGGTTACGGCTGCGGCTCCTGGTTATTTATTAACAGCGAGAGGGGATGGACAGTGAGCCGGGGCTGCCGTCCTGGTGCGTGCACTCAGCAGGCTGCCGGTGGCACTGGGTCACCCCAACTCGTCCCCCAGCAGCACCGGGTGAGCAAAGATGCCAGGCAGGAGCGTGATTGTGGTGCTGGCACTGGCACTGCGCCTGCTGCTGCCTTGCGCCGGGCAGAATCACCGGGAGGAAGCTGAGCGCATCATGACGACCACTCCAGTCATTGATGGGTGAGCAAACGTTGCCTGGCCCCATGGCGGGACCCGTCACTCTGGCAGGGCTGCAGCTCTCAGCACCCTCAGAAAAACCCTGGCCAGAAAACCCCATCAGGGACAGCCCTCGCTGGGAGATCCCTGTGCTGGGCACACCAGGGCTGGGCGGGGACAAATCTCCTGGGGGATCCCCATGCTGGGCACCCCAGGGCTGTGTGGGGACAGATCTCCTGGGGGATCCCCATGCTGGATACTGCAGGGCTGTGTGGGGACAGATCTTCTGGGGGATCCCCAGGCCGGCCACCCCAGGGCTGTGCAGGTGGGGGGATCCCTGGTGGTGCAGGTCCACTGGGAGTAGGCAGGGTGTTGGGAAACCAGAGATCAGGCTGCCCCAGGGGAAGTCCCCACTTGGGGCAAACAGGTCATGTCCTAAGGGACATTCCCAGTCTCATGTCAGGACCCTAGGGATGATCAGGTTCTCCTGTGTCACCAGCCCTGTGCCACAGCAGCCTGGCACAGGGCAGCCACTGGAAGTGGGCATAGGGTTGGGGGGAGCCGGAGGATGTGGGGACAGTGACGCAGGAGGGAAGAAGTGGGAGCCGACCCGTGCGCTTGGGCCCCAGCACTTCCGCAGCGATACTGCTGGGTGTAGGACAAGTCATGGTAGTGACGTCCCCTTGGTGGTGGTAGTGACGTCCCCTTGGTGGTGACAGTGACATCCCTGTCAGAGTGATGCTGGGCTGGCTCCCCAGGGCGTGAGGGCTGAGGATAGTGGGTGGAGGGGTACACAGGGAGGTCCCCCCCAGCCTGCCCCCAGCTCCCCACCAGCTGGCAAAGGGGGTCCTACATAGGGCTGTCCCCTGGGATTGACCTGTCTGTGGCTCCTGGTGCTGGAGCCACTTGGGGCTCTTGGCAGAGAGCACAGATGCATGGGCAGATGGACCAGTGAGTGGGTGGATGGATGATGGATGGATGGGTGGACAAATGGAAGGGTGGACAGATGGATGGACGGACAGATGAACGGGAATGGGTGGGCAGACAGACAGGGACATGGGCAGCCAGGAGGCCGTCTGGACAGACGGGCAGGCAGGCAGGCAGACAACCCCTCATTCCTGCTCTCTCCCCCTCCCAGGCACAACGACCTGCCCTGGCAGCTCCTCAAGAGGTTCAACAACCAGCTGGGGCTGCCGGCGGCCAACCTCACGACTCTGAACGGCACCCACACCAACATCCCCAAACTGCGCCAGGGCCACGTGGGCGGGCAGGTGCGGGACAGGGAGGCGGGTGGGAGCACCGGTGGTGGGTGGCAAGTGGGCATGGGGCCAGGCTCCTGATGCTGACCAGGTGGCATCATGGACAGTTCTGGTCGGCGTACGTGCCCTGCGACACGCAGAACAAGGATGCGGTGAAGCGCACACTGGAGCAGATCGACGTGGTGCACCGCATGTGTGAGCTCTACCCCGAGACCTTCTCCTGCGTCGTCGACAGCACCGGTGAGCAGGCACGGGGCTGGGATGCAGGTGTCCCCAGGGGCTGTGGGTGCCCCAGTGCCCACCTCGGCTGATGCCCCTCCACACCCTCCTGCAGGCATCCAGCAAGCTTTTCAGGCCAAGAAGGTGGCCAGCCTCATCGGCGTGGAGGGCGGCCACTCCATTGACAGCAGTCTGGGCGTCCTGCGTACCTTCTACCGCCTGGGCGTCCGCTACATGACCCTCACCCACAGCTGCAACACTCCCTGGTAGCAGAACCCATGGGGGAAAGGGGACAGAGAAGGGGGTGACATGCCTAGCACGGGGGGAGGGACACGGCAGGGGGTGCGACCGAACAGGAGGTACATGGCTGGGGGTCTGCTCTGATGCTCTCCCCTCTCTGCAGGGCTGACAACTGGCTGGTGGACACTGGGGACGAACAGCCTCTGAACCATGGCCTCTCATCCTTTGGGAAGGTGAGCAGGAACAGGGTCAGTGGTGGTGCCTGGGAGGAGTGACTGGGGTCAGGTGGGACACGGTACCAGCACCCACCAGACCCACGCTGGGTTGTTAAGCTGAGCACTGGGTGCCCTAGATGTATTGTGTCCCCTCATGCAGGGCTGCCATGGCCCCTTGCACACCCCTCACCTGCCCTGTCCCCATCTGTGTCCCCACAGAAAGTGCTGGCGGAGATGAACCGCCTGGGCATGATCGTGGACCTGGCCCACGTCTCAGTGGAGACCATGAAGGTTGTGCTGAACATCTCCAAAGCCCCCGTCATCTTCAGCCACTCATCCGCCTACAGCCTCTGCCAGAATCGGCGCAACGTGCCTGATGAGGTGCTGAAGATGGTGGTGAGCATCAGGGCACAACCATGGGCAGGGTGGGGGCTGACCAGGGTCCCACGGGGCTCAGGACCGCTTCTCCCCAGGCCTCCACGGAGAGCCTGGTGATGGTCAACTTCTACAACAACTATGTGACATGCAAGGACACAGCCACGCTGGCCGACGTCGCAAGTGAGGCAGTCACCTGGGCAGGCGGGGAGGGTGGCAGTGTTCCCCTCACCTTTCTCACTCCATCCCCTCCACATCCACAGATCACATGGACTACGTGAAGAAGGTGGCTGGTGCCCAATACGTTGGCTTTGGCGGGGACTATGATGGTGTCACGAGGTAAAGCAGGTGATGGGCACAGGATGGGCTGTGCCAGTGGGGCAGGGCATGTACCCAGCCATGGGTGGGGTATGTCCCCATCCATGGGGGGGTGTCTCCCCCATGCCCTGCCTGGGCAGCTGGGTGGTGTGGGAGGCGGGTGCTGCTGGGCTCGGCTGCCCCCAGCACAGCTACAAGCTGCGGGGTGGCACAGGCTCCCCACTGGCCTGGAGGATGTCTCCACGTACCCTGCGCTGGTGGCCGAGCTACTGGCGAGGAACTGGACAGAGGCAGAGGTGAAGGCGGCCCTGGCTGAAAACCTGATCCGCGTCTTCAGGAAGGTGGAGGAGGTGAGTGGGGCACAGGGAGCACCGGGCATGGGATGCACCAGGCACAGGGAGGCATGAGGCGTGGGGACACATGGGGCATTGGGGACACATGGGACAGCAGAGACCCAGCGAGACAGCAGGAGGTATGGCACTCAGTGACGTACAGGAATATGGGGTGGCACAGTGACACCATGTGACACATGGAGCAGGGGAATGAAGGGGGGCATAGGGACAGACAGGGCCTGGGAAAGGTGGCACGGGGAAGTGCGAGGCGATAGGGCTGAATGGGGCATGGGTGCTGCCCCTCGCTGCGGGACCCCACCCTGTCCCCCATTGCAGGTGAAGACATCCCTGCAAGGCACGGCTGCCGAAGAGATGCCCATCGCCTTCCAGGAGCTGGAGGGCTCGTGCAGGACTTCCTATGGGTACACCAACAGCGCTGGCACAGCCCACCTTCCCCCAGCAGCCCTGGTGCTGGTGCTGGCACTGGCCCTGCTCCTCTCCCTGCTCTCCTAGCACCCAACCCCAGCTCCTCCCATTGCCCTGGCACCCTGCCCAGCAGGATGCTGGCAGCTGGCCCAGGGGCAACCAAGCTGCGCCAAACCCTGCCACCCCATCCCGCCAGCACACCAGCCCCGAGAGCAAAATAAAGCCGTGCTTCAAGCACCACCAGCAACACGTGTCCATGCCAGCACCCTGTGGGGACCACCAGCCCACTATCCTGCTTCTGCCTGGAGGCGATGAGCCACCCTAGCAGGTCACTGGCCACCTCAGCAGGTCACCATCCACACCAACACCCTGCTGGCCTCCCCAGCTGCATGGCCCTGGTGGGGCAGAGGCATAGGGACCCAGTGGGGTGCCCAGCCTGGGGCACTGAGAAGCTGTCACCGTACCGGGAGTGACACATCGCTGCAACATACAGCCAGGGTGGTTGTAGGGCTGCCTCCGCAGGATGCTTACATTAATCATTAGCTAATTAATTGGCTACTCAATTATCTTCTTAGCAATTTCCTCTCACATATGGGAACAGCCTGTCTCCTGAGTGGAGGCGGCTTTGGGCACCAGGAAAACAGGCAGGAGAAGGAGAGCCATCTTCCTGTGGCATTCACAAATTGGCTGAGGGACAGGACCCTGTCTGCCAGCTGGGCTCCAGGAAGGGACAGGCACAGAGAAGGGACAGGCATGGAGAATGGACGGGCATGGTCCCCGCTGGGATGGAGAAGGTGCTGTCAGCAAGTGCCAATGGCACGACCAGGGTGTAAAACATCATGGTTCCCTCACTGGGGTTATGAGCAAGAGCCAGGGACCGGTGGGAAGAGGGCAGGGAGCTGGGCACCCCAAAAAGCACACTGGGGCAGGGGCAGCTCCTCATCACACCAGTTCCCTCCTGATTCAGCTATGCTAAGTAAACCACTCCCTGCAGGGAAAGCATGGGGGGGAACTCATTAGGGTCCCTTCCCCTCCAGCACCCCAGAGGTAGTGACCCACAGCTCTGCCAGTGACTGCTCCCCTTTCTGCTGGGTGCAAGGAGGCGGTCAGCTCCTTCCTCCTCCTCCTCACCTCAGTCCCATGGCTTGGGACCCTCTGTCCCAGGCAGCGGACAGAGTACAGCCATCACACTGCATCACAGGCAGAGGGGACCACAGACCCCATCACAGACCGTCTGAAGCTCCAGAGACACCACCACGGATGTTCAGGGATTTATTTAAAATAGCAGAAGGTAATCAACATGAGGTTGGAAAAGAAAAAGGCAAATGAGACAAGCTTTTAAAAAAAACTGCACAAACAAAACCACAGAGAAACAGTACACTGGGGAAAAAAAGGAGCATTTCCAGGGGCAGGGGCTCTCTGGGCTGCAGGGCATGTCCCGGACCCCCAGCCCCACAGATGGCACTGCTGCAGGGCCAGGCTGCCTGGCCCCACAGGAGAGGGGCACAAGATCCAACGCTCAACCATGCTCTTTCGGACTTCGTAGCCCTCGTCCTCCTGGGTCACCACCCCACATCCACACCACAGCATGCGTCAGGGGAGAAGGCTCTGATGGTCACTAGACACACATGCCAAGGCCATTGAACTCAGAAGAAATAATCAAGACAGTGAAAAGTGGTTTGTGTTGCAAGTGCTGGGGAGAGAGCTGGCCCCTGGCCCGCTGTGAGCTCTGCCCTATGTCCACACAGGCAGCCCAGAAGGTCAGCCAGCTCCAGGGTGAGGGAGGGAGCTGCCTCCCCCTCTCCCCCCACGCTGCCCTTCTCTCCTCTCGGCACAGCTCAGAGCAGTAGCTGTGCCTGCGTTAAAATTCCCTTTAAAAGTGATCAGTCGGAGCTGCCCCGCTGCAGCGGGACCAGCTGCACACAGCCTGCAGAGAGAAGGTTAAAGTTCCTCCTCCTGAAAGCCAAAGGAAACTGTATTTCCTTCCCAGTGAGCTTCCCACCAATCCAGCCGCTCAGCAGTGCCTGGGAGTCAGGGAGAAGGGGCACAGAAATCTCCAGCCCCAGGGGAAGTCTCCAAGGGACAAGCAGCCACGAATCCCCATGAGCAGTGGAAAGAGGGGACACAGCAGTGCCCTGGGAGCAGCCCCTGTTCATCCAGCTCGGTACCACGCTCCGCAGGCAGCTGCCTGGACCAGATGCAGGCAAGGAAGGGAGAACAGAGAGGAAATGGCAGCAGATATCCAGGGGGAGAGGCACAGCCAGCGCAGGCAGACACCCTCTCAGGATGGTTTAGCATTTACTGTCACACCCATCCAGCTGGGGGACATTCAGGGACGAGGCTGTGGCCACCACAGCTGTAAGCCTGGGGGTGGAAGCTGCTGCAATCCACTCCCAGCTGCTGGATGTCAGGCTGTGACCGGTTCCACATATGGGAGGACAAGGCCTGGATAACCATTTCCAGACCACAGGGACTGGAGATGTGGAATGGATGGATTCACATGCACACACACACGCACACACAGAGGCTTGTGCAGGGCAGGATGAGCGTTTCAAAGGTCACTTTGTGGTACGGAGCTCCAGGGAGGTTTGGCCTGGCAAGGACAAGGAGCTAGCAATGGGCAAGGTGATGTTTACAAAGGGGACACCCAGCTAGGGCTCAGGAAGGTCACTGCGAGGGAAGAGATGCCACGGTATCACCTCCCCTTCCCGCAACAAGGCACAAACCTTCCCAGAAACGCCGCAGCCGGGAAAGCAACCCTTCCCAAACTGCTGCGAGAGGAAGGCAGCCCCGCGGGGAACTCCCTGCTCCTTGTAAACAGCTCCTTGCTGCAGGCCCCGAGGAAAACACGGCCTGCAGCACGGAGACCCCCTCTGAAACAGGTAACTAAAGTGTGCTAACGCACAGAGGAGAGCCAGGCCAGCAGCAACCCCAGAAGATACAGCCACCCACCTCCAGGATTCCTTTAGTGTTAAATTAAGAGCGGGACGTCGCGCCGTGGGACGCCGCCAGAAACAGGCAGCAACCCTCAAATGAAAAACACCCCGAAATCAGAACCAGCAAAGCGTTCCTCAAGCCCAGAGAGAGGCCATCGCTGCTCAGAAACCCCCTGCCAGGATCGCTGTCACACCCCAAAAGAAGAGTCTAAACGCAGGCAGGCAGGGCTGGGGACGTGCTGCTGGAGGAGGGGACGCCCGACTCCGCCTGGCCGGTGGGTCACAGCAAAGACGTAGCAGAGGTGGGGAAGGATTCCTGGGGCCCCTCCACCCCACAGGCCGTACCACCAGTGCAGGGCAGCAGTCTGCAGGAGCGAGAGGAGACCTTAATTCCGCAAGGCAGCCAACCTGGAAGGGAGAGCACAAGAGGGAACAGGCGTGAGAGCGGCAGGAAACGACTGTGAAGGAGAAGGACCCCACCAGTGTGTGCTGGGAACACCTCTGCCCAGAAATCCTGCCCCGGAGCACGCAGCCACAGCTGCCTGGGGTTGACATGGAGTATCTGTCATGAGCACAGGAGGGGTTCCCAGCTCCTCTTCTGAGTGCCTCACCCCTGTCTGGCCTGCCTAGTCCCTCTCCCAGGGCCACCTCCAGCTCCCATGGCAGCACACCACAGCCTCGGGGCTGTCCTCAGATGGACCCCAGCAGCAGTTTCATCAAGAGCAGCAGGGAGGGACTGGGGAGAGGAAGCTCATCAGCTCCTCCTGGGGCAGTTCCAGGGAGACAGCCTGTTCCTGGAGCTGTTTGAAGGTCAGCGCCAAGCATTCCCGGAGCAGCAGCAGCTGCGTGAGGGCGAGTGCAGAGCAGGGGGAGACTGTTCTGCACCTCGTCAACGAGAGCTCGCTGCAGAGTGCCAGAAGCCACCCCCGTTCCCCAGGCCTAAAGCCCTGAACAGCCACCTCGCCTGCCAGGTGGCTCTGGCTTGCCTAAGCATTGAGAGGGGGCTCAGCACCCATTTGGCCGTGATGGGCTAACTGCTTCATACTGGTGAGGGATCCCTGGGAAGGGCTGAAACTGCCTCAAGACAAGGCAAAGGACCCAGGAGAGAACAAACCTCCGTGACAGCTGGTCTTCCTGGCTGCGGACAGAGCTCTCCCCAACTGCTGAAGCCCCCTCAGGGAGCTGGTTGAGCTGGTCCATGATCTCCAGACCATTCTCCTCTGCAATCTGGACAATGAGGCTGTCCACTTGCTCCTGTGGCGTGGTCAGTGTGGTAGCGGAGCTCATAGAGTCCTCCATGACCTGCAACAAAGACAGCACGTCACCCTGCCCCACAGGCAAAGCCACCACCACCACCCCTGCGCCAGAGCAGAGTCACAACACAGGGTCACAAGGTCTGGTTCTGCCCCAGACCCCTTTTATGTAAGGACTAGCTATGACACAAGGAGAGTCACCCTCCCTCTTCTCCCCATCTGCCACCTTCGCCTCTTTGCACAGCAACTTGTGCAAAGGCATCAGGCAGCTACACCAGGCAGCAGAGCTGCATCTTCCCCAACATCCCACATATCCCTCATATGCAGAAAACACAACTATGTGACTGGCTCAGGGGGTTTCCCACACAGGAAGCTGGAGTTCCCAAGGGGAACAGAGAGCTGCTGCAGAAGCCCAAGTTACAGCTGGGACCCATCTCTCTCCCAGGAGACAGCACGTTACAGTTCACAAAGACAAACCCATCCTGCTGAACCCAGCAGCTCCCAGCCCTCCCAGCCCCATCAGAAGCCACCAGCACTTACCGACGTATGGACATCCAAATTCTGAACCTGCTGCTCAAATTTATCCATCACTGCAGACACCTTCTGCAGATCCATGGAGCTCAGAGCCTTGTCCAAGGCCTTGGTCACCTGGGCCATGTTTTTCGTCACCTGCAAGAGAAGATTGCTTCACCAATGCTCTCCAAAAGTAAGGTACGTGACTGTTGAGAGTAAAACCCAGGCCAGCAAGGGAGAAGCCAGCATTTCTGACAATCACAGCAGTGCCACAAGAAAAGACAGGCTCTGCCTGCCCACCACATGCTGCAACCAGCTCTGCACAGGTTCAGCCTGGCTGCAAGTTTCTCCAGCCATGTGCAGTCACTGAAGACCTCAGGCAGTCCCAAGCAGGTCCCAGCCCACCACCTTCATACATGCCATGAACCAAGAGGCTCCAGGCACGAGCCACTGCCTCTGTGCGGCCATGGACGAAGGATTTAATCTGAGCCCCTGATGAAGCAGCCCCAGCATGAGGCTATCCCAGACAGGCTCTGCAGAGGCTGCATCAGAGCAAGGAGGTCTCAGCTAACTATAAAGCTTGGCAGGATTCTTTCCAAGGGCAGAGAAGTCCAGGCTGGTTTGTGGTTGCATGAGAGGAATAACCAACATTCGCTCTCCGCAGGGCATAGACTGGTCTCAAAGCCCCACACCCGAGGCGGTTCTTACCCCCTTCATTGTCACTGCTGTCTGGACCTTGGAGGCCACTGCATCCACCCGGGAAGACATGCGGAGCCAGTTAACCCCCTCGTTTTTCTTGCGGATGGCATTTTCTGCATAGACACGAGCACACTCCACGTTCTTCTGCTGAAGAGCCTGGGAAGGCAAAGGGCAACTGCTCGCACAGAGAAGCCACTGCAGACCTATAGACAAGTATGCTCCCTTCCTGATAGGTTTCCATCACAAAACAGCTCCCCTGGGACACTCAAAAGCATGGCCCTGATCAGGAATTAAATCCCTCTCTGTGTTGCAGGGACACATCAGCAAATTCAAGAACTGAAAGTTGTGACTCAAACCACTCAGAGGCCAGGCTGGCACATACAGTAAGATCTGGGGAGGGGAACCTCTCCCCTTCTCCAGTCCCTTGGCGGAACACAGCAGAAGGAAAGATCCACAGCCACCTGTGGCACAGGGTGAGCTCACACCCACCTTTTTGACTTTGGCTTGCTCAGCCTTAGAGTCTTTCTCAGCTTTTTTGGCAAGTTTCTCCAGCTGCTTCGCTGTGAACTGCGGGGAAAGCAACAGGTTAGTGCCAGGATACAGCAGAGCAGAAGACCAGGGCCCAGAGCAAGCAAAGCCCCCTGCTGCCTCCCCAACAATGCCTGCCACGGCTGCCCCGACCCTTCCGCCGAGGGAGGGAGCCGGGGAGACAAAATGCCCCAAGGACCGGAGGCTCCCAGAGCAGACCGGCAAATCGGGAAGCCCGTTTTTCCTGCCTCTGAGAAGGGAAGCGCCAGTAAGAGTCCAGGAACGGCGGCCGGGGAAGACAAACCCGGCTAAAGGGCTCCCTCTTCCCGCAACCGCCGGCATCGGCAGGGTTCCCCCGGCCGGGAAGGGGAGAGCGGCAGCACCCCCATGCCTCCTGGAAGGTGGATCTTTGTAGGCCAGGGATTCCTCCCCCAACGAGGCGCCGGTCAGCAGACAGAGCTGTCCCCAGGCTCCTCCCGGAGAGGCGGATGCCATCGCCAGCCCTCCAGGACGGGCCGCAGGAGCGGAGGTACACGAGGGAGAGGAGGCAGAGGATCCGCGACCACCACCCTCACCTTCAGCTGGAAGAGCGTGTCTGGAAGAGAAGGAGAGCGCAGCCTCAGGGACAATGCCGGGGCCGGGATGAGAGGCCGGGGCTAAGTCCAGGCCCCGAGTCTGAGTCTGAGTCCGCCCCGGCCCCTAGGAGCCCCCGCCATCAGCGTACCCCCAGCCCCCCCATCAGGACCCTCCCCTCCTTCAAGCACAGGGCGGCGAAGCCCACCCCCCCCCTTGTTCCCATCCACCCGCTCTTACCGTCCATCCTGTCCCGTCGCCGCTTCCGGGTTCTTCTGCCGCCGCTTCCGGGGTGCGCGCTCGNGCCCCTCGCCGTGCCTAGCAACCGTTGCCAGGGCCCAGCGCGGGGGGCGTGGCCTGCGGGGCAGCTGGGTGGCATTGCGCATGCGTACGGGAACACCCCCGGTCCGCCCCTCCCTCCCGCAATTACGGTTACGCACGGCGTGGTGACGTCACGCCATAAGTGTGGGGCAAAGATGGCGGAGGGCGGCTCTGCTGAGGGGGAGCTGGAGCCGCTGCGGTTGAGGCGGCTGCGGGGCGAGGGCTTCTTCGAGGTGCCGGCGGCCGACCGGGTGAGGGGCTGGAGCTGTGTGGGTGGGTGGAGCGGAGTCACTGGGCTCCCCGAGGTGCTGTGGAAGGAGGGGAGGGTCCCAGCGCCCTCGGGCCCCTGGGTTGTGGGTAGGCTTGCGGTCTCTGGAGGGGTAGTGGCGGCCGCGTAGGCTTCCCCCTTGCTGGGGTGGGCTGGGTGCAGGGCGGGAGCTGGGCAGTGGACGGTCCCTGCAGACCCTGTGCAGAGGACAGGGAGATTTCTCAGTGGGGACGATGATAGTGATGGTGTGCTGGTACAGGGCTGGGGGCTGGAGGGGCCCTGGGAGGCCTCTTTGTCCCAGTCGCCAGCTGAGCCCATTTGCCTGTGAAGGTTTGGAAGGATTGTCTTACTCCAAAAGTAAGCGCTGCAGTCTGCCTGGTGAGAGGGAGAGGTGTAGCTTAAGGTATTAGCCTGCCATTGAGGTTGTATGTCCCTGGGGAGGTTGCTGAGAAACCACTGAGAGCTGCCCCAGAGCTAGTGCTGGCCTCTGATGTGGCTCTTTGATTCCAGCTGGGAAGATGCAGGAGCGTGAAGGAGTTTGAGAAGCTGAATCGGATTGGAGAGGGCACCTACGGCATAGTGTGTAAGTGCAGCACTGGCTGTCCTCTCTGAGCCCAGGCCAAAGCCAGTTCCTGGGCGGAAGGAGAGGCTGCAGTCCATCTCACTGCATCCTGGCAGTGGGAGCTTGTTGGGGTGGGGTGTGCCATGGTAGGGAACAAGGCAGAGAGGAGGTTGATTAGTGCAGGGGTCCCACTGCCTCGCAGTAAAACCCATCTTTGTCTCTGGGGCTAACTGCATGCCCTGTGCTGCTTTTTCAGACCGGGCCCGGGACACTGTGACAGATGAGACTGTGGCATTGAAGAAGGTGCGAATGGACAATGAGAAAGATGGTAATGGAGGAGCAGGGGCCACTTCTGTGGTGGGCAGGAGCATCCCAGGCTTGAGGCAGTCCTGCAGGGTGGCTGTTGCTTTCCGCAGGAATGCCCATCAGCAGCCTGCGGGAGATCACCCTGCTCCTGGAGCTTCGGCACCCCAACATCGTGGAGCTGAAGGATGTGGTTGTAGGGAATCATCTGGAGAGGTGAGAGTCTCCTCTCCATCCTCTCCCCTACTTACTCTGCCTTTCCAACCCTTCTTGTTTTCCTGACCTGCCTCTGATGTCATAGCACTGTGCTCTGAGTGCTGTGACACCAGAGAGGTGTCCCAGGCCAAGCTCCTGACTGTGTCTTGTCTACAACAGTATTTTCCTGGTGATGGGCTACTGTGAGCAGGACCTAGCTAGCCTTCTCGAGAACATGCAGACACCTTTTTCAGAGGCTCAGGTAAAAGTTGGGCTAAGCTTTAGGTATTTCACCCCTGCCAGGGTGATGCCACTCCAGCCAGAATGTGTTGGTCACCAGCATGGACTCCTCAGACCCTGCAGTTCCTGGACTTTGTTTAGGGTTTCAGCAGGGCCAGGGGAGCATGGGGTGAGCTGGTGTTCTTGGGCCATGTGGGGAGCCTGGCCTTAGCTGGCTCCTGGAAGATGCTCCAGGGAGTTTCCAGGCTGGGTTTTGGGCTGGAGCAAACTGGCACAGAAACAGAGCTGGGAAAAAATGTGCCCCAAGATGGTCTGAGAGACATGGTGGACCACAGGGCACCTAAGCAGGTTGAACTTCTGGGGGTTGCCTGGCTGGTGCTGCTCTCACAGAGGTGGGTGCTCCTGTTCTCTGTCTCCAGGTGAAGTGTATCATCCTGCAAGTCCTCAAGGGTCTGCAGTACCTTCATGAGAACTACATCATCCACAGGTGGGAGCGCCAGGATGGATGCAGGAAGAAGGGGCTCATGGGAGGGAGACTGCTGATCTTAGAACTGTGGTGTGATTCTTCACCTCCCGTGCCCATGTCCTGTGAGCAAGGAGCACGGTGTGGAGCAGCTCTGGGCAGGCCACCAATTCTGGGAGGCCACTGAATGATGGGATTTGCTTCTTCTTGTTGCTCAGCTCTGGGGCTTTGCAGCTGCAGAGCACAGGTAGAGGAAGAGCCATTGCCTGAAGGATGATGCTGACCAGCCACTCTCTGTTCCTTGGCAGGGATCTGAAGGTGTCCAACCTGCTCATGACTGACAAAGGCTGTGTGAAGATAGGTGAGTCCCTGGCAGCCACCATCAACGTGCCTGCAGCTCTCCCCCAACACTGTGATACAGCTGGAGTGAGGAGCTTGGCTCTCTCCTAATCTCAAGTCTTTATTGCAGCTGATTTTGGACTGGCACGCTCCTATGGGATGCCACCAAAGCCGATGACCCCCAAAGTCGTCACGCTCTGGTGAGCTATCGGTGAGGGGGGGCTGTGCTGGCTCGGGGTGATACAGGCAAGTCCTTGCAGTGTAGTGGGGCCTTTCTTAGCACTGGCTCCACCACCAACCCCTTGAGATGGTGCTGTCCCCTGCACAGGTACCGAGCGCCTGAGCTGCTGCTGGGGGTGACAACCCAGACCACCAGCATCGACATGTGGTAAGGAGAGGGTAGGAAGGGGCCAAGGCTGGCCAGGGGCTCTGGGGGTCTGCAAATGCAGTGGGGGTCAATGGAGGGGTTTCTCCTGCCCTGCCCACTCTTGCATATCCTCTGCTCTGCAGGGCCCTGGGTTGCATCCTTGCTGAGCTGCTGGCCCACAAGCCGCTGCTGCCGGGCACCTCTGAGATCCACCAGATTGACCTAATTGTGCAGCTTCTGGGGACACCCAACGAAAACATCTGGCCGGTGAGAGCAGTCCTTCCTTTGCTGCCTGCTCTGCCTGCTCTCCCTGCCCCTGCCTCACACTCCATGTCCCTCAGGGTTTCTCCAAGCTGCCCCTGGTGAGTCAGTACACCCTGCGGAAGCAGCCCTACAACAACCTCAAGCACAAGTTCCCCTGGCTGTCGGAAGCCGGTCTGCGGCTGCTCAACTTCCTCTTCATGTACGATCCCAAGAAGCGGTAAGGGCCTTTGGCAGCTCTGTGTGGGCAGGGCAGGAGGAAACCTGCCTGCAGTTGGGGCTGCCTGCGTCACACTGCCCTCGTGACAGGGCTGTCCCCAGGATGGGGGGTGTTGTCAGTGCCACTGGGGAGGTGCCTGCTACATCCCCTCACCTCTGCAGGGCGACGGCAAAAGACTGCCTGGAGAGTTCCTACTTCAAGGAGAAGCCCCTGCGTAAGTAACCACCCACACACAGGGCAGGGCTTGGGGTGCTCTGGGTCCTGCTGACTCCCCTCTCTGCCCCACAGCCTGCGAGCCAGAGCTCATGCCCACCTTCCCCCACCACCGCAACAAGCGGGCAGCCACCACCAGCACCGGGACAGAGAGCCAGGCGAAGCGCAGCAAACCCTGAGCCTTGGCACATGGGAGGAGGTAGAATGCACACCAGCCAGGGTGGCTTTCCTCAGCAGAACAGCACCAGGGCCACAGGCTCCTCCCAGGACGACTCCCAAATTCACTTCCCTTCCCTGTATTGGCACCAGGGTGGCCTGGCTCTAGCAGGGGAGCGCTGCAAACCACCCCCCTACCCAGACACATTTCTGCCCCAGAGCTGGGCAGGCTCCAGTGCAGGGCTGGGCAGATGCAGCACTGGGGGCAGGAGAGGCAGGATCCCCCAGGAGAGGCTGGGGTGCTGGCACGACCAGCCATGTCTCGGGAGGGAGGGTGGCTCTCGGATGGTGCTGGCTGTGTGGGGTAACCCTAATTTTGCTGTCAATAAAAGCAACTGCCAGCACAAGCTGTGGTGACTGAATTGCCTTGTCCCTTGGCTCCAGCTGGGCTGGGAGAAGCTATGGCCCTGCTCTCCTTCCCTTGTCCAACATATCCAGTCCCAGGACCAAGGACACCCCCAGTCTCTGCCTCCCAAAACTGGTCTTTTGCAGAGCCCAGTCCCCCTCTCCTGGGAGGTGAGTGGCATTGGATGGCACTGCAGACCCTGTCCTTTCCCCAAGAGTGGGCATACTCTGTCTGCTGCTCCCCCCCATCTCCCCAACAGGGCAGGAGTTAGACCACCACGCTGTCAGGCAGCTGCACTTTACTGAGATGCACCAAGCTGTTTACAGCAGGAATGCTGGGGCTGGAGCAGGAGGAGCCCAGTGCACGCTCCTACCACCCCAGGGGTGCAGCAGTGCATGGGCACAGGTCCCGTTGCCCCCCCCAGCGGGGCGAGTTCAGTGTCCTTAGGGCTGGGTAGTAGCTGTCCCCATTCTCTTCCAGCTGCAGGGGCACAGGCACAGCCAGCAGCAAAACCTCAGGGGTGCTAGGACCAGGGACCGGAGCTGTCGGCCAGCAGCATGTCCACCTCTGTCCGCTGCAGCCAGAGCCGCTGCTGCCTCTCGCTGCGCAGTTCCTGCCCACGGTGGTGGACACGGCAGGCCTGTCCCGCGGCACAGGCACCCGCGTGGAGCTGCTGGCAGGTCGTGCAGCAGTAGGAGGGCAGCGTGCCTCGGCGCAGGCAGGAGTGCAGCTGGTAGCAGGGCAGCTCAGGAGCTTCCTGCGGAGCAGCAGGGGATAAATCCTGGGGTTCCCCCGCCACCTGGGGCCTTCTGCTCCCCAGGGTTAAAGCAGAGAGCGGGCTGTTGGCCCCGCCGAGCTCCTCCTCCAGGAAGAGGCGAGAGGAGGAAGTGTCCAGGTTGGGGTTGCCCGTGGAGGGCACGGGCTCCTGCCCACTCTTGCCGTCTCCACAGTGGTCCCAGCCCCTCCTGGGCACATCCTGAGCAGCCTGTGGGCTACCAGGGTCCCTCCACAGCGCTGGGGTGACTGCGTCCTCTCCTCTCGTGTCCTCTGGGCCAGCTGGCATCTCCTGATACAGGTCCATACCATTGCCACAGTTGGCAGCCCCTTCTTGCTGCTGCTGCTGCAGCATCTCCACACAGGCCTCCACGTTCCCAGCCAGCTGCCGAGCCTCCAGCAGCTCCTCGGGGCGCAGCCGGCGCGGCTGCAGCCTGCGCACCACCTCTGCCAGGATCTCACACTCCAACCGGCAGGCGAAGAAGCCACAGGCAGTGGCAACCAGCTCAGGCCCCGGGGGTGGCCGGGAGATGGCCAAGCAGTGCGGGTCACGCCGTTCGTAGCCCAGCCGGCCAAAACTCCGCACCAGGTCGACTTCGGGGAGCACTGGGCGCAGCGAGTGCACATACGCGCCAGAAAAGGTCTGCAAGGAGAGCAAGGGACACGGTTGGAGACCCACCCCGGTGGGTTCCCTCCCACCACACACACACACACACACCCCCGGGGGTGCATCCCGGGCCGTGGGTGCTCACCTGGACGGTGCCGAACTCCCTGCGCCAGGGGAAGAGGTAGAGGTTGACGGCCGCCAGCTCCAGCAGCCGGAAGGC
>VZTM01002652.1:267256-319082 GCA_013400555.1 Jacana jacana | reverse complement strand
CTCTCCCCCAGCGCCCCGGGGCTCTGCCCGGGAGCGGACGCGCCTTGCACACCCGGGGCCTGGATGTTGCTGGTTTGGGCTTCACCCTGTGGAGCTGGGACTGCCGGTGCCGGTAAATAGGGAGGAACGGGGGAAGGCAGCACAACGAAGGGAAGGCGGGTGGGAGCTCGCCCTCCCTCCGCCCCTCGGGGGGCTCTGCCGTTGTCCGGCCCCGGTTTGGAGCAGCCGATAGCCCGGCGCTGCGCTGCCGGTGTGGCTGGGGACGGGAGATAAGTCTGAACCGTCAAACGGTTCAAAGTTGGGTGTCTGAAAACAAAGTGCTGCCCTTCCCCGCCTCTGTCCCTCCCCGTCCCCGCTGTGCGGCGGGAGCCCGAGTCTCTCTGGTGAGGTCTCGCTCCCTCCCCGTCCCCGGGTGGGCGACCGGAGGGTTTGGGACACAGCTGGGTGGCATCGGGGCCAGGCAGAAGCTGCACCGTGGAGTTTTCCCCGCGCTGGCAGGCGGTCGGGGCTCAGTGGAGGGCTGGAGCTGCTCTCCGTGGAGCAGGGATGCCGTGGGATGGGGCAGGAGAGCGGTGCAGTCAGTGACCTGGGAGCAGGGGACGTGGTGTGCATCCTGCCCGGCTGCTCTGGGTCGGCCCCGCTCCCTGCTGCTCCGGCTGCTCCAGCTCCATGGCCCCAGCTCCCTGGCCCTGCTCTGGGGTGGTGGAGAATCGGCACCTTCTCAAAGGGGCTGTGAGAGCTGGGCTGGCTCAGGCTTGGCTGAGGGATGCGGCTGCCGGCTATAAATACTTTGGAGATAAACACTGGGGAGGGAGAAGAACTACTTAAGCCGAGGGACAGCGTTGGCAAAAGCACAGATGTGTGTGAGCAAGCCCTGAGAACGCTGCAGCTGGGAGGAGGCTCCTCTGCTGGGGCATTCGGGCCAGAAAGGTTGATTTTTAGGGTCAGTTGGTTGTGGAGCGGTGCTGTGATCTGCTGGGGAGGGTCACGGGGAAGGTCTCTCTTCCTGCCCGGCTTTGTTGTGCTTGTGCTGAAGCCAGAGCTTTGGAGACGGCGTGGGTCAAGGGAAGGGGAACACCTTCCAGCGTGTGCTGGGTCCCTTCGGGCTGCAGGATCCCAGCAGCTGAGTCCCATCCTTCTCTGGCAGGAATTGGCAGGGCCCTGAGCACTGGGTATTGTCGCCTCTGCCACGGGAAGTTCTCCTCCAGGAGCCTGCGCAATGCTTTCGGGAAGGTGCCTGTGATGGGGGAAAACTCGGAGAAGCAGCGCCGCGTGGACCAGGTCTTCTTCACCGACTTCCAGCGGCTGGTCGGCGTGGCAGTGCGGCAGGACCCCGCTCTCCCCCAGTTTGTCTGCAAGAAATGCCATGCCCAGTTCTACAAATGCCGCAGCGTCCTCAGGACCTTCATCCAGAGGGTGAACGCCTCGCCCACCGGCCACGCGAAGTCAAAAGGAAAGTACGTTGCCTTTCTCTCTTTCTGGGAGTTACTGGGAGTAGTACGCTGCCGTCTGTGGGTGCGTGGCCCCGTCTGTGGGTAACCCCCAAGACCCCACTCTATTCTTCTGGCTTTGCAGGACTGGTGTGGCCCAGGCCCAGCCGGGCACGGAAGGAGGTGCCTCCTGCCTGGGTGAGTGCCTGCTCCTGGAGCTCTTTCCTTTGCTTTCTCTGCTACCATCGATGAAGGGCTGGGTTTTGTGGGTGCTGAGGAATGACCACTCGGGCAGGGTGGTGTCCCTGCATCCCTTGGCACAGGGACAGTGCCCGGCTCTGGCTGGTTATGGTTTCCCCCCTTCCTCCCTCGCCCCCCAGGAGGACCCACGCCGGCACCAGCCTCCCCAGGCTGAGCTGAACAGGCTCAGGCTCACACCCGGGGTACGAAGCGTGGGCAGGGTAGGTTTGGGTGGCAGTGCCAGGCCTGTCCCAGCCACTGTCAGACACTGGGGGCAATTTGGAATAGGCTCAGCTGTAAAATACACTTTTAGCTGTAAAATTAACTATATTGGCAGTTGACAGGACTGCCCCTGCCCCAGCCCACCTGGGTGTAGCACCTTTAGGGTGTCTTCTGACACAGAAGTACAGTGCAGGAGCGAGCCCGCAGCCCTGTCCTCCCACCCCTGGTGGGGAGCAGGTCCCTCCCTGCGGCTGGCTGTGCCCTTCGCTGGCCCAGGGTGCTGACTGTGTGCCTGCTGCCTCTCCCCTCCCAACAGTCGACCTGATCACCTCCAGCCCCCAGTGCCTGCGCAGCCTGGTGACCTGGGCCCACGCACACGCTGGGAGCTGCCCGTCGGTGCCCAACCTGCAGAGCGTGCTCTCCTCCGAGTACTGCGGCATCATCCGCGCCGTCTGGGGCTGCGGGGACGGGCACGACTACATCATGGATACAGATTCAGACTGTAGCACCGTGCTTGTTGACAACGCCTTGTCCGTCAAACGGGAGTGGAACAGGAGCACGGCACCGCGCTTGACTGACAACGGGGCAGACAATGCCGAGGCTGTCTCCGATCCCAAACCCCAGCATGCACCAGTAAGGACAGCTCCTTGCCAGCAGCCCGCAAACAAAGGGACCACAACGGTGCCACTGAACGTGGAGAATGAGCCGCCACATAACAGGGATTCATCTCACTCACAACTGGACAGCTCGGCCTCCTTACAGGAGAAAGCCCTGCCGCAGCCTGTGTCGCCACTGAGCAGTGCCACAGGTAAGGGATTTGCCTTCCAATATCCCCCTAGGCCTCTTGGGAAGGGCAAAAAGCTGGAGAGCCAGCCCAGGGAGCAATAGTGGGACTGGGCCCCCTCCTTGGGGACTGCTGCTCCCTGGGAATGATGCAGATCCCCGCTGGGGAATGCAGGTTGGCCAAAGAATCGCCTCTGGCCAGGGATGCTGAGCCTTGCTGAAGGGAAGGGGGAGCACAGTTCAGTTGACTGTGTCACAAAAAGAGCCTGTCTCCTCACCCTGTGCACTATTTCCCCCTCTGATGGAGGGCTGAGACTTGGCCATCGCTGCTCCTGGCTGGTGAGACGCTGCTGCCGTATTCTCGCTGGGGCACACGTGCCTGTTGAGCGGTGCAGAAGTCACTTGTTCTCCAGCAGCACATTTGCCAGTTGTTTCTTTCTGTTCAACCCAAACCCTGTCCATTTTCCAGCAAGGAAGGGTCTCCCCCACCTCACTGCGGCTGCAGGTGATGGCCAACACCAGAAGCCCCTTCTGCCCGTAAGGGAAACTTGCTGGGCCTGTTGGTGGGTTGAGTTAATGTGGGATTACTGCTGAGCTCCCCTAGGTGCCCCTTCCAGAAGAGAGGCATTAACACCCACTCTGAGTTACAGAGGTTGGGCTGTGTTTAGCTCTCTGTCCACTGCTGGAAAGCAGGATGGCAGCTGGGACTCACCTGGGGACAAGTCTGTTAGTTACAGAGCAGGGGTCATTGGGGAACCTTGTGGGAACCCCAGGGTATAAGCTCTTCTGTCCCTGGGGTGCCAGGAGACCTGTCTGTGAGCACGGGAGACACAGATTTTGGTCTAAATAACGCCTAACTTGTTGTGTAGCACATATTTTCACGTGGTGCGAGCCAACACTGAGTGAACCCAGAGTGGTGGGTTCCTCCTCGACAGCTCTCTCCGCTGAGTTGGGGTGGTTTTTTTTGCTGCTTTTCCTTGTAACACACCGTGTTCTCCTTCATTCCCTAGGACAGTTGAGTGGGAAGCAGGTTCTGTCTGCAACGTCGGATGAGCGGGTAAAAGACGAGTTCAGTGACCTTTCTGAGGGGTGAGAGAAGAGTGGGTTTAAAATAGCCTTAATATCTTCTTTGCGAGTATGAAATGACCCACCTTGGAGAACTCTTTTTCTCCACGAGTGACCTGGCCCTTCTGGCCCCCTGGAACTGGCATCGGAGGTGGCAGAGCGGTGGCTCTGCTGTGGCTGTGATGAAGCTCACGTCGCTGAGGCGCTGAACTCCCCTCCTCGCCGCCTCTGCCGCAGGGAGGGGGTGGGATTTGCACATGTGTGTGCTCTCTGGGTTTGCTGGCTGCTTCTGGCAAACCCCCAGTGCTGGTCAGTTGCCCCCTCTGCTCCGGGGAAGGAACAGCAGCAGGGGCTTGCTCGCATCAGGGTGCTACCCCAGCCCCTCAGTCTCCGAGCACGTTCCCCTTTGCCGCTGCTCCGGGGCTGGGAACCCAGGAGAGCAGTCAGAAGGGAGAAACCAACCGGGATGCTCACAGGGGGAGTGGGAGTGGGAGGGCTGCTGGCAGCTCAGCAGTCTTTTATGATCAAAGAATTGGCTAAGTTCTTCAAACGTAGGTATTTGAAGTGAGGCTTGTAAATAACTGATAACTGAGCCCAGTCTAAAGTACCAAATGGCCAGGTATGGACTTATCCCAGTGTGTCAGCTAAAGCTGTCAGCTGTCACAATTAAAGTGCCACAACAGTTCATTGCCTGTTTCCTGCCTTCAGAATTAATTGCTTCTTGTACAGCTTAAGGCTTAAAAGAAGGCAAAAGAAAAACCAAAACCTAGGTGGCTGCTACGTGTGAGGAAATAGGCAATGACCTGCAGCTTAATTAACCTGCCCCAGACAATTATATGACATTGGTGATCTAATAAATCACTTCCAGTATAGAAAGCGGTGGCAACCTCCCACATCAGAGAATAGATCTTTTCAGTAACAGCCTGGTTTTGTTCTCCTGACAGTGGCTCGATTATTCTGACAGAGATCTAGTCCTGAGAAGTCTTTTCAAATTTTGCTGTTTGCTGTGTTCACCGGGGCTGCGTTTGCTTGGGGGGATTTTTGGGGGAGGAGAACCCCCACACACACACACAGGCTGTGGGGGGAGATGGATGTGCTGGGAGAGAAGAACACGTATTGCTGCTGCTGCAGACGCGGGTGCTGCAGTCCCAGCCCGGAGCTGTGTCAGTAAAGGGCATCTTCTCTCTCTCTCTCTCTCAGGGACTTCTTGAGTGACGATGAAAATGAGAAGAGGAACGTGCAATCTTCAGATGACTCCTTCGAGCCTTACCCTGAAAAGAAGTAAGGGGCTTCTGGTGTGGATAGCAGGGCTCTCTGCAGACGAGCAGGAGGGCTGGTGCCCACCTTCCCCGTGCTTGTGCCGGGCTGGACTCAGCTGGGCCGACACCATCGCTTTCCTTTATGGCCTCAGCTCCCTCTGCATCCCTGCCTGGGGCTCACAGCGCTGCCCCAGCACCTCTGTTCCCACAGCTCCCTCCCCATCAGGTTGAAGCTGGGCTGTGTTCATTTTCCCAAGCCCAGGGCTCATTACCACAGCTTGGCTCACGTGTACTTGATGTACTTGCCAGGTCAAGCGTTGGGCCAAGCTGTCACACCAGGCCTAGCACCCGGGGACGATGAGGTGGGAGGACTAAAACCGCCATCCGAGTATTAAGCCGCTCTCCTTCTTCCTTGTTCCTCCTTGGAGGGTTTCTAGCAAGAAGAGCGACAACAAAGAAGCAAAGAAGGCGGAAGAGCCCAAAATAAGGAAGAAGCCGGGGCCTAAGCCAGGCTGGAAAAAAAAAATCAAATGTGAAAGGTAACGAGGAGCAGGCAGGGGCTGGGCAGCACCCCCGCCCTCGGCACGCTGGCTGATGGCAGGCCTCTGCTTTGCAGGGAGGAGCTGCCCACCATCTACAAGTGTCCTTACCAGGGATGCACGGCTGTCTACAGAGGGGCAGATGGCATGAAGGTGAGTTTGGGTTTTGCTCCTGTCTTGAATCTATAGCTTTGAGCGTTACAGAGCGGTTTCCGTACGGGGAGAGGATCCGTGACAGCTTTAATTCACTGCCCAGCTCTGCAGGAGGCAGCGAGTGCCTAAATGAAGCAGTCAGAGGCTGTTTTCTCTGCTCCCCAAAAGCAAGAGGAGCTGCTTTGGCTCTGTGTGCTCCTGCTGTTCTGGAAGTCTGCCACTGGCTCAGCAGCAGCCCTTTTGGAACAAGCTCTGCTGTGTCCTGTTAAAGCCCCCGCTGCCAGGGAGAGAGCTGGATGCAAGTCNAGATTGGATGTGGTGTTGAGGGATCTGGTGTAGGGGAGAACTTGTAGGGTAGGGCTGATGGTTGGACTTGATGATCCCAGGGGTCTCTTCCAACCTGAATGATTCTATGATTCTAAGTCTGATTTTTCACAGTGCAGCAGCTGATGTGCAAGCCTGCGAAAAGAGGGGTCTGGTTTACTAGGGGATCCCCCTTTTTCACTGGGGGGAGTGCAGGCCTGATCGCTGCTGGATGAGCAGTGGTAGAATTTCTCTCCTTTTTTTACAGAAGCACATCAAGGAGCATCACGAGGAGGTTCGGGAGAGGCCCTGTCCTCACCCTGGCTGCAACAAGGTGTTCATGATTGACCGGTACCTGCAGCGTCACGTCAAACTCATTCATACAGGTGTGTCCCAGCAGGCCCTGCTCGTGACAGGGTGTTACAAACACCTAAGGGGTTGCTGCACAAAGCTTGTAGGTGCCGTGGCAAGGCTGTGTGCGGGGTGTAGGACCATCTGCCTTGCCTGTGAGCCTGTAACAAGCCATCACGTGGGGGAGGTGAGGCAGGGGGAGGAATTCAGGCTCCACCAGTGAGCGTGGGCAGCTGTGTGGATGCGTTTCATGTACTAAGAAATGAGCAGAACCGATGACTCTCTCCCTCTTTCCGTTGCAGAGGTACGTAATTATATCTGTGATGAGTGTGGGCAGACCTTTAAGCAACGCAAACACCTCTCGGTCCATCAGATGCGGCACTCGGGAGCAAAGCCCCTCCAGTAAGTGCATACCAACCACCCATTCATAGCTAAGAGAAGGCAGAGTGAGGATCTGCTGAGCTCTCTCGTGCCTGCTGTCCTTAGCACAGAGTAATTCCAGGATACAAACCCTGCCTGGAGCTGGCAGTGTCCTGGCTCAATCACTTTAATTCATCCACAACGTGTGCTCCAGCTCCAGAGCTTTCTGTTGCTGTGAGCAAGTCTTATGCCTCCTTCTACCCCTCTTGAGTGCTGGGCCACCAGTGCTGAGCTGGAGGCCTGAGGAGGACCATGGTGTTGTGTGTCCAGGGTAGCTGTAGGAGATGCTGGGAGCA
The DNA here is from genome assembly GCA_013400555.1 of Jacana jacana. Taxonomy (NCBI): domain Eukaryota; kingdom Metazoa; phylum Chordata; class Aves; order Charadriiformes; family Jacanidae; genus Jacana; species Jacana jacana. The sequence continues at coordinate 312,021 of VZTM01002652.1, read as the reverse complement.
AGCAGCTCTGAAGCTGCGGTTCTCTTCTTGCGGGCTTACTCCGTGTGACACAGCGAAGGCCACAGCTGTGGCTTCAGGGGTGGTTCTAAGGCCCTGCTTTGCCTCCTTGCAGGTGTGAAATCTGTGGGTTCCAGTGCAGACAACGGGCATCGCTCAAGTACCACATGACCAAACACAAAGCTGAGACAGAGCTGGAGTTCGCCTGCGACCAGTGTGGGAAGCGCTTCGAGAAGGCCCATAACCTTAACGTCCACATGTCCATGGTGCACCCTCTGACCCAGACTCAGGACAAAACCAAGCCACTGGAGCCAGAGCCCATTCTCCTCCTAAATACTTCAGGGACTTCAGAAAGCCAGGCAGTAAAGCCAGAAGTGACTGCACAGCAGGAGCCCACCTGAGGGGGGACGGGGATGCTTTTCCCCATCCAGCCCCGTAGAAACCATATGGCAGAAGTGGAGATTTTTTCTTTTAATCTACATTATAGTCTCCTAAAGACCTCAGTGGAATTAGCTTCAGCTTGTGCAGAAAAAGCTTGTTATCATGCTGTGATCCTCCATGCTCACGTCTGATTCAGCAGTGTTGTCCTAAGAGTCTGTTCTAATCCCAGGGGATGGATGTTCAGCAGCACCCCTTCGTGGTTCCCCCTTCTCCCCACGCACACAGTTGTAGAAACAGAGTTGGCCACAACTGTTCCCTGCCTGCACAAGCCACTGCCTGTACAGAAGTGCCCTCAGGTGGCTGTAAGGGCAGCCAGGACAGTGGACCAACTTTAAGCAGACATTTTGTTTTGAAAAAGAGGAGGAAAAAAAAGAAAAATTATGATTCCCAAAGCGAGTCTAAACTGAAATTTGTAACCTACTTTTTATTGTAACAAGAGCTTCATGGTTATTGCTTGTAATAAATTATTTACAAAGTAATTTGGAAGAAACTGGGCTGGTGAGAGAGGTAGCACCTTGCCTGGGGTGAGGAGGTTCTGCTGGGCCGGTGCCTGTCGCTCAGAACAGGACCAGCTCTTCGTCCAGCTCCATGGCCACGTCAGGATTGGAGAAGTGCAGGAAGGTGGCTCCCAGCTCTGGGTCAAGCTCTTCACAGGAGGCCAGGAGCTGGGGAGAGAGCAAACAGGCAGCATTAGACCCGCTCCTACTGCCTCAAAGCGAGTTACAGCAACACCAGGAGTGTTTGGTTTGAGGAAGAGGAGGCCGAGGGGAGACCTCATTGTCCCCTACAGCTGAAACGATATTGTAGAGAGGTTGGTGCTGGTCTCTTCTCAGAGGTAGTTAGCAATAGAATGAGAAGGACTGGCTTCAAGCTGCAGCAGGGTAGGGTTAGGCTGGCCATGAGGCAAGAATTCTTCCCAGTAAGAGTGGTCAGAGCCTGGACTGGGCTGCCCAGGGAGGGGGTGGAGTCACCTTCCCTGGGTGCGTTTAAGAATCGATGAGATGTGGTGTTGAGGGATCTGGTGCAGGGGAGAACTTCGTAGAGTAGGGCTGATGGTTGGACTCCATGATCCCAAGATGACTCTATGCTTCTAACACAGCATCATTTTGCAGTTCCTCAGCGAAGGAGAGGATGCTCAACCTCTCTGTTGCTGTTGCTGACTCACAGAACTAACAGAGTCCCCTGGCTGACAACAAAATGCTGGTAGGAAGCTTCCAGCACCTGCCATTTAGCTGTGCTGGGTATCTCCCCCCAGCAGCGAGCATTAAGCAGGCAGTGGGAGCCAGACTGCGTGAGGGCAGCATTTAATGGTGCTGAGAAGGATGGAGAGGGAGGAGATGGCTATGGCACTGACTGAGCAGCAGGTGTCCTCCACCGCTCCCAAACCTCTCACAGAAATGCAGCCTGCTGGGGTTAAGCAGCAGCAGTGCAGGATCAGTGCCTGGGAAAGGCTAGAGAAGCAGCACTCCCAGCTCTCGTGCACTGGGGGAAGAGGGGAAAAAAAGAAACCTCACCATTTGTATGTTTCCAAAGCTTTGGGCAGGACATCGTGGGATTGCACCAAGCAGGAACCGCCGGGCGGTGGAGATGACCTCCAAAGGATCCCCCTGGAGAACACAGAGAGGGGGTGACACGTGGCTGATCAAGACTAAGCACAATGTCACCTTCACCTCTCCAAAAGTGATCCAGGAACCACTACACAGCACCCAGGGGCTATTCACAGGTGACACAGATCACACATCCGTGACTACATCCACCCCGAGGTCCTGTGGAAGCGTGGGGAGGCAGCTCAGGTTCCAGGCAGCAGCAGGGCAGCAGCACCAGCAGCTTCACAGCCCCGGGGTGCAAGTGAGCTGACTGCCCACTGCAGAAGCCACACTGGCTACCAGTGCTGTACAGCAGAGGGCTACTGCAGGTGTCAGGGAAAAAGAACAGGATTCCCAGTTACAAGAGTAGCCGGGGGGGGGTGGGAAAGAGCTGGAGTTTCAACTCACGTGCTCTGGGGGGTCTGGGCTTTGCCCTGTCAGGTCAGGCTGTGGCAGGTCTTTCCCTTCCACAAAGAGGCGAAGCAGCTGGATGTACAATTCGAGCGCCACGTAGAGGAAGGTCTGCTCCCTGGTCAGCAGCTCTTGGTGGAAGCAAGGGGTGAGGCTAGAGGAGGTCACACACCGTGTCTGGTTAGCACTGGCAGACTCAAAACACGGAGAGACACAAAGCAAACCCAGCTGGTGCAGTTGCCACTGTCTGTTTTACAGTGTGCAGGGCCACCCCGCTGCAGGAAGGCAGCCAGGGGCGCTCCTGTCTGGAGCACAAAGCTGAAGGGAAATTTCTAGCACAATACACAGGGCTTATTAAACAGCAGCCCTGCCGGGAGGAAGTACTAAGTACTCTCTCCTGCACCGCTAAGGCAAGGGCTCAGCTCGCCCACAGGCCAGCAGTGGTTACCCCTGCACCAGCTGCTGCTCCTGCAAACCATCCTCAGCCACGTCCCTCTCCCATTCTGAGCCCAGCAGGGCCTCACCTGAAGAAGGCCACAGGCAAGAGCCGGATGTGACGCTCCGAGGCTGCGCTGCGCAGGACGCAGTACTTTCTGGAGTCTGCAATAGCCAGAGGGAAGCACTAAGCATCTGGAACCAATACTGTTCAATATATTCATCAATGACTTGGATGAGGGAATGGAGTGCACTATCAGCCAGTTTGCTGATGACACCAAACTGGGAGGAGTGGGTGACAACGCCAGCAGGCCGTGCTGCCATCCAGCGGGACCTGGACAGGCTGGAGAGTTGGGTGGGGAGAAATTGAATGAAATAGAACAAGGGCAAGTGTAGAGTCTGGCATCTGGGCAAGAACAACCCCAGGTACCAGTATAGGTTGGGAAATGACCTGTTGGAGAGCAGCGTAGGGGAAAGGGACCTGGGGATCCTGGTGGGCAGCAGGATGACCATGAGCCAGCACTGTGCCCTCATGGCCAAGAAGGCCAATGGCATCCTGGAGTATACCAGAAGGGGGGTGGTTAGTAGGTCGTGAGAGGTTCTCCTCCCCCTCTACTCTGCCCTGGTGAGACCCCATCTNAGTCTCCTTCTCTGGAGACATTCAAAACTTGCCTGGACACGTTCCTGTGTGACCTGCTCTGGGTGTTCCTGCCCTGGCAGGGGGATTGGACTGGATGATCTTTCAAGGTCCCTTCCAATCCCTGACATTCTGTGATTGTGGATAGCGGTCCTCACGCCACCTTTCATACGTCTACAACAGCAGCACAGGGCCTGTGGTTTCCTTCCAGCCCACACCACACATTACTCCTTGGCCATGGGGACCTCTGAGAGAACACTGTTCCCTCTCAGGCTTTCTCTTCCAGAGGGAAGAGTACTGAGTTTCAGCTGTTCCTGACCATCAGCAGGGTCACCATAGAAGCAGGATGTTCTCAGCTTTTACTCAACTAAGGGCCATCAGCTCCTTCTTACAGGCACTCTCTTTAATTAAAGAGATGGGATGTGGATGTGCCTGTCCAGCACTGAACCTCGCCTTCCCACCCCTTGGAGGCAGGACTCGCTTACCTTTCTCCGCTGAATGGAAGAGAAGTGGCCAGGACATGCACTTGTCTTCCAGGCACTGCAAGATCTCCAGGGACCATTCCAGAGACATCTGAAAATCCACTCCTTCCTGAGTGTCAGAAAAGGACAGGCCTGGTTTGTCTTAGGCTTTAGTTGCACCAGAACAGAAAGGAAACCCCTTTAGCCCAAGTCTTTCTTCAGCACAGAAGCCACCATGTGTCCTGCACCGAAGCTCCCTAGAGCAGTTTTTTCCCCTCTAACCTTTCCAGTGACAGCATGTCTTGGGGTTGGTTTGAGTCGTGGGTTTGGTTGGGGTTGGCTGTTTCTTTGCATTACTCATTTTACTTGGAATAACCTCCCAGATCGCTTTGCTCAAGAGGTTTCTTTCATAGAATCATAGAATCACAGAATCATTTAGGTTGGAAGAGACCCTTGGGATCATCAAGTCCAACCATCAGCCCTACTCTACAAGTTCTCCCCTACACCAGATCCCTCAACACCACATCCAATCTACTCTGAAACACAGTCAGGGATGGGGACTCCACCACCTCCCTGGGCAGCTGATTCCACTGACTGACCACTCTCGCTGGGAAAAACTTTTTCCGCATGTCCAGCCTAACCCTACCCTGCTGCAGCTTGCAGCCATTCCCTCTCCTTCTATCGCTCATTGCCCGTGAGAAGAGACCAGCACCAACCTCTCTGCAATGCCCTTTCAAGCAGTTGTAGAGAGTGATGAGGTCTCCCCTCAGCCTCCTCTTCCTCAAACTAAACAATCCCAACTCCCTCAATCCATCCTCATAAGCCTTATTCTCCAGGCCTCTCACCAGCTTCGTTGCCCTCCTCTGCACTCGCTCCAGCACCTCGATATCTCTCTTGTGCTGAGGTGCCCAGAACTGGACACCAGACTCAAGGTGTGGCCTCACCAGTGCTGAGCACAGGGGGACAATCACCTCCCTGCTTCTGCTGGTCACACTATTCTTTATGCAAGCCAGGATGCCCTTGGCCTTCTTGGCCACCTGGGCACACTGCTGGCTCATGTTCAGCCGCCCATCGACCAGCACCCACGACTCTTTCCTCCACGACTCTTCCTCCCTGCTCTCCCAAAGACAGACTACGAGACCAGATGACTGTTTTGCACTTGAATCTGCTCCCCCGAGCCCATCTGTTCAGTGACTGCACTAAAGGCTGCACTTCAAAGCTGAGAAGGCAGCAAAGGGGCAGAATCAAGCATTCACAGGCAGGAGAGGTGGCTTAGGGCCGGCAGCTGCTGGAAGAAAAGTGTCATCTTTACTCCTTCATTTAATAGCAATTAAATCACCCAGAAACCAATGTTTCTCCGTGTCGGGGACCTCTTCTCCTGTGAAACAACATGAACATTTCCAGCCTTAGGGGAAAAACTTCATTTACCCAATGTGAAATGCTACACAAAAGCCAAGAGAGGGATCCGAGGTTCCTGCAGGACCCGGGAGGTGTAAATTCTCTGAAGGAGGAACTGAACATTTTAAGTCATTCAGGAAGGGAAATAAAAGCTGCTGCAGTGAAAGGGGAGATAACGTCAGTTAGAGGAAAATACGGGTCTAATCTGACAGGAACAGAAGGGCTTTCAGCAGGCTCTGTCTGGGACGTTGCTGATCCCTTCCTTCTGGCAGAACCAGCCTTCATAGTACCAGTACAAAGCACTTTTAGGCAGGAAACCAAGGAGATCAGACACAGCCAGTGTCATGAGAATTCCCTCGGGGCCCAGTTTACCTTTGGTGCTATTTTTGCCGAGATGAGATCCATGAGCGAGAAGAACAGCAGAGAAACAAGAAGCTGCAGGGAAAAAGAGAGACTGCCTGTTAGTTACAGCTGCAGTGGGGACTCAGAACTTGCACTTTTACAATCAGGAAACAACACTTTGCCATGTACATTCCCAGGGTGGTCCTGGATGAACTACAAGTACTGTTGTTCCTTCCAGGCAAAGGCAGCGTGTTTGAAGATGACAGACCACAGCCTGACATCGTTGATTGCTTGCCAGGGCAAGTTCCACACCAAATTCACTGGTTTTGAAGCAAGATGATCAGATGACAACTTCTCCCAAACACAGGGAAATCCTGCCCTGACATAGGCTTGCTATTGCATTTCTGGATCCCTACCACATCCCTTCCTGGTGTCCTCCTCCTCCTCCTCCTCCTGTCTCAAGGCAGATTTTTGAGGCAAAAGCCACTGTCACTCCACATGTATTAAATGCTCATACCAACTCAGTGACCCCGGTTTCTGACCAGCAGCTTTTGGCTCTAGACCAGTATAAACAGAGCAGGAATCCATCCCATAACAAGAGGAACTGCTGCCCGGAGCAATAAAACTTCGGAGTAAATAGTGAGGCACAGGGTACAGTAAGTAGCACTATTTACTGTGGGTGTCTCAACACAGGGAACACTACTTCCCACCCACACCGAGCTCTGGTCCCAGCTGTTCCCTGGAAGACCAACAGACAGAACTGCTGGGCAGGAGCCCAGCTTCCTCCTCAGCAGAGCCCTTCGGAGAATTCCCGTGCACGGAGGGCACGGAGCACGGCAAAACGGAGGAGGCATTTCCTGGAACAGACTTGGTAAAACCCTTGGGAGGTCTGTTTCTAGGATTCCCAGCACATCTTCCCAGAGCCTTTAAAATGCCTGCACTCCTGCCTGTTTCACAAACCTTCAGCATCTCCTTAACCTCTCAGCCAAGTTGCCCCAGCTAAAATCCACAAGGAACAGCTCAGAGATCCCGACACGCCATGGATTAAGCTCTCGATCTCCTCACCACTCTCTCCAAGCTTCAGTTTTTAAAGGAGCCATTTAACTATCCCCCCCCTGACTTCACAGAGGAGCCAGTATCTGAGTTAAACTTCTAACTTTGGAACAACTTTGCCTTTAGGATAAGTATTTAGCAACTGGTAATTTACAGCTACGTTTTATCAATCTAGCCACCTGCAGGATTTCACAACAGGGTTTACCAGGGACACAGCTGAATCTCAGGACAACTGTTTCTCGGTTAAAGACGTTCTACTTCTAGGTTTTCAAGCGTGGGGAACAGCAGACATTTAAAAGGTGTTGTCTTGCCTGCTCCCTGTCAGCCCCCAGCCTCTTCAGTGCGCTTCTCTCTCGCCCGCGCGGTGCCTGCTGCTGAACAGTACGATGGAGGAAGGCAGCCAAAATCCAAGGAGGGCCAGAGAGAGGGAAAACCACTCCTGAAGAAAGGAAGCTAGAAAACAAAACCAACGTGGCATGGTTTTAGAGGAAGACAAGGAAAATAGGGAAATAAATAAAAATCACGGCAGTGAATGGGGAGGAAACCAGGCTCTTGGGCAAAGGGTGTAACTTTGGGACTGGGACCAGGACAAAACATACATCATTCTCTCCAATTAAAAGAAAAACCAAACCCTGGAAACAGCAGCATTCCCAAATCTCTGTGATTAGACATTGGCAGGTAGTTAACTGTATATTCTACTACAGGAGCATGTGATTATTACCTATAACCACCTGCAAGGAGATTCTTATACTAAATGCCCAGGTTCTGGAGAAAAATTGGAGGATGCTGAACAAGGCAGCCTACCAACGGGGAGAGAAGGAAGCATACAAGAGAGAAGCAGTCAGTAGCTTCAGGAGACCAGAGATTCACCAGATCTGGGGAGCAAAGGGTGTGACTGCTTGAGTGAATGAGTCAACACTGTGCTAAAGGCTATTTCAAGTGCTTGTCTAACAGGGACTGCCCTCCAGTCTCCTCTAAAAACATTCTCTTTTCCTTATGGTGAAACATTCTGACCCATATTAAACAGAAGGCCAGACTAAATAACTATAATGACCCATCTTGAGTTTAAACTCTGCAAAGGAATCTGTATATAGCTGTCCTACAAGCCTCAGTCCACATTAGCATTTCATACTGCCTTGCTGGAACCCAGCCTGCCTCATGGAACAGGCCTCCTGGGCACCGATCCCTCAGAGAGCAGGTTCTCCTGTCTGCAGATCCACACTCCGGTTCCTCACACGCACCTGGTGGCTGAGGACTGCCATCCCCTCAGTCTTTCCAGTTCTTCTCCAAGTGGAGCCCCAAAGAGTCTCTGCCACTGAGAGCAAAGTACTGGCTCCAGCCTTGGCCACCAGAGCTAGGAAGAAAGATGGAAATCAGCAGCGTTAGTGGGGGTGTAGTCAGCAGTTGTCTGCAGACAGGTATGAGCTCTCTCTCAGCCAGGTACTCAGAGAGAGGGGTTTTTGAGGCTCCCCCAGCCCTCAATCTAAAAAAAATCCAAGCTGTCCACACACACACACACACACTAAACATGACACTGTCCACATCCTGCAAATGCAAAGAGGGTCACTTGTGACCGTGTTCATACCACAGGGGGCTGAAACCCCTCGAGCAAGGCCTCTGCTCTGCTCCCTCTGTAAAGGGGCTCAAGACTCAGGTCTTCCACAAAGGTGATGCACGCTCTTACCTCAAGCAACCAACTCCCCCCACCTAAAACAGCGTGTGAAGTTACACACAGGAGAGAGAAAACTTGGCACTTTATGGACTTTCTGGTTGCTTGGCATGTAATGACCAGCCACCCCCCACCAGCTCATCTGAAACCAGGAGCACTCTCCCAGCTTCTGCCTCTTAAACAGCCTCTGTTCCGCTTCTACAGGGACGAAGCCAAGGCTGGGTGCCCAGCTCTGGGCAGGCAGCGGTCTGAAGGGTACTCAAAACACTCTGCAGTTTTCCAGAGGCACTAAAGAGCTGCGACCCTCACACTTCAGAGTTGAAGTTTCAAGCAAACACCCTGATCCCATACTGGGTGTTCATTTAGCACTTCAGAGAGAGAATACGAGCAGTTACCGCTGCGGAGAAAAGCAGAATGGGACATTTGGTTTGACAGGCTGCTAGAACATCGTTGACCCCTTCAGCTGGTTCCTCACAGTCCAAGCTGGCACTGAGCAGGCCCTGGAAGAGGATAAATTACAAGATGACAACACGGGGACCTGGGCAGGCTGGAGAGTTGGGTGGGGAGAAATTGAATGAAATAGAACAAGGACAAGTGTAGAGTCTGGCATCTGGGCAAGAACAACCCCAGGTACCAGTACAGGCTGGGAAAAGACTGTTGGAGAGAAGTGTAGGGGAAAGGGACCTGGGGATCCTGGTGAGCAGCAGGATGACCATGAGCCAGCACTGTGCCCTCATGGCCAAGAAGGCCAATGGCATCCTGGAGTATACTAGAAGGGGGGTNTTCTCTGGAGACATTCAAAACCTGCCTGGACACGTTCCTATGTGACCTGCTGTAGGTGTTCCTGCTCCAGCAGGGGGATTGGACTGGATGATCTTTCAAGGTCCCTTCCAATCCCTGAGATTCTGTGATTCTGTGAACACAGGTATATCTGTGCTGCTTTGAAGTACCTCACGCAGTCATGTGTAAGTTAATCAAAGATAACTGTAGGGGTCAGCATGGCTCAGCAAAAGAAAGGTGTGCCCAGCAGCTTCTCCTTCCCCTGCCAGCTTTGCTGCATGGTATTACATTTCACCACTGCCCCTACTTCCTCCTGGTCCTGCACTTCCCTGAATTACTGCTGCTCTTTTGGGAATTTACACCAACAGCTCTCAAAACCAGTGTTCAAGGGGCACGTCTCGTGGCTAAGAATAGTGTATGGTCAGGTCTCCTGGTGGAGAAAGGTCTCTTCTGGCTAGATCAGCACGACAAGTGCAGCAGTTACCCTGAAGAAGTGAGCGGTGATGTCGTAGGAGAGCGCGTACCCTCTAGAACAGACATTCCTCTGTGGAAAGACAAGGAAAGGGGGAAAAAAAATAAATCAATCAATCATAGAATAGAATCATTTTGGTTGGAAGAGAGCCTTGGGATCACCGAGTCCAACCATCAGCCCTACTCTACACAGCTCTCTCCTACAGCTTTCTAAAAAGGCTCTTCTAAAGCCACAGCGTTTCCTTGGTGGCACTTTACAGTCCCATCACTGGAAAGCACATCAGGCAGCACTGCTCACCACGTGCTGGGGAGGGCAGAGGCAGTTTGATGAGCAGCCCCAGAATGAATGGAGGTTTCTGGCTGTGCAGGAGGGCTTGAAAAGGCCATCAGTCAGGATGAATAAGTAGAAACAGTAACTGTCCTCAGAGCACAAAGCAGTGCTCTGGGGGACCTGCAAATAAAATGATCCGCCCCAGGAGCTGCAGGGGTGTAATGTGAATGTTTCCTAGGGTGCATAACACAGGAGGATGAGCAGAATCTCACTCTACACGCAGCAAATGAGTTTAATGCCCTGATAGGACAGAGAAATTGGAGAAGAGCTTGGGTTCAGTCCCTTACCTCTAGGCCCCCGCAGGAATATTGCAGGTTTGCTCTAACCCACTGAAGAGAAAGTGGCACAGAAGGATGCATTCCCACAGGAGAGAGCACCCTCACGGCTGCAGCATGTGTGTGCACCAGAGACACAAATGTCACGAACAACAGAACTGGAAAGAACACTCCAACTGCTCCAGAACTGGCCAAGCCACCACCCAGCTACTCTGATCACCCCACGGTGGTTTTACCCCCGGACCGTGCACACCCAGCTCCAGCCACTGACACGCTGGCCGCCTCCACCCCAGCTTTACCTACTCTATTTCCCAAAGATTCTCCCTCAGGAGCATAAAATGCCACCACAGTTCCAAATGAATGAACCCAACTGTCCTCCTACAGCAGACAGTGCCGAGGGGGCAAGAGCTGGAGGCTGGAAAGTCTCGAGCAGAACGAGTTGAACCTCCCCTACACTCTGACATGAGCTACGTTTGTCTCAAGCTTGGCTGAGACTGTCACTCCTGTCCTAAACCCCAAGTTTAAGGTCTTTGTCTAGAGCATTTACCACTTGGCAAAGGCCACATACCAGCTCTGAGTTCACAAAATGAAAAAAGTCTTCACAGTCCAGCATCGTTTTCTTTCCTTTTCTCTGTGCCACCACCAGAGCGGAGGCAGGGAGCCCCACCAGAATCCTTTGGCAGGGAGGGATAAAAACAAAACTGAGGTTACCATCAAGAAGAGAATCACACTCCACACTCTCAGGGCACGTGCCTTCAATATTCAGGGGAGTCAGAGAGGCTGGCAAACGTGAGAGATGTCAAACACATTGAGAAAAAACTGCCCCAGGGATTTTTCCAGTGCGGTTTCTCCGGAGCAGAACCTGCACTTCAATGAGATGCACAACACCCCTTCCACAGATACCACCAGTGGCTCAACAATGGAAACACACACTTAAGATTTACAGCAGCAAATAGAATAATCTGACAATGGTTAACACAAGCTGTGGCATTAGGAGTGTCGGTGGCTTTAAACAGAGCCTATGAAGATGTGCAGTCTTTCAAATCCAGCCTGCTGGCAGGGGCAACTCGTGGCCCAAGGTGGCACACTGAAACACAGCTAGGTCATGTCAGTACCAGGGAGTAAGTCTCTCTTGCACTGTCCCATTTAATGTCACTTTCACTTGCTATGGAATCAGAGGGGAGGCCACCCAACTGGCTGGGACACACCGTAATTGCTCTGAATCGAGGTATTCCCAGCCATCCAGACCCACATTTACCTCCTGTGCAGCAGCAGCTCCTGCTGCCTCCACAGCTGCTCACCCAAAGCAGAGCTGGTTTTTCTGTCTTTCAACCTTTCCTGGAGAATTTCAAACAGGAAGTGTCTCTGGGCATCCACGCAGCCAGAAAGCAGCCTTCGCCTACACCGCAGCTCCAGTACCATCTCCTAAACAGGGAGGAGGTTGGAGGGAGGAAAACAGTGTTTGACAGGGCCACAAACTGGTTTGCATTTAAACCCCCTGTCTCTCTGAAGTAATACAAAGAGACCAATAAGAAAGCTCTCCCTCTCTCGATCTCCGTGCCGCTGCTCACACCGGAGACCTGGTGTCAGCCTTACGTAGACCGAGGCATTGGAAAACACTTTGACTGGTCGAGCTGAAGGATTGAACATACAGATACACATCCAAGTCTGACATCACCTGCAGCTTGCAGAAAATATCAGGATTGACCGACATCTTCGATTGGCCACAGCTCCCCAGGTCCACCCTGAAATTAAGAGACACACCAGGCAACCAACCCTGTTAGCCCAGGAGGGTAACTCAATTCAGACCAAGTCAAACGGCTTCAGATGAACATAGAGCTCTAACATGAGTGTTCCTCAAATAAGCTGTAGGTGAGACAGCAACTCTCCTCTAACCCTCCCTCCTTAGTTTCCAGCTTCAGCCATTTCCTCAGGGGCACTGATGCTTATCTGGCCAAACAAACCTGAATACAAGTTCAACTTTAAAAAGCCAGACAGGCAGACAAGGGACTATCTGTGACTTCAGCCCCAGACCTCTGTCACCTAAAGCAAGGCTCTTATGCAAAGACTGGTGAGTCATGCAGAGCCACCTCCCAGCTCTCACCGCCAGCCAGACCTGTGAGAAAGGAATTCCTTCTCACAAGGCACAAGCTCACAACTCCCAGAGGCAAGGTCATTAGCAGAACCACTGCTACTGCAGAAATGCAGGTCATGACACAGATTACCTTTGTGAGGAATCCAAAATGGTGTTGATAATAACCCCACACGCCTTCTCCAGGTCTCCCTCGCAGCCACCAGCAGCGGAAGGTGCTGGAAGATACCGTTGATAGATGGCCCAATAATGGAAATCCTGTCTGCAAGGTTAAAAATGAGAAGTCAGGAAACCTTACCACGGCATTTCAGTGGTGCCCTTCCCTTAACATAAAAGTTCATGCACGAAGGGAGGAGGAATGACAGGTACAAGCACCCCCATCAGAGCAGACTTAAGAGGAGCCACGCGCCAGGTACTACGTGCCCTTACGTCTGCCATCTCTCACTCCTGGAAACAGAGAGGTTCTGTGAGAGGTTATTTGGAAGGACTGCACACCCAGGCCAGAGGTCATCTTGGTCAACTTCCTCAAGTTAAAACACACACCTTGTTCTAGCACTGGACAAACCATCATAGCTGACAGGCATTGGGTGTCCTGCAGCAGCTTGGCTTTTTACTTTTGTTTTTAAATTCCTGATCTTTAGTGCTTTTTCTTAATTTGGGTGGCAAAGACTCTGGAACTATTTCCTTTTCAACAGAGTCCCTCTGCACTCACCTTTCTGAAGCAGAGAGAATATCCTTCTCAGGGTACACTTCCAGCTCCAGCAGCAGCCACTCTCTGAAGGACAACTGGGAAAAGCCACGATTTGGGTAACAGGGCAGACCAGCAAGGCAAGTGAATGGTGCAGAACAGTCACCTTCTTCCCAGCATAAACCCACCTTCACCCACACCCAGACACAACCCCGTGCAGATTAAGAGAAATGAAGCAGGAGACATCAACCCAAGGAAGTTCCTGTACTGTTTTCCTTGGCAAGAAATCTAAACTGAAACCTCTCTGGCATTCAAGAATTACTGAAAGCAGGTCTATAAAGCATCTCTCACACACAGCCCTTTGACATTTCCAAACACACTCATCTTCTCAGATACCAGGATGAATGTGTGCTATTAGAAATAAACGCTCAGATGAACAAAGCACCATAGTCAGACAGACTGGTACAGGCATCAAAGAAAGGTTGTAACACAAAGGTATTTCAGCCCTGTACATCAAGCTGGCCAAGCACAAGGAGTCATTCTAGTAACGTGACAAACTCCTCTGCACAAAGACAAACTGGTTTTATCCAAACTAGGTTAAAAAAAGAAAGCAATCCTGAGAAGGGAATCGGATACCTTGCACGGATGGGGAAAAGAGAATGGCTGAGCTGTTAACCCGCTTCGTAGCGAGGCAGAGCCAGCCAACCCGAGCTACACAGGTGGTTGAGGAGAACACTGACATTTAGACAAAGCTCCAAAAAAAAAAAGGCAAGCCAGTATTTTACAGGTATTTGACTCACCACCACCTCATAAGCAGCACGCAGCAGGAAGCTGCAGTTATGGATGGGTCTTTTCTCTAAAGCTCCTGATCGTTTTCTTGTGGCTACAGTTTATCTTGCTGTCTGCCTTTGCAATAGAATCATAGAATCATTCAGGTTGGAAGAGACCCTTGGGATCATCAAGTCCAACCATCAGCCCTACTCTACAAGTTCTCCCCTACACCAGATCCCTCAACACCACATCCAATCTACTCTGAAACACAGTCAGGGATGGGGACTCCACCACCTCCCTGGGCAGCTGATTCCACTGACTGACCACTCTCTCTGGGAAAAACTTTTTCCTCATGTCTAGCCTAACCCTACCCTGCTGCAGCTTGCAGCCATTCCCTCTCCTTCTATCGCTCATTGCCCATGAGAGGAGACCAGCACCAACCTCTCTACAATGCCCTTTCAAGCAGTTGTAGAGAGTGATGAGGTCTCCCCTCAGCCTCCTCTTCCTCAAACTAAACAATCCCAGCTCCCTCAATCCATCCTCATAAGCCTTATTCTCCAGCCTCTCACCAGCTCCGTGTCCCTCCTCTGCACTCGCTCCAGCACCTCGATATCTCTCTTGTGCTGAGGTGCCCAGAACTGGACACCAGACTCAAGGTGTGGCCTCACCAGTGCTGAGCACAGGGGGACAATCACCTCCCCGCTTCTGCTGGTCACACTATTTTTTATGCAATAAATAGGACACAAAAGCTTTACCTCTAGCTTTCTATTTCTACCTTATCATAACTGTTGAAATCTAAGGAATAACATGGAGCACGTAACCCGGCACACAGGACATCCTCCAACTGTCAGACCATCTTTCCAGGCATTAGGTTTTTATAAGAGCCTTTTTATCGCCAATAGGGGAATTGCAAAAGGCAGATCTGAAAAATGGGAATTACAGGGTGAATTCGAGTCCTGGAAAAGATGTATACCTGGAATGCTTTTTCCTTCAAGAGCTCTTGAAAGCGTGGCTGCTTCCATAAACAGAGACCAGCTCTTCTGTAGTTTAGAGAGGGGCAGGATGGGGAGCTCCAGGTGAGGTCAGTATTACCCTCCTCGCACAGGATTCCCCGAGCTTCCAAGCACAGCCGTGGCACGATGTACTGCAGCTAAAACAAAGACATAAAACCCCTGCACATTTCCACCACTAAAACCAAAAAAAGGCCCAGTGCAACCTCTTGGCTGTGTGAAACTGCCACATAAGCAAATGCACAAGGCAGTAAGAGGGGAGGGCACAAAGATGCATTTTTGTACAGCTCTCTTTGCACAAGCTGTAGTTGCACAGGAGCCTGCAGTGGGAAATTGAACTGATCTTTCTCTTAAGTAACAGCAAACCTTTTTTTTTTTTCCTTTTACCTTTTTAACAAGGCTGGGAGGAAGCAAGGCACACAAGTCTTCAAGAGAACAGGTTGGAAACTTGCACATAAGGTAAGATGCTGCTGCAGTGCAAAACCTGAGAAGAAGAAAGAACTCCATTACCTGGTTGGTTCGATCTTATCTTTTCCTGCTCATGACAGTCCATAGTCAAAACAAAGACTGAGTGTTAAAAGTGCCTTTAATCAACATGTCCCAAACCTACTTGCTTTTGGGGCCTCTCCTATTTATGGGCTCCCAACCCCAAGTACTTTAATGGCATAAATTTCAGAACCAGAGACTAAACTAGAATGTTTGACAGCATCACAAAATCATAGAATCATTTAGGTCCAGTCAGCGCTTCCTCCAGCGGGAGCAAAATCATCAGGATGCTATTCCACACGGGACCACCATCAGCCTGCTCCTCTGTGTAGCACCTCTGCGCAGCGCAGGCATCTACAGATGCTCTGGAAACACTCAGCAGGAGCACAGGAGCTCTACCAGCAGCTCTCCTGTGGCAAAGCCAACCCATCACACCCAGGGAAGCAAGGATGTGGTGGGCACACGCCCTCACCTCATGCAGAAGGCAAACGACTCTTCTGTCCTGCAGATGAGCAAGGAGTTCCAGTACTCAGAAACTGAAAGGACTTTTTCAGGAACAGCCTGAGAAATCCCCAAACTGGCTTTCACTTCAGGAATTAAAGCTCTGGATTCACTTAAGTGCATTACAAAAGCTGCTAGTCCTAAAACGTGAGCATCGTTTAGGGAAGGGCCCTGCAAGGCAAACACGGGTAAAGAACTGAAGAGAGAGAGACATTTCACTTGGAATAAAACAACCTTTCTCAGAAGAAACCCAGAATTAATCAAGTAGAAGAACATTGCTTCTGCACATTGACACATTAGCAGAGTGATATCAGTTTATCAGATTAGAGCCACTGGTTACACCCAGCATTTTGTTCCTCCCTTGAAATTGTATGCTCTGCTCAACCTGCAGCAAAACGTGCACCTTTCTGGAACACAGAAACTTGAAACAATTAGCTGTAAATTCACCCCAGGATTTGAGACTCTCAAGGCTTTCCTAGCTTCTACAACAGCTAATCTAGCCTTTTAATTTCAGCCTTACAATATCACAGGGTAAAGGAAATGAAACCAACAGTTCTTTAAAAGAAAACCATTCACTGCTGCATCTCAGATTTGGGGGGGAGGGGTGTGTGTCTTCATTTTTAAGAAGGGGGTTACAACTCAAGTATTCAACATGGAAGCTTGGGAATTAAGCATTCTATTAATTTCTTTTCACTCTGTCCATATACTTGTTTATTTTAGCTTCTGTTAAAATATATCTCAGAATCCATCAACCTACAACCTACAGTGGCAGGTCTGTAAGGAAACATTTAGCTCACGTTCCCGAGAGCGAGCCCATATTACCTGTCTGAAATTATGTGGGGGCTTTTTGGAAGCCTGAGAGCTACTGAGGTCCTTCCACAATGCAATCCAGATAGGAATATGCCCCACAGCTCAGGAAATGGAGCTAGGATAGCCTTTAGCACACTATAACCATAGGATCTGTGGTTGGAAAACTAACCTGATGATATATCAGCTGGCAGAGCCTCCCCAGAAGGGCAGGTAAGAGATTCTTGTGTCCACACATCATCTTCACAAACAAGGAGAGACATGGTCCCTGCCTGCAGAAGGTAAAAAAATCACATGCTTGTTTTACTACTACCTTTTATGCCCAATACAGGAAAAGGTATTTAAAAATGCTTAAACACAAGGAACTTGAGCCACACTTGTCAGTAAATACAGGACAATTACCATTCCATTGACAGGCTCAAAGGAAGTGTAATATTTGGGGTATCTCAATAGAGTACCCCTACAAAGACAGGGACTCCACCAGTGCCCCACCTCAAATACTTGATAATATCCAGTCAAAGAGGAGCTCTGAGGGACAAGGAGAGGAGGAAGCTGCCTGGGGCACAGACAGCTTTATTCAGACAGACAGCACAAGGTAAAACAGAGGCAGAGCAATAAACGGGATCAAAAAGCAAAGCAAGAGCAGAGAGGAATTAATATGACAGGGTCCTGTTGCAAAACACAGGGAGGGAGGGAGGGAGGGAGGGAGGAACTTTCCCACCCAGCTGACAGAAAAAGGCATTCTCAGAAGAGATCAGATGGTGAGCTGGGTTTAGAAACAATTTCCTGGGATGCTTTTGTTTATCACAGCTACTTTCCTCTACAGCTTTTCAACACAGATTCATCTGCTCCAGGGCAAAACAGGGTCAAAGAGAGGGAAAGATGCATCAGTTGCCAAAGCATGCTGCACCCCAGAGAGGCAGCCACCCAGCTCAGTACCCTCAGCAACTGGGATCACAGACAGCTTTTAAGTACATGAGGGTTTTTTTTTTCCAAAAAAGCGACTTTCCACTCAAATGTTAACCATTATGTTTATAGAATTGTGTTGCCACATGAAGGAGACATGAAGGCATTAATAGAGTCCTTCTGGTGGTGGAGTGCTACCTCTCCCTCCTCACACAGGTCAGAATCAAACAGAGGCCCTTCCAGAGGGAAGAGGGGAGGGGAGGTAGAGAGAAGATGTGTCACACAGCTCCTCCTGTGCCTGCAGCATTAGAGGTTACATCTCACCCATCTCATATCAGACATGGCATTAGGGATGAAGGCTGAACGTGCCAAAAGGAGACCCCAAAGACACATCAGTGCTCGCTGTCAAAAGACAAGCATTGTCCTCTCCTGATCTCTAGTGCCAGCCAGCAAACAATTCCTGGAGAAAAAGAATTTCCTTTATTCCCCACCCCCCACCACTGAGCTGAAAATGCCAACCCGAGCACGTGGCATTTGTGAGAAGTTTTAATACGATGTCACCGAGCACAAAGCAGAGACAAACACCACCTTTTTTGGAGAGAGACGTGGTTTTTTTACACATATATATGTACATCAAAGTGCATTCATTCTTAGATTACAGAAACTCAGACTAAAGCAGGCTGCAATTGCCAGCCTGGCACAGGGAGTATGAACAACCAGAAGTCCCTCCTCGCCCCTGGACCAGTGTTGGAATTCTGGCTTGTGAGCCAGGCTTTGATTTCCCTACTCTAGTTGTGTCTTACCTGTCAGGAGGGTTAAAAGAGGAAGCAGCTATTAGGTTTTGGCAGAATGATGTCAGCAGTAGATCAACAACCTGGAATAAGAGAGACACTGCTAATTCCCTACTTGTCAGCCTGGATACCTTGATCTAGTTTTGTGCTGCGTGTATTTTATGTTCCCCAGCATTGGACCAAGGAGACAGATTGGTCAGCAAAGTTCACGGGTCATATAAATCCACTGGCACTAAGAAGAGATGGAAAGTTAAGCCCAGTAACAGCCCAGGAGTGATCCCAGCACACAACAAACATCTAGAGGAGGTGAAGAAAGCCTAGCTCATCACAGGATTGCACTGACAGAACCTAGATCTCACCACCTGACATCCAACAACTTCCAGGAGGTTAAAACATATGGATAAGTCTGTGCACAAAGCAGACAAAAGGAGAATATATTTCCTCTTCTCCACAGACAAAGCAACCTTTCAGGCCTAGCCTCCAGATGCTTTTTTACCTACCCACCCCCCTTCCTTTCTCACCCCCAAGCCAGATGGTACTCACCCTCTGATGGCAGGGTGCCAGCCTGGGGGCAGAAACGTCAACCTGGATTGGGGAATTCAAAGGAGCAGCTTCATTCTCATCACTGCTCTGACCCAAGACGCTTGTGAGTCTGTCAGAAATCACTGCAATCTGGGCTGGGACATCTGCAGGAAGGTAACAGGAGAAGAAGCAGGACAAATGGCATGAAAGATTTACAACTCCAGGCGAGAGGAAGAAGAACAAGAACAAGTGAAATATATACTCCAACTCACCAGGGCCCAAAGTATGTTATGACAAGTTTAAATGAGCAAAAAAAATGTTAGCTGGAACACCATCTTCATTACAGAAAAAGTGCTATTTTTCCCCAATACTATTACCAAGACACATCACAACCAGTCCTTCACACCAGAAAGGAAACAGCCTTCAAAAGGGGGGCTCGAGTCACCAGACAAACCCCAGGAATGGGGCTGCCTGTCTCGGCAGAGATCAGTGTGGTACCAAGCGATTGTCACAGAGACACAGACCTCAAGTCCAAGCATGAAAAATACATCAGACATTTAAAAATATATATATTTTTTGATAGTTGGAAGGATTATACAGGTCTGAGAGATGACCAGCTTCAGGTACCAGTGGCAAGTAACTCCTGCCGTTGCTTTGATGAGCACTAGCCACTTTTCATCAAAGCAGCTTTTGTCAGATGTCGGTCACAACCGGCCTTCCTCTGCGTACCTTCATGTTGGTCCACAATCAGCACCCTCAGCGCAGCCAGTTCAGCCTCCAGCTGCTCAACAGGCTCTTTGGAATGGCTGGTCTCTGCTCTGGATTCATCTAGACAAGGGAGAAACGCAGCACGTTGCCCTCACCTTCGTGCGTTGCCTCAGCCCATAAAACCCACTCGGCAAGGATCAACGTACATTTTCTGCAAGGGCACTATTTACTTCTCTATCAGTTACAACTGATCCCCAAACTGCCAGTCTGCCACCTCTACAGCTTTGTTTTTCACATTCAAAAACTTACTGTTTGATAAATCATTTATGAGTTTGCAGAAATGAAATGAGGTTTCAGAGACAAGAGGCAAAAAGAGTTCTCCTTTGGGAGTTTTATTCCTACTTGCTTTAGCTCTCTGCCCCTCACAGAAACACCTGCAGTCCCCAAAAGACTTGGGACCAGTCTCAAAATCCAGAAGCAGACATTACAGTGTGAAGGCAACATCATCAGCTTCTCCTCTAGCCCAGCACCGTGCAACACCTCCGGGTGTTACGTGTTACTCCCTTCTGGGGTTTGGTCAGAAGAAGAAAGGAAAGGAAATTCCTTCTGCCACTAGAAAGAGAGTGCCACCAGCAACAAGATGCCACAGCCCAGCCTCAAAAACCACCCATGCAGTTTGGTGCAGGAGCAGCACCTCGTCCATGGGCCAGGAACAACTCAACCAGGAAGAAGAGAGGGAATTCTATGATTTCCCTAGGTCGGAAGAGACCCTTGGGATCATCCAGTCCAACCATCAGCCCTACTCTACAAGTTCTCCCCTACACCAGATCCCTCAACACCACATCCAATCTACTCTTAAGCACAGTCAGAATTTAGTTTTTAACCAATTTAATTTTTAGCCAAGGTTAAAATTAATAGTTGTTATAAGTGCACTGTAAAGCAACACGGTGGTGTTCTCCAGAGGCTGCTGAATCACCTTTATGTGCAAGAGTGAGCCCTAAGGAACAGGGCAGGCTTCGAGCTGACCAGTGCTCAATCCTGCCCTAAATCCTGTCTCTGCAAGAGCCCCAGGGATGGATTAGGAGGCAGGGGATGGGATTAGGAGGCAGGGGATGGGATGAGGACGCAGGGGACAGGGCTCAGGCTGTACCACTAGAGGTCACTGGCAATTCAAGGACTCCTGCAGAGCCCGGGCTGCCCGTTGGGATGCTGCCCACCCCGGGGATCCTTCATCCCTGCCGGTTGCCAGGACAACCTCGGCAGCCAGGCTGCTGCACATCTGCGGTTCCCGGGGACGGCTTTGTCACGCCTCTCAGCTCTGGTGTCTCCAGAAAGCTTCAAACGCCCAAAAGTGCCCCGAGTGGGAGTCAGTGACAGATCTGCCTCTGTACACCCAGTGCCCTTATCCCTGCCACGCTCTGGGGGTGATCTCTGCTCACCAGCCTGACCTCCTCCTCCTGGCATCAGGCTGTGGAGAGGACCTTGCCCCTTTTAAGGCGCTTTTGAAACGCCCACTCGCTGGAAGAGGCAGGAGAGCTCATGAAACACCCATTACACTGACACTCACTGCACCAGCCAGGCGGCCACGGTGATGGGACCCGAAATTAGCAGGGCCCTCCCACCCAAGCGCAGGCAAAGGATGCTGCACTGCAATCCCTTCGTGGCTGGCTCCCTTCCCAGCCCTTCCTGCTGCCCCCCATCCCCTCCATCCCATCACCCACAGTCATCCAGGCTTAAAAGGAGACGAGGGTGAGTTTGGGCAGCACACAAGTGCCATCAGGCCAGGGATCGGGCACAGCAGGTTGGCACCCCGGGTTCGCCGGGGCTGAGAAGTCATTCGAGCTGCCAAACGCTGATTCACGGAGATGTCTCTGAGCCAGATTTAAATCAGCTTGCTCAGGCTATCATCACCTGCAGCCTCAGCACAGCACACAGCTCCCCACGGACTGCAGAAAGCCCACCCGAGCAGCATAGGCAGAGAAAGTCCTTACGAGAAGCACTATTCAACACCTCGGTAAGACACAAAGAACAGGCACGTCTTTGCAGACAGATTAGAGACCTAATCAGCTCCATCTTCCTGAAAATTTTCAATTCAGGAGGGCATTGGTGGATATACTAACTTTTCTTCAGAGTGATCCATAAGCAAATGTATTTTTTACCTTGTTGCATTTTCTCTTTCATAGCCCAACAGGCTTGTGTGTATGTGGAGTACAAGTTGGAGGGTATTTTATCAGCTCTATAATTAAAAAAGAAAACCAAACAGACAGACATTTATTATACTGCACAACCACATTCAGAATTCAGCTTTATTAAACACAAGCATAACCAAGAGCTCTGCCATGAAATGTAATTACAGAAGCGCCAAAGCACACAGAGCATTTTTTAATCATCATCTGACACGAAGGCCAGAAATTTATATCCAGGGCTTTCATAGCAGGTATTACACATGTGCAACACACTGCATAAAAACAATACTATCTAGAGGCATTAATGCATGCATTAATACCTATTTCATATATAGTACATGTCTAAGACCATGTAAGAGTTTAAGTTGTGTGACGTGCAGTACCCACACACCTACAATACTAATGTGATGGGGATCAAAGCTTGACCTCCAACACCTGCTGGGGAGACACTCAGTGCTGAAAAGCCATTACATGAGGCTCCCAGGAACTCAGCTGCTGTTCTTACACCTTTAATTTTACAAAAATGATCCAGTCTTCTTATGGTCAGACTGGAATGACAAGGCAGGACTGAATGCCTCCTTTGCAGGCGCTGCTGTGAATGCTTGTTCTTTGTGCTGTGTTACAGAGGAACTGCTGGATTTAAAATAAAGCTGTTTCTGCAATGCAGAAAAGCACCTTTAAACAGGCATACAGGATAAGCCAGAGTTTCAAAAGGGGCTGCATTCTCCTGGGACATTATCCTGGTGTCCCTTAAGAGCCGCTCATAAAGCATTAACTCACATTAAAGTTTCATCTTCCCCTTCTCACACCCCCTCTCTGCCTTTCACAGCGAGGGAAGCTGTTCACAGGGGGGGGGTTCATCTTCCCAGTGAAGTTTTATATTCAGCAGCAGCATCCAAAGTTTGCATAAAAATACACCTGGCCTGCAGTCAAAGGGCTGCACTGGGCAACTTCTAGATAATGTTTTTAGAGCAGTTATAGAACTGAAGACATTCACCTACGCAGATAAGCTATCTCTACAGGTAAACTACAGAGATAACCCATCCACAACCTACAAGCCAGAACCCTGGGCCAGGAAGCCCTGCCAAGGGTTAGCCAACACTCAGCATTTTGTAAACACAGTGTCAGCACCTCCCATAACCCGATGTGAAGTCAAATGTTCAAGGAGAAAGCCCAGAAGCACTCAATAACAACACTGGGGAGTCTCCATACCTCTTTAAAGAATCTATGAAGGCCATGCGCACATCTGGGGCTTTAGGGAGCTGCAAGTGACAAACAGGCAGGTCAGGTGCAAACCACCCATCTGCAAACACCCATCTCAACGGGAAGGTTAAAAAGAGGGGAGAGAAGGGGGAAAGGAAGAAGGGGGAAAGGAAGAAGGGGGAAAGGAAGAAGGGGGAAAGGAAGAAGGGGGAAAAGAGAAAAGAAAACCAATACTAACCACACGTGGTCTGAGCAAAGCAGGGAGGAACCAGGAAGTGTAATATGGTCGCCTGAAAATACTGAGCCAGAAAAGAAATATAACAAAATATTAACAATGCCAAATACACAAAGTGCAATTTCATTACCTCAAGAGTTCATTTGGCTCCTGCAAATAAGAAACTGCCCTGGTTTGAGGTAAAACAAACCAATTCCCTGTTTTACGGTTCTACTTTTTTAGCTGGGCCTCTTCTAACTAACTAGAATCTGCAATTAACAGCATATTCTTCAGAAACTTTGCTCTCAGAGAGATAAGTCCCGATTATGCCAAGGGGTGGTGCAGAGGGGCCCTTGCTTATCCTGATTGCTGGAATAACCAAGGGCAGGGAATTTCGTTATTTGCCCTGTTGGAGGGTGGGAAGTGGAAAAGAGTGGAGGGGTCACCCCTTTAGGCAGGAGTAGACAGGACAGGGGACCCAAAACTGACCAACTGGGGTATTCCATCCCATCAGCATCATGCTCAGTAGAAAAGCTGAGGGATCAAAGGGCCAACTCTTTCTCCGATGGCCAACATCTGAGGAGGACCCTGTCTGTTCGTCTGCCTCTGATCCTGGTCCAAGCATTATTTTCTTCCTTTTGCTTTTGTTTCAATTTTAGTATTAATACTTCATTAAAGTAGTTTATTGCATTCTAAACTTGTGTATCTCCTTACCCTCTTCTTCCCCCTTTCTTGTTGGGGGGAGGAAGGGCCATCTGTCAGACTGGTTTCGGTAATTTTGGTCAAAACCATGACAGAAACATTCATGGAAACATGAATAACCACCACCACCAAGTCAAGCTCAGACTAGCATTAGTTATTTGGTTCTTTAATTTTGCTTTTTATTTATTATAACCACTGTGGACTTCTCTTGCAGGCATGCATATGCCCTTCCACTCTGCCCAAAGAGCCTCTATTTAGATGACTATTGAGGAAGTGGATAATACAGGAAGAACTTCCCAAAGCCTCCCATGCTCACATCCATCCTCAATTTTCCTTGTTATGTTATTTTGATTTTGCTTTGGCTTATATTTATATTTATTATTATAACAACTAACTCCAGGAAGACTCGAGAAGCACACGGTACCTGGCTTCTATCACAGATGTTGGGATCTTCCTTGTGTTTTCAAATATCTGAAGGGCCTTTTCAACGTCACGAAGTGCCTGGCCCTGGGGCTGCCTCACACAAGTAACAAGGAGAGAAAGACGATGTGAGGAATCAAGGATAAGGACAATCTTCCCTGCTTGGTTTTTTGAGGGTTAGTAACCGTTGTCTGCTCCGCGAAGGGAAGTGACTGAAGGAAGGCAATTGAGTAACAACAACTACCTGATACGCAGAGTAAAACTGCTGGATGGAGAAACAGGGCCTGAACCATCAGCCTGCCTCGATAAGGCTGTTGTTTATAACAGCCCAAAGGTCTCTGTAGTTCTGCACACACCTCCTACAGCCGCCGCAGCAGGTGCTCCTGCTTAACCTCACCTTGTTTATCCAGTCGTCCCCGCTGGGAACGGTATCTGTTCTGTTGGCAACTGGTTATTGGATTTCAGTTCATACACTTGGAATTAAGACCCATAATTCTTCCCTTCCAGCTCGTGCTGCTACACCCCAGGCAGAGAAACTCCCACCCCAGGTTTCGCCTGTTTGAGCCGTAAGACACTTCAAGACTGCAACAACCCGGGGCCAGTTTCTCAACAGACAAACAGATCAAACTTCGAAGAAACTGAACAGATGAAATCTTCACTTCAGGCTTTCAGTTCATCACAGGACTAGATTTCACGGCAGTACATTCAACTACCCCATCACCAGCCTGTATTTCATACACTCCAGTTGGCTGACCGTACAGACAAGGCCCTTGGGACTGCCACACTCCCAGCAACACTCCACAGACGAAGGAGCAAGAGCCAAATCCTTCCCTGTCAGTTACTGTAGTTACCCAAAACTCATCCTGAACCACCATGTGAAACTGCAGGCTGAGGATTCCCTCCCCACATCTCCTTTAAATAGGCACACTTTGAATACAACACCAAATAGACCACGTGCTGCACTGAAAAGAAGATATACATAAAATGCCTTCCTATACGATCAGACCACTGGGAGGCAAATGCCTTGAGGGAAGTGCCCCCATTGGAACATGCTGGTCAATCAACAGAGCTAACGCAGCCCCAGTTCTTGCAAACCTGTGCCCTGCATCCCCACCACCATACCACACACCGTGAGATCTCCCTCTGTCCCTTAAATCCCCCACCCAGAACCCTCCATTTATTTTCTATACGCCCACAGCTCAGGATGGGCAAGAGGCAGCCAGCGCTTTCCTGCTTCAAAAAGCAGGTCCTGACTGAGTGGCTAATGTAGGTGCTACTTGGCCAGTAGCTGGCTGGCTAATTACTGAGCTCCTCTGCAGCCTCATCATGGAATACTCATCACAGTCTGTTTGTCCCCTGTGTAAGTCAGGTTTTTGTGAAATCTGGGGAGAGCCAGCATGTTTACAGCCACTGACTCTGTCTTAAAGCTGGAGAAGACTCGGTAGCACCTTCAAATTTGGCAGGAATGGCAGACAGGTGGATAACTTAAGCTTTTTTCCAGAGGAAAAAGGTCATGACTGATGAGAAAAACTGATGGACAGAGCAGCAGTACCTGCACGGATTCATCGGTGGAAGACAAGTCTTCATAGAGCCCCATGTCTTCTATAGCAACCTGTGTGGGGTTACAGAGATGCAGAGGGTCACAGAACAGCTGGTGTTTTGACAGATTCAGAAAGAACTCTGCCAAGAGATGGTTTTTACTAACCTTGAGGTCGGCCAGTCTGGTTTTAGCCAGAGTGATGTACTCCAAGAGAATGGATCGATGTTTTGCTGGCACAAAAGGTGGGTACATTATATGGACCTGAAATGTAAAATTGAAAAAAACCAAAAACAAACAACCCACCATTTGCCATGTTTTTCCAGGAAATCACTGTAAAATTCCAGTTAATGTTTACAGTCATTTACCTCAA
This sequence comes from Jacana jacana, assembly GCA_013400555.1. Classification (NCBI taxonomy): domain Eukaryota; kingdom Metazoa; phylum Chordata; class Aves; order Charadriiformes; family Jacanidae; genus Jacana; species Jacana jacana. The sequence goes on along the minus strand of VZTM01002652.1, from coordinate 285,817 downwards.
ATACTCCTCAAAGAAGACATTACTGCTTGTTTTAAGATAAGCTGTTTTCAGGGACAACAACATGCAGTTTGTCCCAAAACCAGCAACCAAACAAAAATCACTGGAGTGCTTAAATGTTATTCCATGAAAGGCATTCTCTTTCTTGTAGGGTAACTAAGAGAAACTTGTACTTCATTATTCAAAACCTTTTCTCCCTGAAAATAAGGGATCAGGAGTCATGCAATGACTGGAACAACACTAACAATAAGCTGACCTTAGTCAGAGACACATAATGCAATTACTATAAGTAACAACAACCACCACCCCCCCCTGAACCCAGTCAAAGACACAAGTACGTTCTCGTTGGAGCAGTTTTGGGTCAGGCTTTAGAAAACCATCTCTATCAGCATCTTCTCACCTTCAAGTATGGTGCTGCTTCAAAGGGCACTAGTTCTGACAGGAACTCAAAGAGGAAGACCAGAGCTTTCTTACTGCTCCCGTGGTGACCACCAGCATTCCCAAAGGAAGCCTGAAGTGGGGAAAATAACAGTGCCACCAGTCAGCATGGAGAAAACCCCCATCCCAGCACTGTGCTAAGCTCAGCACACAAATCCCAGACACCCACTTTCTGTCCAGGGCACCCCTCTGGAGAAAAAGCCTCCAGAGAGAGTTTCTAGAAGGCTCTACAAACATTTTCTTAGAGTTTCTTTCTTTGTCCAGTTCCCAGAAAGCCTGCCATGGATGCTCCAAGATCATTCTGATGTGCTGCCATGAGAACACTCAGGGGAGTTAAGCAAGGCAACACCAAAGGATTGAGATTCATTAAGGAACCACAAGTCTGACAGTTTCCCCACAGCTTTATCTGGGCATTTTAAGGAAAATAAGCCAGGCTGAGGACTATACAGAACACAACTAGGTTACCTTCTGATACAACCTGAACACTATCAGCAAAGGCTGAGCTGAGGTTTGCAAACTTATAGAAAGGAATGTACAGGTTTAAATTATGTGGGGATTTGCATACCTAAAATACCTACATGTTTACAACTAAGAGCTAATGGCCAATTATCTATAAGGTCAAACACAGCAATTACAGCTGCATGCAAACATCCAGGAAACAGGAATGCTTCATCTGCAATAACCCACAATTTATGCAACACCAGTGCTGGTTATCAAGATACTGAAATACATCCAAGATTATGATTATAACAGGAATTACACGTCTGCATTCCTGACAAATAACTAGAGAAGGCAAAATGGACTTGAAAGAAGGGAAGATGAGAGAAAGCCAAATAAATACATGCTTTGCAGACATAAAGGCAGTAATAAATATTAAATAATTCCTAATACCAACACAATCATTTGTTACTGTTCCTTCCCCCCAGCCCTTCTGTAACTCCTGGCCATCCTGCCTGAAACTAAGCTTTCGCTGTGCAGCAGAACACTCCTCAAGCTTGGGTTTCTCGTGTACTTAAAACAAAAGATTACCAGTTAGGCCCCATTTAGTCTTACCTTAAACCATTCAGAGTAAGGCATGAACACAGCTGGGCCCTCCAGAGCAGCCTGACGCGCTATCAGGAACGCAGTGATCATATTTTCCATGTCGTAATTCTCGAAGGCCTTTACCAGGAGATGGCTCAGTAGATCTAGAAACATAAAAACAGTTACCTCAAACCTTGCTCTTGACAGCCACGCTGTAATTTTCTACAGTAAATGAAAATGAGTGCCAGTGATAGAACATCTGCCACACAAAGAAGGGTGTGTATCACAGTTAGAGGAACCTTTGGGGACTTGCTTATATTTTTTCATGCCCTTTCCATGGTCAAATACCCTAGGACTCCAACTTGCAAGAACTGCAGGGAGCCCAGCAGTGAGATAATCAGTAAGGAACTCAAACAAGGTCTGCTAGCAAAGGTGAGATAGAAGAACCAAGCTTCAGTAATCACTACTCCGATTAATAGTCAAGGCAATTATCAAATAACAGCTCTCCGCTGCTCACTACGGTTGAGAAGCGTCGGGCACAGCGCCTGGCATCCCTGTCACCACTGACACAGGAAGTCTGAACAGAAGAGCAGACTTTTTGCTGGTTTTTTTCCATGCAGGAATCTTGAAACAACAACAAGAAACGACTGTGCTGCTGCACCAGCCAGCGTGGATTCCCCGCTTCAGCGCCCGAGAAGCAACAAGCACACGATGAGCCCACAGGCCTGCCAACACCGACTTACCCTTGAAGAGCTGCTCAGCCTCAGCCTGACAGACAACCAGCGTGGAAACACAGGAGAGGACATGCTGCCAGTTCACCTCGTGAGTCTCCAGGACCTGCTGCAGCTGGCAGATGGACTCCTTCGCGCTGAATGCCACGAACAGCTGGAAGAGTGACAGCAATTCGTTTCAGCCGTGCCACACAGTCACCCAAAAGAGCCAAATACACTGTCAGAATGAACATGTCTTAAGGAAGATTTTGGAAAAAAGCTGGGTGCATCCTTTGCATCAGCTTTCCAGGGCCAGGTATCACTTTGGTTTGGAACCAGCACTGGCTAAAATAAATGGTAATATCCCAATGCTTTCAGAAGTCTGCCTGGCAGCTGGTTCCAATTCTGTGACTGGAAAGTACAGTTTTTAACAAAATTGATCTAATTTCAGATACTTCAATGAGTAAGAATCCAACAGAGTAAAGCTCCCTTGAGAAACCCATCAGACATACTTTGCGATACAAGGCAGTGAGCAGCGGACAAGTTCTTGTAAAGCTCCACTCTTTCTGCAGATGGATGGCATCAGACACTGTACCCAGAAAAAGAAAAAAGTTTCCTTTACAGCAACAGCCTTTTAAATACACCCAAAAACCACAATAACTCAGAGCACACAAGGTTTCCCTTTGGCTTTGACAGATACATTAAAAACTGCCTGCTGCGATCCTTTTCCTCCTTCGCCTTTGGAACAACAAGGACCGTGCCACCTGGCTACAGCACTGTCATCTCAAAGCTGGCCATGAGATCACACATCCTCAAGCCAAAATACTGCACAAACAGGGAACCAGCGAGGAATCATCTCTTCCCTCAATCACCTCTTTCAACTGGAAGCCAGCAACGACACAGCTCTCCCACACAACAGGTAAGCGGCTCCAGATCACAGCTCAGAGTGATTTTACCACAGATTTTGTAGCCCAAACATATTTCTTCCTAAAAACATCAAGCTTCACAGCTACCAATCATGGATTAGAAGCCTGCCTGCCTTTATCTCTAATCTCCCAAAAGAAACACGCAGTCAGCAGAGAAAGGCCATGTCTTCTGCTTAAACCCAAACACGCAGGGGCCAGACTATTTTAGTCCCTCTGCTGTTCCAGCTCTCCCACTCAGTTTATCCTTTGGCCAGAGCCACTCCTACATCTGCTCTGTAAAGGCTGCTACTACACATTCCTCCAGATCTCTCTACTCATGAGACACTGGCTGAAGCTCTGCTTGAAAGCACTGGTTTTCCACTTCAAGTTTTCTATTGAACTACAGGCCTCTAAAACTCAGATGAACTTTGTTGTTGTTGTTGTTCTGATCTGGCACCCTGCTTTTACAGCCCCTGGGAAAGAGCTGGGGACTGGGCAGCTTCTCGGGCTCTGGGTCCTCCAGGGGGACTCCATTCAGTTCAGGATCTGGCCACAGCACAGTAACACACCCTGGAGACAGTCAGTCACTCCTCCCCACCTATTCCTACCTTTCAACAATGGGCTGTAGGTAAGAACCTGGGTCAGGGTGTGTCTGAAAAACTGCTGCAAGGAATCTGGATGAACCACACTTTTATACACTGACGCGTTGAACACATTCAGCCTATAAACGACAAGGAAAGATTCAGGAAGAGCACCCAGGAAGTGTCATCAGCCAGGCACTGATTAGGGCTAATGACATGGGGGGTTTTTCTGCATCTCTCTTATCAAACTGCCAAAGATATGTACTTTTTTGTGCCTATTTTTAAAAATCACTTGGTTGCTCTGTATTATCAGCATTACACACTCGAGTCAAACGTGTACCCCCCCACATAGGGGCTTGACACGTACAAAGTTGTTAAACAAAATGGGTTTGGAAGCTGGAATTAGAGAAGATGATCACACCTTCCAGGTGTTTCTGTGAGCAAGAAGCAGAGTGAGAAAATTTGATGGGAGAAACTCACCACATGCCAAAGAGATGCTCCAAGATCAGTTCCAGCCCTGCCAGAACACCTCTCCTACCCAACACTTATTTCTTTTAACAGGCATTTTCACTTGCACATATTTTATTAGCGAGGAGAATATTAAACATCAACAACATGGTGTGGGAAACATTCATCCTGTTCCAGTAACAAGTGTAACAGTGGATAAAAAACTCCTGACATTACTCAGGAGAACAGTTTTTCTTACCAGAACCTCATAGCCTGCAGCGTGGAAGCATCTTCCTGCTTCTCTTTACCAACAGCTTCAAGCACCCCTGTACCCCAGAGCAGAGACACAAAAGTGCAGTGAGAGAAACAGAAACAGAAGGGATCACGACACCAAACAACACAGGAACTGAGTGGAACAAGCCATTTGTGCTCCTTGAAGAAGGTGAGCCCATTAGGGAAATGTACAGAGGCCATTCAGTAGCATTAAATTCTTACAAAGTTGGTTTTTGGGGTTTTTTTTCAGAAGTGACAGGGACTCAAAAACTATTAACACTGTCCTTGAACCAATTTAAAAGCATTCCCAAGGATGTGCTAATAATTAATCCATCTAAAAACCACACATAAATTACTATTCCGTTTCCAAGCCCAATCCTAACCGTGCCGTCCACCTACGTGCTTGAACGTGGCAAAGCTGCACCAAAGAAGTGTGGAGGCAGGGATTTGCCCAAGCCCTGAATTAACAACCCCTGGAAACCATGGTCTTAATTCCTCTCCCCAGACAAAGAGCTGGCTTCGCTGCTGTGATTCCTGCCCCTCTGTAACAGCAGTGGGGCTTCATGTTACATTCGCTTAGCAGAAATGCCTTCAAAGCCTAGATCTGCCCCAAAATGACCGGTGGAGGTCAAGCAGGCTGGCAGCTTGCACAGCACATTGCCTTCACCATCAGCCAACACCACTGGAAGCCCACATACCGAGCAACCACTTTGCTTCACAGCCTCCCAGCAGCAGCAGTTTTTCTGTTTCTCGTCCCATCCTACCTTTAAAAGCCTCCTCTTTTAACAGTTAAAAGCATTTGTTTTGTTTATTAGTGAAACACCCTGAAAAGGCAATTTACTGAACTAGGGCAGCAGAACTGACGTCCCTCAGTCCCTCACATGCTTTTTGAAAGCAGTCTACAGAGTTAATGAGTTACTCTCTACTTCTGCTGAGGAATACTTCTAAGGTTAAGCAGGGGAGAACAGAGAAAAGGAGATAAACTCTACTTATCCTCAGGCACAGGAGTTCAACCCAGCCAGATCATTACCACGAAGCACAGTGCCCCCATGCTATTCAGCCTGTCCTTCTGCAAAGCTCTTCAGTAATGGTGAATTATTTTACATGAAGAGTCCTCGTGTTCTTCAAAACGAGGGATTAGTTCAGTGAACCCCCTCGAAGGTGACCCAGAAACATACACCAGCAAAAATATCTTATTATAAACCAATATATTAAAAAAAAAAATAAATGTATAAATACTTTTTCAGCCACACAGACTGCAAATCAGTCTGTGGCAGCACGGGGTGCGCAAGCATGAAGGTCAAATCAAGAGCAGGTTAGCACAGACTCCTGCCAGCAGCCTGCTGCTCTTCCTCCCAAATCCCCCGAGTCCTGTGTTTACAAGGGTTATCTTTTCAAGTGCCAGCACTGTTAAAGCACCACCTGATATACAGGACCCATACATATTGAATAATAAACCCCTTCTCTTGCCAGCTTTCGGGGGTTGGAACCACTCCCCAAGGTCTGCGAGGCATCTCTCTCCCTGCAGACAGGGCTCCCTGCGGGAGGTGGGGTGCGGGACAAGGCCGGCAGCGCCCGTCGGGAGAGGCGCCGAAGGGAGGGAGCAACCCTGGTGGTGCACCCTGGTTCTCAGTCATCTTGCAACAGAGGAACAGCACTAACCTCTGCAGCAACAGCCCAGGGAGAGAAGTGGCAGAGCTGTCACCGAGGTGACAGGAAAGTGACGGCAGATTGCACTAACACGCCGGTGCGGGGCACGTGAGGAGGTGTAAGCGAGCGCTTCCTCTGCTGTACAACAGATACAGCAACTTACCCTGAAGATCATTTTGAAGCCAAAAAAATAGCCCTCGTGTGTGTTTAGTCCTTCTGCAAGGGGATTTGCACTGCAAGTCAGGCAGCAGGGGGCTTGAACTCCCAGCAGCAGCGCCAGGACTGCCCAGGCCACGACAGGCACATCATCCACAAAAATAGTTCCTCAAGACCAGCTGCTTAAAGCCTACACCCATACAATAGGTATCTTTGCTCAGCATTAAAAAGCAAACCCCAAAAGTTCCACAAAACATTAGTCTGCAAATCCAAGCTGCCAACCAGCAGAATAGCTTACTGGCACACAGCATTGCAAATTCAAGCTGTCATTTACTAAGCAGAAAAAAACCCTCTCCTGGCTTAACCTCCGTGCTACAGCAGACTGGATTGCTTCCAACCTGCCCTGTGAAAAACCAGCTCAGACATCAACCTGACATTGCAGCTGGGAGCACCAGAACTGAACTGGTGCAAAAGGCAAGACATTATCTGCAGCATTAGAAGACACTCGCTTTACAAGAGCGACAGGGGAAAGCGGAGGCACATTAAAGTCAGTGACATCAATATTATGCACCAGTAAGAGAGGAAAAGCATCCCAGGCAAAGGATCTCTGCTTAGAGATTTAGCAATGAAAGAGAAAAACAGGGCAGTGCCTGCACAAAGCTACGTATGCTGCAACACTTACATGTCAACATCCTCTGTAAGACAGCATGACAGATCTGTTCAAAATTGACAAATTAAGACCATTTAGAGTTTTAAAAGGGATACAGTTATATGCAGAGTAAGGAAATCGACTCAAAGAAAGTGTTTTGCCCCTCTAAAGTCACAGCTTAACTTCCATCTCAGGCTTTAAAGCTAGAAGTGAGGCAACGGGGCAGAAGGGCAAGCGTTTCCCACGCTCACCAGCGCCTCACATTCAGATGGTAAAGGAGAGCAACCGAGGTGAAACCAAGGAAGCTTAAAAGGCCTGTGACAACTCACACTGCAGAAGCATCTTATGTAGAGAAAAACAACAGGAAAAAAAAAACAACAAAAAACCCAAAGAAAAGAACAAAGTCTTTGTTCTGGTTTCACCATCCCCTCCTCACGCACCGCAGCACCCGACCACCCCCCTTTCTTTGGTCCGTATCTCTTTGGGTGTATTAATGGAACCACGTTTTTTAAAGAACCATTTGTAAATGGGTTCGTTTTGTCCTTACATGGGGGACCTTCTTGAATTCCAGCTTCCTGCCCAGCTCTGAGGTTTGCTGGAAGCCATTCTGAAGAAACACGATCGCAAAGTCTGCAAATGGAGAAGGCATTAGCGTTTCCCCTTTCAATGGAAGTCACCCGCTCGCTCTCCTCCCAGTCTCGGTCTCCCAACAGGACCAGTGTCTGAAAAGCCTCATTCACCACACAGCAGTCAGCAGGAATCAGCTATTTTCTTGGAGTAAAATTACTCCCTAGAACAATGAATGGCAAGAAGCACAAAAAAAAACCGTAAAGAATTACCAAGACTAAAGAATTTCCAGGTCTCTGTTACCCCTGCAGAATTCATACAGCTGTACCTGACTGACTGCACGGGTCCAAAGGCTTGACAATAGAAAATGACAGGGGGGGGAATGGAACTGTTAAGTATTTCTGGCCCAAAATCTCTCAGACACTTTGTAGGAGTGTCACACTCTCACTGCATCATCCCTGGCCCCACACACCCCACATAACTCAAAGGGATATAAAATTCCAAAGCAATTCTCTTTTAAGGGGAGAAAAAATTGCCAAATATAAAAAAATACATATTCCCCTCATTGAAACGAGGTAAGAAAATGCGAAGTGAGGCCTCTGCTCCTACACCTCTGAGCTTTGAGTGGCAGAGCCCTGGAGTGGGCTGTGCGGACCAGGAGCCGGGCCCCGCTCCAGCAGCCCCCAGCTCAGCGCCTTGCCTGAGAGGATGCACCCAGCGAGCTCCACGTCCCCACAGGAGGATCCTGCCTGCTGACAGAGGCCACACAGGCTGCTGCACAGCCACTCCACCGCTGCCGGGGCCGACGGGTTGCTGAGGACAAACAAAAGCACATGCAACTCAACCCCTCCTACTTTTGTAACACCTGGGGTTCTTCCTCCACCACCCTCCTGGGAAGAGTCATCTGTGCAGGACTCTGCCCCATAAGTGGCATTTCATTTCTTTCAGTTTGGACCATCAAGAGCTTTATTTGCTTTATAAAAAGCTCCTGCAACAAACCCATCCCAAGGAAAACATGGGTATGAAATGGTGTGCTCAGGGATCTCCTTATCTCTGACATTCAGGTGTTTCCACTTTAGAAGTTCGCTAGAAAAAAAAAAAGACTTTCATTCCAATTTCTAAGATACTTGTATAAAAGTGCTTAAAAAAATTAAGCTCTTAATCTATCTTTTTGGTTTCCTTAAATTTGAAGTGCAGTGGACACTGAGGGCTCTTTTTCCTATCCCTTTATCAGCCACATAAACCAATACCTAAGGTCTGAAAGTTCACTGTCGTATTCCCTCGACACCATAAGAACACAACCCGAGCGTTACACAGGTCAGGTGGGTTTTACTTGTTAGCTCTGTACTGGGGGAATAAAACAACAATAAGTACCAATTCTTAGGATAACTATTCCCTGGAGATTATCCTGCCAAACCCTTAACTGAAGTGCAAGGTTTTGTGAAGACAGAGGCAGGCGGCTTCCGCAAGGCAAGACTTCTCGCCGAGACGAGCGTGGATTTTGAGAGGCTAAACCAGAGTTTCCAAAGCAGATCTGGAGGCAGAGCCAGAACAACTGAAGGAGTTGGGCTACCAGGCCCTTTTCCCACACAGTGTGGCAGTTGCCCACACGCAGCCATCTGCGCCGGCGAAACAAAGCAGGGGATAAACCACCGCCCACCACGGTCTGCAGCGGTGGTTCTCACCCAACCCAGCTCTTCACATGGGCACCGACGCAGGGCCCATCAGACAACCAGCCATCACCCCTTGAGCTGTGCCAATTAACCCAGGGTAACCTCTCAAACCCAGGGGAACTTCTTAAATCCTGCTAATCTGATCGCTTGCCAGCATCTGACTATATTCGTATTCCAGAACACTCAGGACTAATCCCTGCTTACATTTCAATAGGCTTTGGGAGATTAAATACAGCTGCAGACCTCTAACCCCCTGCTCACCTCTCCAGCAACTCTCCCAGTCCAACGATGTCACCCCTGTGCAGGTGCCACACAGTTTCTGGCACCGGAGGGTCCTAAGGAGATGCCACAGTTAGGTCACAGCCTGCAGTTAACATTAACATTTGGCTAATGCAGACTGTGTATCACAGAACAAAACTAAATTGTGTTTCTTCAAACTATCCAGAATGAATTAAAATTTTTAAAAATTACAATATAGGAATTATCAGATGAGGAAATGTTTGTATTTGATTTTTCCTCCCTAGAAATTTGGAATGGTTTAGGGTTGTAGATACGCCCCATTTTAAATCGTCACGGTCAAGTAGTAAATATATCCATCTCTGTCCCCCCAAAATAATGCTGATGCTGCATATTCAGAGGTGCAGTGGATACCCCAGAAAGCAGGTAATACCACTAAGTCTGGGGCACACAAGCCATCCAGAAGAACCTCAGGAGCCTTCTGCAGCGACCAGCAGCTGCATGGTAGCATGACCCTAGACTCGCCCACATACTTTGTCTTTGACAACCTAATTCTTTACTGTAACAATCTCAATTACACTGCAGCACTTGATCTCCGTGTCTACCTGAGAACAAGGAGATCTTAATCAGCCTACAAAACACACAGGATTCTATTTTCAGCCCAGGGTCGGATATTTGAGACTAGAGCATGACTCTTTATCCTGGCAGATCTGCCTCGTCCTTCTTTCCCACCAGAGCAGCGAGCCACCAAAACTGTCCTGCTCACAGAAAGTCCACAACCCTCCTCAGAGCACCACTTTATCTAGAGAAAACAACCCACCCAACTGGAAACAAGACAGCACAGTTGTGAAGCACTGCAACCCGTTATCTGCTATCGGATTTCTCCCGAGCCGTTTTCTGCGTGAGCTCACCCAGGCTTATCACCAGTCCCAGATAAACAGAGCAGGGAAGCAGAATGCCAAAGACACACTGAATATTGCTGGCAAAGCACATAAAGGAGTTCTGGGACCGAGCCACCCCACAGCCAGCTGGGAGCTTCAGCTTGGCCTGGACCGATCTGGATTGCTTAGCCCAGACAGCAAATTTACACGCCAACTGATGGAGACAGTTAGTAGCATATTTTATTGCTAACAGTAAGGCAGTGAAGTGAAATAGGAATGAAAACGGTACCCTCAAAGCTTCCATTAACCAGAGAGTCACCTCAGATGAGTTTAATCCCATTACCATGCTCTAACTCCAGGCACTGTATCACCATGCCCTTCCTAGCTGGCTCACAGCGAGAGAACCAGCCGTGCTCAGCACCAAGGGAAAGTGAGGCACCTTCAGAAAGGCAGCAGTGCTGCTTGCCTACCTCCCCAAAAACTAATGCTGGATCACCAAGATTCTGCCAACCCTCCTTTGTGGCAGTTTCTCAACAGAAACAGCCACACAATTTTAACAATTCACCTACTTCCAAACCTCCACTAAGTCCTCTTCAAAAAACCAAATCCGGCTAGAGAGGCAAGGAAGCTCCCCGTGAACTTGCTTTAAAATAAAACACACCCCCCAAAAAAAAACCCCTCCACCACTATTTACAATTCAGTTCATGCTTTTGAAAGGTCAGAAAGACTACAGTCACTCTGAGGAGGAGTTCATCACTGCAGTCGACTGTGATCAGGGATGAACAGTGGCAAGACAGCTCTGGCTCTCCAAAACAACCACCAAGGGAAACTGGACAGAAACCACAGCACTTCACCAGTCCATTTAACAGTTACCCCTGGCCTTCACTGGAGAGGAGGGTTGAAGACACACTGCCAGATCCCAGAGGTGAAGTCTGTAACACAGCAACATCTCTCCCATGGGTTCTTACCTTCATTTTCCACAGTTCTTGACAGAAGAGCGAGCGACAGAACACGTTGCTTGCCAGCAAATCCTTGACTGTTTGAAGCAAGCAAGACAACCTCTTCTGGAATCACCCCAGAAATGAAACAGAAACAGTTTCCTTTGTAAATAATACATTCTTAGAAAAAAAAGATCTGTTGCCTTTACCCTGTCTGTTTACTGCAGTTCCCTAAATGTTGTTTACTGCATTTTAAAGGCTTGAACAGTGGAGAGAAATCCTGGGAAAGGCCCAAACCATTTCTCTTAAGGCTAAACTAAAGGCAGCCAGGCTGGCAGCAGTGACAACTGGCAGCTCCTCAGAGGTCACTTGAGCCAGCAGCCAGGGCACAGCTTTGGTACAGATGGTCACCACCACGCCTGGCTATTCGGCAAACTGAGAAGGTGGAGGCACGGATAAGAGAGACCAGAAGGCTGAGGTACAGCCAAGGTGATAACACAGGGTCTGCTCAGGGAGACCTGTGGAATTCTGCACTTCCAAGCTGTTAAAAACAGCCACTTTCCCACTTCAGAGAACACCATATTTCTGTGAGCACTTTGGTCACACAAATTAATAGCCACCTGCTCAGCTCCTTTGTGTCTGAGTGACTTTATCAGAACAGATGGACTGTGTTTGAAGTCAAAGCTAACATTACAGCTTTCTCAATAAGCTAAATGGAAAGTTTTTTCCCTTACTCTCTGGTCCACGTCCAGCAGCGGTGCTGGAGAGGGACTTGCAGAAGTCTGGCAGATCTGCTCAATGCCGGTAACAGCGTTTTTGGCTGCCAAGACCGCTGTGGGTACACCCAGTCTTGAGGCCTGCTCCTGCAGAACAGAGACTAAACAAAAAACAAAGCAGAGATTCTTCAGAATGACTTCAGTTGGCCAAAGCATCATAGAATCCTTCAGGTTGGAAGAGACCCTTGGGATCATCGAGTCCAACCATCGACTCTCCTCTACAGTGTCCTTGTGCTTTATTACCCTGTGCATCCTGTGGCTTTCCCAACTCTTAGGAGTAGCCTTTCAGTTACAGAAAACAACCCCAAATCTCTAAATGGCAGCTCAGAAAATACTCTAACACAAACAGACTGGATTAAACACTAGCAGCTATATTTTTGTCACGTGGCTGCCACCATTCCCAAACCCCAAGTGAGATCCACAGCCATGTCAGCTTGTTTTGAAAAACTAAAAAGTAGTGCATTTTAGTACATGAGTTCAGTTATTCATGTTGAAATCTCCGTTTTCCTGCAATAATCAAAAGCTGATACCATATTGATATGATGCTTTCAGCAATTAAAGGGAAAGTACATACTGATGCATGTTAAGCTACTGAGTTACAGAACTAACTATTCACAAAGGTTCTGTAAATTTCACATGTAATCCCAACAAGGCATTCATTTGTTTATTTTCTAGGTTACCAAACCAGAGCATAGTTTTAATCCAGGTCCTGATAGAGTTTTAACCTCATAGTTTATTGGCTTTTGTCTGCCAGGCCTTGCAAGGCTTTCTTTTTCCCTTATTTGAAACTTCACTGAGATCTGTCAGCATGGGAGAATAAAAGGTTTGAAAACATGACTACGAAAGACAGAAGTCCTAAGTCTTAAACTCCTTCTAGCACAGGTGTCATTTGTTGCACATCATTTTTATTTCCATGTATCATTCCTTTACTGTGCATAAAACTGGGGCAGAAGGTGGAATATCCTCACTAAGCAAAGTTCTGTATTTCAGTCTTGTGAGGCTCAGCAGTAACACCTGTAAATAATCATGTGTTTAAGGATCAGACTTTGCCAGCGGTGTCATCACTGGGCAAGTAAGGAACTAATAGCCAAATGGGAGACCAGAACAATGAAAAGAAAGTAAAACAGGGATTGCATTTAACAAGCAGAAATTCAGTATGTAAAGTTCTTTCCCACATCTGCCTCCAACAGACATCCTTTAACTCACCTATAAATGATTCTGATGATACTTCCTGGCGCTCCACACCACCCTGTCCCCCTCCCTCGACTGAGTCTCCCACCTGGAAGCCAAAGGACAACATAACAGTCTTAGATCTAAGTCTATTGTACACGGTTACAAACCTATTCACAGCATACTGAGCAGCCCTGGCATTCCTGGGAGCCAGAGCAATGGAAGTGAAATTAGCTCCAGGCTCCCACGTGGTCCTGGTAAACCAGAGATTTTAGGGGACTAAACAGGAGACCTGTGTACAGTTATCTTTGGTTTATATAGAGAAAAGCTACAGGTCAAAGTTACTTGTCCCCAGTCACCCAACAGATCAGTAGCAGCACCAGGAACAGAATTTCTATCTTTCAAGTCCCTCCTGTGAAGCCACACTGACATCAATATTTGATGAAACGTGTCAAAATGTTAGATCCTTTTCTGCTTAAATTCACTTTTTTTCTTTTTTATGAAGACAAATACTCTGTACAGCAAGAAACATCCTTGTGGCTGAGCTGTGGGAAGAATTTGAATTGTCTATTCAAGTTATCAAAATCAAAAGCTCTTGCCAATGTGTGAGGAGAAGGTAGAACGTGGCAAAGTCAGAACGTTGGGTCAAGTGTCCATATAGGCAAATGACACAGCTTTTCATAAAGACAGTCACATTAGGCAGAAATGGTTGGCAATTCAGAGAAAACCCACTAGTGTCTCCTGATACAGAAGAAGCCAGCTCTGACCTCAAGAAAAAGGCACCCGATTTCCCTTTGTCCAAAATCCAAACCATGCTTAACCATTTTTAGTCTGTAACAATAAAACATTGAGGAACAAAGGGGGAAGAGAGTCTCCTTTCTGCAACATGGGCCTCTAAACTTCAGCTTACTCCTACAGCGCTGTTTTTCCTTTCCACTTATCATGAAAACTGTGTCCCCAGGACATTCACTCTACAGCTGCCTTAGGAGGGTCCCTGTTGGATCCCACCTCCAGCTCAGATCTCCTGTGATCCCCAGCCTGACCGCTACACCCCAAAGCACCCATTCCTACCTCCAGAAGGAGGTCATTCAGGTTCTGATGGTGATCCAGAAGGCGCAGAGCTGCATCCCGGAGCTCTGCTCCGCTCCCAAAGGTGCTTTTTCGTTTCCTGGCTCTCCCTGCTGAGAATTTTGGATTTCTGTTATAACCACAGCTTCCTCCAACAGTACTCCCACCTCCCCCCCCCCAAATGACACCTTTGCTGCTACACACTGACAGAGCAAAGGTGGCCCTGGTCAGCCCCTCATTAGCTGGCAGCATGGCAGGAGCAGCACAGGATGCTCCTGGGTGATTTGCTAGGGGCAGCTCCGCAGACAAAAGCTCACTTAAAGGAGCCCCGGCGCCGCCTGAACCCCTACCTACCCAACAAGTCCCGCCATGTCCTCCCGCCCGGGCCCGCCATAGCAGCGACCCCATCCGCTTCCCGCCAAACAAACCCACCCGCCCCGCGCCGCCATTGGCTGCCTGCCAGGACCTCCTTCCATTGGCTGTCAGCGCGGCGTGGTCCCGCCCACCTTTCCGCCATCTTGGTAGTGGCGGAGGCGGGGGCTGCCATGTTGGGGAGGGCGGTCGGTGTCGATCCAGAAAGGAGGCGGCAGCCGTTGTGTCAGGCGGTGCAGTGGGTGAGATTGGATGTGGGGGGGACACGGGGACACACTGAGGTAGAGCATGGAAAGAGAGGAACACGCTCTACAAAAGGCAGCGTGTGTGGGACAGGGATGGGTGGCCTGGGCCCTGGCTTTGGCCAAGGCATGGGGACCTGAAGGCCTTTCCCCTGACAGGCCCTGAGGAGAGGTTTCCTGCCCGGAGTCCTGCTGCAGGGGTTCAGCATAGAGGGGACAGACAGCCCCACATACTAGCCGAGCTGGGGTGGTGGAGGCTGGCAGTGATGGTCCCCTGCTCCAGGACATCCATCATTTCTCAGGGCTTCTCTCTTGCAGCATCTCTGGGATCAGCTCCTGCCCCCGGCACTGACAGCCACAGCGTTTCCCTGCTCCTGGCCTGGATCTCCTTGCAGACGGCTCTTGTGGTGAAACAGGCCCCTTATAGCTTCCCTCAGGTGCTGCCTGCCCTTTGTGCCTCCCAGAGAAGGGGACAGGAGGAGGCTGGGTCTGCCACAGGGAGAAATGAGCCACACCCAGCTGGGCATTGCTGGGGACAATGAAGGTTTCAAAGGGAGCAGTGCTATGGAATTCCCACAGGGATTTCCCCCCCTGGCTGCCTCTTATCTGATTCTTCCTGGAGATGAACCACAGCTGGCTGGCGTGCCCTGCAGAGGGTTCGGGGCAGGAGGCTGTAGTTCGTTAGGGGAAGGGTGGCAGCATGAGCAACCCCAGGTTATTAACGAAGAACCCGGTGTTATTAACCGTTGGGAGGCTAGCTTCTGTTTGCAGACGTTGAAAACACTGTGCTGGAATTGGCTACAGGATGTTTTTATTGCAGCACTGGCCCTGGCAGCGGGTGAGTCAGCAGCACTCGCTGCCTAGAGCCGGAGAAAGCCCTTCCCAGCAGTGCCAGTGGGAGGCAAAGCTCCGGGACCAGTATGGTCGGTGTGATGGGCTCCTGCAGCCAGCCTGCCACCGGGCCAGGGAAGCTGTGGAAAGTCACTCCAGCACCAAATCTTGGCAAGTGAAACACTTCCCAGAATCGCATTTCTGAGTGGCTTAAAAACCACTGTCAAGTCTGTGGCAGCCCCAGGTTTTGGAGGGGCACATCGTTCATCCCCTCTGCCCCTGAGCTGGCAAATCAAATGAAAACCCCCTCCTGCAGCAACCCTGCCAGGGGGGACATCAGCAAGGGGCTGGTTTTGTAGATGATGGGGATGGCCTAGGCAGGGGAACGGGGGACACGGTGACACCTGAGGGTGCAGAGACATGGGTGGGAGCCAGGCTGTGGGACGTGGCACCTTGGTGTTGGCCCTGGGAAGGCACAGGCAAGAGGAACAGGATGGGCGAGGAAACAGAACTGAGTCAGACTGGGGGTCGGTTGGTCTGGAGGAATTGAGGGGAGTCAGACTGAGGTTAGAGCCAGCAATTAACGTGATTAAGAGGCCGGAAGGACTCATCCGACGATAGAATGCGATATTTGCATCACTAAGGGCAGGGAGGGAAAGGACCTGCCTCCAAACATCTGGGAGATAAGCAGGGAGGAAGAAAAGGAATTATTTAGGGAGGTACAAAGAGATGAAAAGGAGACTGAGGGATGGGGCAGGGAGGGTGATTTCAACTGGAGGTGAGGGGAAATCAGCTG
This sequence comes from Jacana jacana, assembly GCA_013400555.1. Taxonomy (NCBI): domain Eukaryota; kingdom Metazoa; phylum Chordata; class Aves; order Charadriiformes; family Jacanidae; genus Jacana; species Jacana jacana. The sequence goes on along the minus strand of VZTM01002652.1, from coordinate 269,437 downwards.
CTCTGTGAGCTCTGCGCTGCACAGTCCTGGGGGCTGAGCTGAGCTGAGCTCCAGCCACAGGGACACATCCCAGGAACACAGGGACACGTCCCAGGAACACAGGGACTCAGGGCCACCAGGATGTCTCCTGTCCCCTCGTGCCTCCCTGCAGGCAGGCCGGTACTGGTGGCCCATGTGTTGCAGAGCCCCGTATCTGTCTGGTCCCTTGCTGCAGGCCAGGGACACCATTGCCCACGGGTGGCAACGGGACAGTACATGTCTCTGTGACACTGCTGGCAGGTCTCCATGGCCTTGCTGGCCTGCAAAGAGCCTCGCTATATTTAATCCTTCAGTCTGTGAGGTCCGTCAAGTTAATGCAGTCTGCTCAGAAAATTGGTTTTAATTACAGTATTAATGAAGAAGACTCTAGAAAGGACACGGAGCTTTAACAAACACTCTGTGATTCATTCTCTCTGCCTCTCCTCTTTGCAGTGCCTTGCTCTGCTCCCGCAGCAGGGCTCAGCTGGCAGAGGCTGGCCATGCCGGGTGGTGGGACTGGGACCAGCAGGACTGGGAACAGCCGTGCCCAGAGCAGGTCTGGCCTAGAGGTGGTAACGTGGGGCCAGCAGCTCTGGAGGAGGGACGGGAAGCCATCAGGCTCGCTGTCCTTGTTCAGAGAAAGCTGTGGCCTGGTTGGTCTCATTCGGATGAGAGGAGTGCGAACCCTCCAAGACCTTTGCAATAACACTGACTTTGTAGAACCCAGCCTCCTCTCTTCAAGCATCACACCCAGGAGCTACCCTTGCTTGGCAGGAATGGGCTTCTCCGTGTCCCAGCTCCTCCTGGGTTCCAGTTGAGGACAGGGCTGGCCACTAGCTCTCACAACCTGCTTTCATCAGGGGTGCAGGTCGGGGCGCTTGTGCTCCTCCACAAAGATGACACTGGGGTGGGTGACCCCACCAGGCCGTCTGACCCAGACCTCAGGTTTCTGGGGTGCCCCAGGAGCTTATTCACGCAGAGAGGAGACTGGGGAGCTCTGAACACAAGTGCCCACCCAGGAGCCCACCCAGTGCCTGCGTTGGGTGACAGACTGCGATGCCGCAGACACCGGGGTGTAGGCCAGCAGCAGCGAGCACAGCAGGATGGGGCTCAGCAGCACAGAATATCAGGGATTGGAAGGGACCTTGAAAGATCACCCAGTCCAATCCCTCCTGGGGAGACTGGCGTGCCAGTTTTGGGGTGACAGTTTGACTGACTCGGGGCTGGCCAGAGCATTTCAGGGAACCAGGAGGTGCTCCTTTACACCAGCGACTCGTCTCTGCTTTGACCCAAGGAGAAAAGCCAGGGGGAAATCAGCGCTGCGATGGCCAATTCGACGAGGAACCTCCCTCGAGGGGGGATCCCTGCGGGGAGCCCGGGGGGGGTTGCACCCCAAGCAGCACTGTGGGGGAGCTCCTCAGACTCCAGCCACACCCCAGGCCCGCAGGCAGCTGTGTGAAACCCTCTCTCCTTTCCTCATCCCCAGTTCTATCGCAGCATCTCAGGGAAGTGGGATGGGCGCATCCGACCCCGCGGGGTGCTCTGCCTGCTCATCTCGGGTTCCTGTGGCTTTTTAAAAGGACCATTCTTTGCCTATGACAGATGAAACCCGTGGGTCTGCGTTGCCTGCAAGCAAGCAGGGCGCGCAGCTCGCGGCCCTGCTGCAGGCTGCTGGGGAAGGGCTCTGCCCTCCCATCCCTGCTCCACCGCCGTCTCGCTGGGGCACGTCCTGCTTCAGCACCGAGGGTGGCAGGGAGCTGGGAATGCCAGCCCTCCCACGGCGCTCCCCAACCACTTCCCAAACTGTCCTTTTTTACTCCTTTCCCTCCCTCCCCCCACCCATTTCTTTGATTTCTAATTATATCCCCCCTGTGCACAAACACACACACACTCTTGGCTTTGGTTTGGGGTTTGGGTTGGTTGGGTTTTTTTTCTTCCAAGACGGTAGCTTTTAATTACCTCTTGATTTCATATTAATTACAGCTCTACCCAAAGCAAAGGGCTCTGTCCTTTATAATTCAAACACGCTCCCATTAAACGCTGCGGGTTGGGTTGTTGCTTCCTTCAAAGGCCGCGCGTCCTTCCCGCTCCTGTCCCCGACGGTGCCGCCCTGGCTGTGTCTGCGGGCGCTGGCAGGAACGCTGGCAGCCGGCTCGGCCCGCT
>VZTM01002652.1:234877-264921 GCA_013400555.1 Jacana jacana | reverse complement strand
GGTGGCTATCGGCAGTGAGGGGGCACCCGCAGCGGTCGCGGCGGGAGGGGGTCGACACTGGTGGAGAAGGACCGGTGGCGGGCGACGGGCGACGGGCAGGAGAAGCGGCACTGGCAAGGAGGGGTTGGGCACTGGAGTCGCTGGCACCTACAGAGGGGGATCGGTGTGGTACTGGGGGCACCGGCTGCGGGGGTGCGGCACCAGAGAGACTGGGAAGGATGGGCAAGAGGTCTCTGGCACCAGAGGGAGGGAAGGCAGGTATGGGGGTGAACCCCAAACCCTGGTCCTGGCAAGGAGAACTGGCGTTGGCACCAATACTGGCACAGCTGGAACCATTGCTGGCACCGTGGCTACAAGAACGGGGTGGTGGCCCGGTAACTCGGGGATCTAGGAGAGGTGTGATCCGGTGAGGCTGGACCTGGGGTGTGTGTGGGTGCAGGATGCCTGTGAGTGGGGGGCTCACCGGGCTGGGACCAGTGTGAGACTGCAGGACGCTGAGCCCACCGGGGCAGGCACGACAGGCAGCAAGGACAGACAGGCAAACATGGTGACACACACCCGAACGTACCGCACATACACAGGCGCACCTCCCTGCACATGCCTGCACGCTTAGACCCCGCAGGGGTGTCCCCGCAGGGGCCCGGCCCTCCCCCAGCCCCCGGGAGCGGCGGTTTGGGCACCACCGTTCCTGACCTTCAGACTCCCGGCCATGCCCTCTCTGCGGGTGGCTGGTGCTGCTGGGCAGGGCCGGGGTTGTTATGGGCTGTAATTAGGCTCGGCAGGGTGCCAGCAGCCATGCCAGGTGGCCCAGCGCAGCAAGGAGCACCTCTGCACCTAATGACAGAGTGCCTGCTGGGTGCTGTCAGACGCTGCGGGCTCTACCCAGGCAGGGAAGGACAGGGATCCTGTGAGGTCATTGCCTGTCCTCATCCACAACTGGGCAGGGACGCTGTGGTGTCACTATGTGTCCTCACTGGCAGCGGCTGGGCAGGAGATGCTCCCGCTGGGCAGGGGGACAAGTGCAGAGCTGAGCCAGGGGAGATGGGAGACAGGGAGCAGGGTTCAGGCAGCCCAAGGGGACTGGGACACATGGTCAGGGCGGCTGAGCGGAGCTGTTGTCACACCAGCTCCACTGGTCACACACAGGAATGGCCCCACGCCCTTCCCTGAGCCACCCCAACTGCTGTGCCAGAGCCAGCGCCTCCTGCTCCCAAGTCCCTCCTGTGTCAGCCTGAGCCATCTCCCCAGGTGCCTGGCCTGGCCTCCCGGGTGGGTGCTGGGCTGGGTCCATGAAGCCATGGCTGGCACACGGCTGGCACACGGCTGGCACACGGCTGGCACACGGCTGGCACACAGCCAGCACATCCCCACGGCTGCCGCATCGATCAGTTAACTGGAGAGCTCATGGCCAGCATTCCCCTGGGCCAGAGAAGTAGCTCTGCGGCCACTGTGGTGAAGGAGGAGCTGGGGTTCCCAGGACAGCATCTCATACCAGCGCCCATAGGGATGCTACAAAAGCCACTTCTGCTCCCTCTCCTGTGACCATCCAGCTCCTGGGAGGGTCTGAACAGCCTACAAGCGTGTCCTGGGCTTGTGTGTGTGGGCACAGTGCTGTGTGTGTGAGATGCTCCAGCTGTGCTGGCTCTGCAGTGGAAAGCAGCATCTTTTGCTGGGCTCAAACTGTCACTGCAGCCCACAGGGGTCACTGGGGCTGTGTCCTCTGGGTGATCTGCTGATCCTTGCTGCACCCCTGCCTGCTAGTGCCCACACTGCCTGTGCCCACCTTAACACTGCCCCTGCTGCTGGTGCCCATGTGCCATTGCCTGCAGCCCCAAGGGGTGCAAGGGGGCATTTTCCTGCAGGTGCAGAGATCTCAGCTCCCTCCAGCTCCAGGGGTGAGGGGTAAATGAGTGACCCTGCTGTCTGTGATGTGCCTTCTGGATCTGTCTTGAGGCAGTGGGGCTCGTACTTGTTTGGGCTTGTTGCCCCAGGCCAGTGACTGTTTCAATGCTCAGCAAGGCCTGCAGGGCATCCCTGCCTCAGTTGGACAGGGAGGGCCACAGAGGCTGCACCACCATCTTGTGGCCAGCACCACCTGATGCTGAGGCTCAACATTCAGGTCCCTGTTGTCTCTTGGAGCTGTGTCATGGGACCAGCTCAGGATGGGACTGGCTGTTGATGGGGGTCCTGGCTCAGGGTAGGATTTGCTGGGGATAGGACCTGCTCAGGGTGCCCCTGCTAAGTGCCCCACAGCTGGGGCTGACTGGGTGCAGCATCTGCTGGGTGCAGGACAGGAGGTGGCGCTGAGGGGGATGCCCAGTATGGGGCCACAGGTGCCAGCAGTGACTTTGTCCTTCTCCCCCCAGAGCTGCCTCCACTGCTGACGCCCTCTGCTGAAGCCCAGGTACGTGGGGGCTGGATGTGCACTTGGCCCAGCTGCCATCACACCCTGGCACAGGGATCCCCTGCATAGACACTGCCACCTGCCCCCCTTGCCCTGCAGTGATGGTGGTGGGGTCCTGGGGCACAGCAGGGGCATGAGACCCAGCACTGATGGCTGGTGGAGGGGGGCAAGGGGCAGCTGGTGCTGGCTGTGTGTACCAAGGGGCTCCCAGTGCCCGGGTCTGGCTGTGGCCCAGTGGATGCTGTCTCCCCATAGATGGTGCAGTCGTTGGGCTTCGCCATCTACCGGGCACTGGACTGGGGGCTGGACGAGAACGAGGAGCGAGAGCTGAGCCCGCGGCTGGAGCAGCTCATCGACCTTATGACCAACAGCGACTCAGAGGACAGCGGCTGCGGCACGGCCGACGAGGGCTATGGGGGGCAGGAGGAGGAGGAAGAGGGGGTTGAGGGGCCACCACGCACTGTCCGCACCTTTGGGCAGGCCATGCGGTGCTGTGCTGCCCGCCTGGCCGACCCTGCTGAAGCCCAGGCGCACTACCAGGCCGTCTGCCGGGCTCTCTTTGCCGAGACCGTGGAGCTGAAAGCCTTCCTCGCCAAGATCCGTGATGCCAAGGAGGTGAGTGTAGGCACCAGTGGGGATGGGGATGCTTTGGGGTCTGCACATTGATGCTGCAGCCCTATGGCACAGTCCTTGCCAAACCCTGGGTGCTGCTGGGCACCAGGGCAGGGTGACAACCTCTCATACCTTCGCAGATGCTGCAGAAGCTGAAGGAGGATGAGGAAGCAGAGGAGCGGCCAGCGGCGGAGCTGGGCAGCCTGCGCAACACCGACTGGGTACGGTGGCACAGCCAGGTGTGGGGACCGTGCCAGGGCCATGCCGGGGCTGACACTGCGTTCGTCCCCCTCTGCCAGGCCCGGCTGTGGGTGCAGCTGATGAGGGAGCTGCGGCATGGAGTGAAGCTGAAGAAGGTGCAGGAGAAGCAGTTCAACCCCCTGCCCACTGAGTACCAGCTCACCCCCTTCGAGATGCTCATGCAGGACATCCGTGCCCGCAACTACAAACTCCGGAAGGTCATGGTGAGCATGGCCAGGCTGCTGCCATGCCAGCCCCCTACCCTGCTTCCTTGCTGCCTGCCAGACCTGGCACTGACACTGCCCGTGGCCCTCCTGCCTTATTCCAGGTGGATGGAGACATCCCCCCCCGGGTGAAGAAAAATGCCCATGAGCTCATCCTCGACTTCATCCGTTCCCGGCCCCCACTGAAGCAGGTGAGCACCAGCACTGGGATGCCTCCATGGTATGGCAGTGCCTGGCTTGGCAGGTCCCATGGGTGCCATCCTCCACCCGGATGGGCACCCTGAGGGTCCCAGTTGGCTGCAGCCACCGCCAGAGGCCCTGTCCATGCATCCTGCAGGCATCAGAGCGGCGGCTGCGGCCCCTGCCCCAGAAGCAGAGGACACTCCATGAGAAGATCCTAGAGGAGATCAAGCAGGAGAGGAAGCTTCGGCCCGTGGAGATGCCATACCGTGGCCAGAAAGGTGCTGGCATCCCTTCCCCACTGCACTGGGCTCCCAGTGGTGTGTCTGGCACCAGGGTAGGTCCCTGTCATGCTGGGACTGAGCCCTGTGCCTATCCACAGGCTACAGCTCCCTGCCCTGCATCCCCCACGCCTGTGAGGGCCACCTGGCATCCAGCTCCTGCCTTGAGCTCTCCCGGTCCCCAGCAACCACTGTGCCAGCACGCCCACGGCCCCGTGTCCTCCTCAAGGCACCCACCCTGGCTGAGATGGAGGAGATGAACGTCTCTGAGGTGAGAGAGGGGACATGGCAGGGTGGGAGCCTGGAGGTCAGGGGAACACAGAAGGTTCTGAGGGAATGAGGGGGTCCTCAATGTGATGTGATGCCCATGGGCTTGCAGGAGGAAGACTCTCCAATCACAGAGGTGGCGCTGAAGCGGGACCGCTCCTTCTCGGAGCATGACCTGGCACAGCTGCAGAGCCAGCTGGGGGGCAGCCAGCCTGCGCCCCAGGAACTGGAATCACTGCAGCCCGAGCCCCGGCCCCGCTCAGGTACTTGCTGGAGGTTCCCATCCCTGTGCCACCCCTGTTCCCCAATCCAGGAAGACCTTGCCATGGTCTCCCCATCCCTCCCCATAGGCTCTGTCCCTGCCAGCTGCCACTCGCGGCCAGACAGCTCAGTACCACCCCGGGCTGCACTTGGGGCTGTGGAGGAGAGGCCAGAGGATGGATCTAGCACAGCCCCCAGCACCAGCTCCAAGCACCTCTGGCTGGTGAGTGCTGATGGTGGGGCTGGGCCAGGCTGGGAACACCATGTGAGCATGACCATGGGTACACAGCAGCTCAGCATGAGAGCACAAGGTGGCTGGGGAGTCCCTGTGGCCTCTCTGTTCCCTCTGAATGGGATGTAGGGCTTGAGGCATGCTGTGCCATGTGTGCTGTCTGTGTCCATGTCAAGAGGCTCTGCCTGTGCTGGAGACATTCTGCTCATGCTGGGAGGTTCTAACCACAGCACAGGGATGCTCCAGGTCATGCCCTGTGCTGCAGCCCTGCAGCAGATGGAGCTGACACCCCCCTTCACCCGCAGGAGTTCAGCCACCCTGTGGAGAGCCTGGCCCTCACCGTGGAGGAGATGATCAATGTCCGCAGGGTGCTGGTCAAGGCGGAGATGGAGAAGTTCCTGCAGAGCAAGGAGCTGTACAGCAGCCTGCGGAAGGGCAAGGTGGGAGCTGGGGCCAGAGGAGCCTGGTGCCACCTGCCAGGCCCCCAGCTCTCACCCCTCTCTACCCACAGGTCTGCTGCTGCTGCAGGACTAAGTTCCCCCTCTTCTCCTGGCCTGCAGCTTGCCTCTTCTGCAAGCGGTGAGCGCCATGCCATGCTGTGTTGTGCCACGGGGCTGGAAAGGTGGTGGGAGGGTTGTGGGAGGGTGGCCATGGTGGCCCTGCTCACCAGTGTCTCTCTGTGTCCTCAGGTCTGTCTGCAGCTCCTGCAGCCTGAAGGTAAGAGACTGGCTCCAGCCAGTGCCACTGTGGCCATGTCCCATTCCTGCCCCTATCCCTGCCCCGTCCCCATCCTGCCCTGACACTTGCACACCCGGCAGATGAAGATGCCTTCCAAGAAGCTGGCTCACATCCCTGTCTACGCACTGGGCTTTGAGAGCCTCCCGGGCTCGCTGCTGGCCAAAGCCGTGCCGCTGCGGAGGAGGGAGACCTTCCAGTGAGTCCCACAGCCCCTGAGCCTTCCTACCCCCCACCTCCTCTTCTCCCTCCTCCGGCCGGGGCTGATGGGGTGCCCTCTGCCACAGCTCACTCCAGGGCATGTGCTGGCGCCGGGTGGAAGAGGAGTTCCCCCACATCTACGCCCAGGGCTCTGTCCTGCGCGATGTCTGCAGCGACTGTGCCGGCTTCGTCACCGACGTCATCTGCTCCAGCCGCCGCAGCGTGGCTGTCCTCAACGCCGCACCGCGCCGTGCCAAGGCCCGCTCCCTCTACAGTGACTCCTGGCACAAGTGAGGGCCCTGGCACAGGGGTGCCGGCCACCCCGGCGCGGACCCCACTAGTGGCCACCCGGATGTACATATATACATAGGATGTATACATACAGCCTCTATATTTATATACCTTACGGACCAGGGGGAGGCAAGGACTGGTGGCATGGCAGGGCATCTGCTGTCCCTACTGTCCCCTCCTGTCCCTGTCACCGATGGGACACTGGCATGGCCGCTGGGGGGACGGATCCTGCCGTGGGGCACCCGCCATTTGTCCAACCTCAGCCCCGCTTCTGTGCCAAGCCCTGGCTGTGCCGGGCCGGTGCCAGCCATGCTGGTGTGTCCCTCTGGACACCCCTTCTCCCACCCCCGGCTAAAATAAACCCGCTGGGCTGTCCCCGGGGCCGTGTCGCTGTTCCTGAGTGGGTGGCTCGGTGGGGATATTGGGTCAGGGTAGGAGGAGCTGGCGGTGTGAGCGACTCACTCCCGGGTCGGTGATAGGTGTCCCACCCCCTCCTTCCCTCCACCGGGACCCCCCTTATCTCGTCCTTCCCCCCTCCAGCCCGTGTCCTACCCGTGACCCCGCACCGGGTCCGTGGGAATATTCCCCACCGCCATTCCCACGCTCCCCGCAGGTGCCCCTATGTGTGTACCCAGCCCCGTGTCCACGGCCAGGCTGTCCCCGCGTCCTCCCCGGCCTGTCCCACCCGTGTCTCCGGGCCGAGCCCCGCCGTCACCCCCGCGCAGGAGCCGTGAGAAAGCGCGCGGTCCCACGCGCCCCGCCCCGCAACATCCTTCCCGCAACGCCCTCGCGAAGCAGGAAGCAGGACCCCGGCAACTGCGCACTGCGCCTGCGCACTGAAGGGGTAGTGTGGCGCCGGAGCCGGGGTGCGCATGCGTGTTGGTTGGCCGACGCNGCGGGGCCAGGAGGAGCCGGGCCTTGGCGAGCTGGGCCTGGACCCCGGCCTCGAGCGGGGACAGGAGGAACCGCCGTCAGCTGTCCCCGGGAGGGTCCGCGCTGGCGTTAGCAACCGCTTCGAGCTGGTGAGGGGAGCGATAGTGCCAGGGGAGAGGTTGTAGCCTGCGAGGTGGCGGTGCCCTGGGGAAGCCTCGGGGTGTCAGTGGCCGCTGGGTGGGCAATGGCTGCGGGAGTGGGTAGCTCGGGTGGCAGTGGCTGGGGAGGCAGCTGGGGTGGGAGTGAGCGGCTGGAGTGGCAATTATTGGGAGGGTGAGTGGCTGAAAAATCACAGTGACGGTACGAGAGTTAATCGGAGAGTAGTTACGAGGGGGAGGTTGGGGGGTCACCCGGGTGGCAGTGACATAGAGGGGTGATAATGGCCCAGGAGGTGGTAGCTGGGTGAGAGTGGCTGAGGTGACAGTTTTGGGGAGGGAGTGATTTGGGAGTGTCTGGGGTGGAGTTGAGGGGTTTGGGGTAGTGGGTGACCTGGAGAGCCTGAGTGAGACTCAGCTGAGGAGATGTGAGTTGGAGGGTAGGAGGGAATTGGAGAGAGATGGGGGGTACAGAGAGGGCCTGAGGGGGCAACAACTGTGGCTAAAACTAGGAGGGAATTGGAGGGAGGCCTAGAAGGAGCTGGGTGGTCTGGATGTTGTTAGAGCCAGGCTTGAGTGCAGAGATCATCAAACAGTGGGTGAAACCAGTTCAGAAAGCTTCCTATGACCTTCCCAACCCCACAAGATCGTTCTGTTGGAGGCTGGGGGTCAGGCAGGCCCTGATAGCACAGCTGTGTCAGTCCTTGGGCACCTTGACCAGCCCCAGGGGTTCCCTGGCCTTCCCTAAGGCTTGGCTGTGTGAGCATTAGGCAAGGCTGGCTCTGGAGGCTCTGCTCAAGGAAGAGAGAAGTCTTCCAAAGAGATAAGGGCTACACTTTTTCTGCTGGCCATGCTGTGCAGCGGGTGCATTATCGTGGCCCTCCAGTGATTTGGTGGGTGTGGGGCTGTTCCAGGCACCTGCTGGGTGACACACTTTAAATGAGGGTTCGTCCCTGTCTTGTCTGCTGAAGAAACCAGTTGGGCAGCTGAGCCCTGTGCTGCTTCTGCAATATTTTTCTCTTCCATTTGCAGGTGTGAGTGGAACAGATCAGATCCCTGGGGAATTCTGTCCGCTGGGCACAGGAGAGGGCAGAGCACAGCCCCGTGCTGGCTGTTGTAGCAGGTTGTCTGTCTGTTTCTGCAGATCACTGCCGAGGAGTCGGAGGATGAGCTGCCATCCAGAGAGGAGCCAGGGGATGCCCAGCTCAGCGAGTGGGCTACAGCAGAAGGGAACAACAAAAAGGCTGTAGCTGAAAAGACTGAGGGCGATGGGCAGAGAGATGGGGAGGAGACACAGCAGCTGGACCACATGGTAACTAAACCACAGGTATCTAGTGATGATGGTGGTCACTGTGTGAGGTGCAGAGAGAAATTTTCTTGTTTCTCTGTGCCTGTGGGTGCCAGACAAACATGTTTCTTTTCCCTTGCACCCGGGTTTTGTCAGAGCCTGATGATCTGAGCCTCAGGGAAGAGCAGCACCTGGGGAGCTTAAACCCAGGTGTTTGGGGCTGCAGATCTGGAGGAGAATGAGCAGTTTGGTGCTGAGATTGGGTTTGCACCTGGGATCTGGGGGAGATTTTACATCCACAGAGGGGAGGTTTTGGAGGAAGACCTTGTGCAGTGTCCTCCTGAGTGCTGAGGTCAGGCAGAGTGCGTGGGAAGGAAATCACCCTGGGATTCTGAAGTGGATATTGCTTCTCTGCTCCCTTCACTGCACAACTAGTTGAGCTCTGCACCATATGTGGGGCTGGTCTGCTGTAAACACGCAACTGTTGTGGTTTATCCCCAACCAGCAACTGGGACCATGCAGCCATTTGCTCGCTCCTCCCTGCTACCAGTGGGAGAAGAGAGGGGAAAAAGAAAAGAAAACCTCATGGATTGAGGTAAAGACAGTTTAATAGAACAGTAGCAGAAGAAATAATACTACTGGTAACAGGAATACACAAAATGAGTGATGCAATTGTTCACCACTTGTTGATCGATTGCCTGGCCAATCCCAACCAGCAATCAAAGGTTCCTGCTCCCTGGCCTACTCCCATTTGTATACTGAGCATGATGTCCATGGTATGGAATATTCCTTTGGCCAGCTTGTCCTGTCTGTGCTCCCTCTCAGCTTCTTTGAGAAGCTGAAAAGGTCCTTGCCTTAATATAAGCATTACTTAACACACGTTGTTTTAGTTGTTGTTTATCACCATTCTCATACTAAGTCCAAAGCACAGCAGCCAGTGGGAAGAGAATTAGCTCTATTCCACCTGAAATTAGGATGTCAGTCAAGCATTTTGTTTTGAACTGAATGGTGTGAAGATGCAATGTAAACTGAACATTGAATTTACCCTTTTCTGGAGCATTTTGTTGTTGTTTTGTGTTAAGTTTTGCTCCTGTGGCTTGTATCAGCTCGGAAGTGTCTCCTTAGAGAAACATGTAAGGAAAGGGGCACTTTAATTAACAATTTGGCGTTGCAAGTCTAGCCCGTGTGTTACTGGAGATGAGGGTGGGGGTGAGCGAAGGGGGATTGGCTCCCTGGTTTTGCCCATTAGGGCCCAGTGTTTGGGGTGTGTTTGGGTACCAGGGCAGTGTGACCAGAGGAGCAAAGACCAGTCAGTGTAAGGTCTGGCTGTACTCCCTGCCTCAGACAGCCCTCAGCAGGCGTCTCCTGGCTGTTTGATAGAGCTGAACTGGGGCTGCATGTTCCTCTCGTCCTGAAATCAGCTCAGGAGCTGTGGGGTTGTTCTGGTAATGCTGTTAATTAATGTATTATCTGTGTAGAATCTGGAAACACACTTTTTACCTCTGTATGCCTTGGGGAAGGGCCAGTCTGGACAGCAGCATGCCTGTCAGGGAATGCTACACGGCATGATGAGCTGAGGTAGCAGTGTCAGCAGCCAGAGGAGGCTGTTTCACGTGGTGCTTTCGGGCAGGTTTTTGTTTCTGTGGAAATTTGAGTCGCTGCTGAAACTGTCAGAAATAGTTTGTTCCAAGAGTGTAAAGGAGGGCTGAAATGTTTCTTCTGTACCTGGCATACCTAAAGAGTTTCTTGCCTGATTTTGTAGTCTCAGACATATGAAAGTCAGCTGAAATTTTAACCATTGCATTTGCAAACACTCGGTACTTTCCTCTGTTTTCTCCTTAAGTCTTAATTTCCACTTGCTGAAAAACTCCCGAAAGGGTGAATATTGGTTACATTTAAGGGCCCTCCTGGTGTGGTGGTGGCTCCTGGTGGAGCTTTCATCCCTGCAGGCCGTGGGCAAGCTCTGACAGCTGCTCCATTTCTCTTTGCAGCCTGCGTTGAGTAACAAGTCACGAAAGAAAAAGAAGAAAAGAAAAACCAAGAAACCTCCAGCAGGGGAGACTCTGGTATGTCTGCATTTGCTCTGAGAGCTAGTGGCTGTGCTAATTTCTATATTGGGGTTGACAAAGGGAATGCTCTGAGGTGGATGCAGAAAAGGTTTTGGGGCTGTACTCATTTAAAATTACGACGTGGTGACAGCAGCTTTTGACTGTGTTCCTTCAAGCAGCCAGGGCCAGCGCAGCTCTGCTGCGGGTGCTTAGAGCTGAAAGCCTCACAGCAGCATCTTCTTTCATCTCTGCTTCGAGGCTTTGCACGGGAGGGGCTACTGTGTTGAGGAATTTTGCATTTTCATTCTATTTTCCTTGCCCTACTTAGCTGTCCCTGTCTCTGCAGAGCCATACAGCGCTCTCGCTGCCAGCCGTCGCTCACGTTCCCTTCTCCTCCGTGCACAGCCACGCAGCTTCTCTGTAGTGTGACATCTGGTAGCTCCATGTGACAGGAGCGTCTCCTTGTGCCTTACCAGCAGATGTGCTGCCAAGGGTTCTTCCTGCAGGACCTTCTGTGTCCCCTCGGTGGTGAAGGGAGCGAGGGGACAGTGATTCTCTCTAAGCTGCCCACCCCTAAGGCTGTGTACTTGCCCCGAGAACTTTATCCAGCATCTTCCTTATGGATAAAACTCAGAGAGAAATGCGTATGCTTTACTATATTCTATCTGCTTGAGCTAAGCTAGGAGACTAAACAGATTGCAGTCATTGGTCTTTTAAGTTCAGTAGAATTAAAGCTTGAGTGGGAGCTGTTTTTTTGCTAAGGTTTATAAGAATCTGAACTACTCACTCAAGGGGGATCCTGTGTGAAACATCCTGAGCCAGACTGTGCCAAAGTGTGAACGGGTGAGCTGTTACTCCAATGTAGGTGCCTGGCTGGCTGCCTCCTCCCTGGGAATTCAGCTGGGTGAGCTCAGAGTGAGTTACTAAGGCAGAGAACCCACTCAAAGAGCCTGTTTCCTCCCCCAGTCCGAGAAGGAACAATAGGGTGACAGCTGCCAGCTGTGGGCTCTAGTGGGACTTAATGCCCAGAACCAAGCAGTTTGATTTGCCAGCTAGGAATAATAACACCTTTGTTCAAGCACTTAAATGCAAAGCACGTTATAAGTTTTTCACGTATCCCCTCCACGTGGGGTGGCTATATTTAGCTGGAAAAGGCAAGCTCACAGTGCTGTTTGGGTGTTGTGAATGGAATTCCGTGTTCCACCCACGTACCCTGAGGAGGATGTGAAACGGCTGCATAAGAAATGCGTCACTTGCCATTTGTGGGGAAAAATAGAAGATCATCAGGGGAAGAGAGTTATGCAACTGTTATCCTGCACTTGGGCCACACCAACCCCATGGATGGCTACAGGCTTGGGGCAGTGTGGCTGGAGCTGCCTGGCAGAAAAGGACCTGGGGGGGCTGGTCGACGGGCGGCTGAACATGAGCCAGCAGTGTGCCCAGGTGGCCAAGAAGGCCAAGGGCATCCTGGCTTGCATAAAGAATAGTGTGACCAGCAGAAGCAGGGAGGTGATTGTCCCCCTGTGCTCAGCACTGGTGAGGCCACACCTTGAGTCTTATGTCCAGTTCTGGGCACCTCAACACAAAAGAGATCTGGAGGTGCTGAAGCGAGTGCAGAGGAGGGCAACTGTTATCCTGCACTTGGGATAGCTGGTGAGAGGCCTGGAGAATAAGGCTTATGAGGATGGATTGAGGGAGTTGGGATTGTTTAGTTTGAGGAAGAGGAGGCTGAGGGGAGACCTCATCCCTCTCTACAACTGCTTGAAAGGGCATTGTAGAGAGGTTGGTGCTGGTCTCTTCTCACGGGCAATGAGCGACAGAACAAGAGGGAATGGCTGCAAGCTGCAGCAGGGTAGGGTTAGGCTGGACATGAGGAAAAAGTTTTTCCCAGAGAGAGTGGTCAGTCAGTGGAATCAGCTGCCCAGGGAGGTGGTGGAGTCCCCATCCCTGACTGTGTTTCAGAGTAGATTGGATGTGGTGTTGAGGGATCTGGTGTAGGGGAGAACTTGTAGAGTAGGGCTGATGGTTGGACTTGATGATCCCAAGGGTCTCTTCCAACCTATCTGATTCTATGATTCTGTTGAATGGGCACTGCTGGATATATTTGTTTTGTTACAAGATGGGGAAAGTGTGAGTGCAGTGTGTTAGAGCTGGGTTAAAACCACTCAGGGCTTTGATACCTTCTTACAAGGGTCGGAGCCGTGACTTGGTGTATGTGTGGGGAGTAGGTGGTAAAGGCTGATTATTTAAATACTTATGATTAAGATCAGCACCCCGATATTTCGTGGTATTGTAGTGATTATTATAAATAAACCAGACAAAGTACAGTGAGGGATGGGTAGGAGGGGGCAAACCACAGACAGGACAGCCTGCTGGTTCTTGCCCATGCTGGACATACTCATCTGCTGTGTTCAAACTCGTGGTGGTGTGAAGAGCAGCGGTGCTGTGACAGCTTGAGTAAGTGGGGAAAGGCAGCCAGCACTTACAGGGGCACTCAGAGGGAGAAGGCAGGCTCTGTGTGGGATTCCTGAGGGAATACAGGGTCCAGGTACAGAGCAGGAAGCCTCAATAACAGAGGGTACACGCGTCCCCAAGGTGGGTGATGAGGTAGCAGCAGGGTGAGTGGTAGGGGCTGCACCAGTATCACCATGGAGATCAGGGCCCAGAGGCAGCCGGGTGTGATCTCTGCTGGGTGACCTGCATGCTGTGGTGACTCATTCTGTAATAACTGCCTTGTCTTTGCATGTACCTATCTTAAGGAAGACAATGACCTGGAAGACATTGACAGCCTGCTGGAGAAGATTGAGGATACCAATGGGCTATTACCGCAGACCCAGAGTGGAATAATCACTGACAACAGGCCTCTACTCTACATAGAGCATAGGTAGGGCTTGCTTCCTTCCTGATTTTGGCTTTGGCCACAATAGGGATATCTGTCCCCTCAATTAAGGAAGTTTGGAGCCTCACAGTGTAATCAGGACCTGGCTTCAATGGTGGGGTGGTAGTGGTTGTGCACACCCCTGTTTCTGACTGTTGCTTTTAGAGCTGTGTTTGTTTGTGAGCAGTGGCTGGTTTTCTCTGCTGTCAAGCCTGGTTTGAGGGGGTGTCTGAACCAGATTAGCTTCCAGAGGTGCCTTCCAGCATAGAACACTCTGACTCTGTGGGAGAATCTCTACAGAGCTGCTGAGAGCCCTGGTGCATGAAGCTTTGCAATCAAACCCCCCTGGCCAGGTGACCAGCTGCATTCAGGTCAGGCACTGTAAGCAGCAGGCCTCAGTGCAGTGTATATTGTCCTCTGAGGAGGGCTGAGAAGTGCCAAGAGCTAATTTCACCAGGAAAGCTGGATGGACTTGTCTAACCTTTCACACATGTCACCATCAATAAAGTGGACTAGACACCTACAGTGTCCAAGAGCTGAAGAATGAGTCAGCCTCAAATTAGAGACCTCTGACACTTGGGCCTGGATTGCACTGGGAAACCTGTTGGGAAGGGGCTGGCTGGTGTGTCCAGGTTGTTTCAGAGCCCAGGGCTGGTGCAGACACAGGCAGTTCCTCCTGTTGTCGGAGGAAGACTTAAATATGTAGCTGGGATAACTTACTAGTCCCAGTTTTGAAACCTTCAGACACTCTGCATCAAAACTGAGCCCAGGCTGCCTTGCCAGTCTTTGTGCAGTGGTTAGGGTGCTTGCCCCACGCTGCAGGCTGCCGTGCTGGACTTGGCAGCAGGTGGGTATCTTGTGTTTTCCAGACACGCATACCCTGAGCACACGCTCCTGCATGGAGACTCTCCGGGGAATGTTCCCAGACTAAGGCCCCAGCTGCCCTGGAGAGGGCAGCAGAAGTATTCCCCAGCTCAGCGCTGTGTAAGAGCAGAGCACAAAGAAATCGTGCATCTGACTGAAAAAGTACTTTGATGCCTCCTGTTCTGACAGTTTTCAGGCTCCTTTCTGCTTCTTGTGTCAGATCAGTGGTGTGTGGGATAGTTCAGGGGACTGCCCAGAGACTCTTCAAGGTACAGAACACTTGGCACTGGCAGAGAAGACTCGAGTGTGAGAATTTTGGCTGTGTTTAACTGACAGTAGCTTTTCTTTCTTGTTTCAACCTTCTCAGAAACTTGAATCCAGAGAACGAGTTGAAGAGATACTTTGGGGCTCGCGCTGTTCTTGGTGATCAGAGGTTAGTCCAGAATCTAATCCTAAACCCTTTCCAAGTCTGAGTTGGTGTGTCTGTCCTTCCCTTGGTGCAGCTTACTGAGCCCCCAGTGCCACACCTGGGTGGGGAATCCAGGATTTAG
This sequence comes from Jacana jacana, assembly GCA_013400555.1. Lineage (NCBI taxonomy): Eukaryota > Metazoa > Chordata > Aves > Charadriiformes > Jacanidae > Jacana > Jacana jacana. Next base: position 250,336 of record VZTM01002652.1, on the reverse strand, counting down.
GGTGTCCTACTCATTTAGTAGTCAGTTATTGGGATAGGAACACATTTTTTTGTGATATGGGGGGAAGGAAAACTTCTCTACATTTTTGCTAGCATTTGCCTTTTTTTTTTCTGGTTTTCCCCTCTCATTTACTGCCAAACACCCTTCTAAAGTCTTTTCACTCAAATTCATAGAGTATAGGCTCTTAGATATATATATTTTTTCCCTTTCTCCAGCATTTGTTGCTTGTTACTGTTCCAAAGCCTCTGATGGGCCCCAAATACTCGCTCAGGGGGTCTCATGCACTTGCTTTCAGGGGCTCAGGGAACTTACTGCTTCCTGGGTGTGAGGTCTCTATGCAATTAACCATTGCACTGGTGGTCAGTGTTATCCTGAAATCTCTGCTTTCATGAACTGGTTGAAAACTGTGCACATAAGAGTATAAGCTCAGAGCAGTGATGGTGATTTACCAGAAGCCTCTCTGAGAGAGTCTGTGGAAGAACATTTAGTGCTTGAGGAAGAAGCAGCAGTCCTGTACTGAGGATACATGACTTTCTTAGAATAGCCTTGATTTTGAAGTTCTTTCCCCGAACCAATAAATTGGTTGCATTTATGAGTATGGCTTAACTAAATCAGTTGACATTTGAAGGCGCTGCTGGGAAGAGAGATGAGTCAGAGGGATATGGGGCTCTCTTAATTGGACCTGGGAAGCTGTTGGAAGCAAAGGGGCAGCTGAGAACTTGGCAGGAATCAAAAGAGGGGAGAGAAACTATTGAAGTGGAAATGCTGGAGGCACTGCCTGACCCAAAGAGAAATGGTTCAAGTAAGGCAGAGCCTGAGCAAAGGTATGTTGTGTCTTGAAAGCAAAACATGATGAAGCTCTGGGCAAAAGCTCCATGTGGCGGGGCTGCAGCTGGGGAAGAAGTTGGAACTCTTAATTTAGGTTTTTTTTTTCCCTGAATCATCGTTTTTCTGGCTGCTTTCAGCCCTCTGCATTCTGTTAGTGCAGAGAAACTGCGACCTGTCCTGTTTATTTCCTCAGGCAAAGGCAGCGCCAGTGTGTCCGTGGCATGTGGCTGACGACTCCTCAGAGCACCTGGCCACGCTACACCAGGACAGGTGAGGCTTCTGGTCCTGAAGCCACTGCTGCTGGCTGCCAGGGCACCTCAGTCCCATGCCCTTGTTGGCACAGACAGCTGCCAGCCTGGCTTTCCTAGAACATCTGTGCATGGAAACCAGAGCTGCTTTTATCCAGGCTTTTCTCTGGCTGATGCAGAAAAGGAACTGTTCGTCAGCTGATGGAAATACCTCCTGTCTCCACAGGGAGAACTCTGTTGTATTGTATCTTAGTGTTTGAGCTTCCCCCCCTCTCCTTTACTGGAGGTAGCAGGTGATGGGTGCTTCCCTTCTTAACAGCAGTCTTGCTGGATAATGAGAAATATCCATGGGAGATGGGGTGGGTTTTGGACTTCGACTCAGGGGAGGAAGGGAAGGAGTGAAATTCTCTGGGAGTTTCTGATAACACATCAGGCTTTGGACCCGATGATGGGGATGAGCTTCTCTTGCTGCTGTGCTGGCCTGCTGGCAGCAGTGCTACCCGTGTCTCTTCTGCATCTTCTAGGTATTGTCATGCAGCTGTTGGACACCAAGGGGCGGGTGCAGTACTTCACGTTTGAGCACCAGCGCAAGTACCAGGAAGTGCAGCTGAAGTTCCTGGAAAATGTAGAGACCATGGACCCCAACAGCGTTGTGGTACGTTGTGAAATTGGGTTACCCGTGCTGTTACCTCCTGCCTTCCTGCAGCCCCTTTCCCTGGTGGGGGAGGTTGGGCTGATACATTCCAGGGCTTATTTTTTGCCAGTTTTGTATTGAGCAGCAGAGCTGGGTGCCCCCTTCTGTGTGGAGTGAGGTGGCATTGCTTGTTGAGCTCTGCTTTCACCTTAAAAGATAAGTGACCACCTTGGGACAAATCATAGAGTCAATCAGGTTGGAAGAGACCCTTGGGATCATCAAGTCCAACCATGAGGTCCAGTGGCTGGTGGTGGAGCCTCGATGGCTCTGCTGAGAGCATGACAGGTAGCCTTCTGGAAGAAGAGCCTGCAGGAACTGAGTGTTTGACTGCAAAAGTAGGAATAAAAGTCCCTTGTCTCAGCTCTTCAGCTGGGAATGGAAAAATATTGTATAAACCTAACAGCTGTTCTATTTATAAACTCCTGCATGGATGAAAAATGTGTCTTTTCTTGGTATTTCAGCAAAACAGTCTTTGTGTTGAAAGTTCTTCATGCGTGTTCAAGCTCATTAAGCTGTATGGTAACTCAGAGTTTGTAGTGATAAGTAACAGTAACATTGCTCTGTGCCCTACTGAACCATAATTGAGGTATTTTTGCCCTGAAAACCCTGGCCACATGAGCTTGGGTTTATGCCCTGGAGAAGTTTCTTAAAGAGGCCATTGTGTACTAAATAAAGTTTACTTCCTCCTGCTTTCCCACACTCTGCTCGTGGCCACTGCTCCCCCCAGCTCATCAGTTCTGCCTGCTGACTGGGCTGGGATTCACATTAAATGGTGCAAAGTAATTCCTGTGCTAGCAGAGACCAGCCTGAGAGCCAGTGTCCTGAGGACAGCTTGGAGCTGGTCTCATGGCTCTGCAGAGCAGGGCAGGTTTTCTGTGGGGCATTTTAATCTTTGTGCTTTGTCCCCATTAAGTGGCTCTGGCTACGTTTGAAGATACTCCTACAGCTTTAGTCTTTCATGTTTTCTGTTAAGGATAAGTAAGATCTAACAGACAAGGGTTTGCTGGTGCTACAAGTACTTCTAAGCTCCAGCCAGTTGAGCTGTGACAGCCACAGCTCCACGTAACTGGAGCCCAGATCTGCCTTGCTGCTACGCCTTTCAGCATGCAAAACGTGATTTTTGGGATCTCCTGCTCATTGAGTGTTTTTCTGCTCTTGCCAGTGGGTTAAGAGGGGTTTGCTGGTGGAGCTGCAAGCCCACGAAGAGCGCTTTTTCCCATCACAATGGCCCCATGTGTTCCATCTCTTAAAAAAAAAAGCAAGAACAAAAAAGAAAAGGAACTTGAGAGCGAGCAGGCAGGGGGTAACACGTCAGGCAAGTGGCACCCAGGCAAAGGCCCCGAGCTGGGACAGCCTGGAACATAAAGGCTTTGTGCTGTAGGTGGGCATGCTTATGACCACCCTGCAGAGCTTTAGAAAGCATGTATTTTTTTATTTCAATCTGGGGGGGACAGGGAGGGTGGAAAACCCCAAAGTTTAAATTTTGAGGAGATAAAAAGTAGCTTCTGTGTTTTCACATTGAAACTGAGTTTTAGAACTTGGGAGGAGTAGTCCATTTATAAATAGTGAATGCATAGGGGTTTGCAGTGGGCTTAAAGTTCTATTCTGAAGCCTGCAAAAAATACATATTAAATCCACTATAATTCAGGAGCTGGAGCCAGAGGAAGCAGAAGCCTGATCAAAAGCTCAGAATTGTTAAGGGATGGGGAATAAACCAAAAAAAATGCAATTATGCCTACTGCCTGCATCTTGAGTATTGTATACAGTTCTGGACCCTCACCTTGAAAAGTAGATGGTGGAGCTGGGAGAGATTCAGAGGAAGACAGTGAAGATGATCAAAAGGCTGACAGGGCCTCTGTGCTGGAAAAGCTGGGTTGACTGGGAGGGAGGTGCCTGAGAGAAGCTGTGGTTGAGAGCCTAAATCCCACAAGGAGTGGGGAGAGATCTCCCTGCTGGCCCTTCCAGCACAGGGATGGAGCTGGCAGGCTGGGATTAAAGGGAGTTCTTTGCATTGTGTGCTTGAGTGGTGGCTTTTCTGTATCTCAGGGCTGGGGTTCTGTAAAGGGACCTGAGTGAACAAAATCCTGGGAGGAGACACCATTAATATCTATGGTATCTTTGACAGTGGTGGACCCAAACCCCTAAGGGATGGTAGGTTAGAGAGTGCTGGGCGTTACCACATATACCCAGCTTTGTGCCCTCTTTCCCAGTCATCTGCTTTTTGAGACAGGGCAAGATTGACCTCTGCTCTGACCCAGTGTGACAGTTCCTATGTTCTTTTAATCCATAGTTTTAGCCTTTCTTCTGAAGAGATATCCCCAGCCTCGCACTACAGTCTAAGCACTGGCTTCCTGATGGTGTGGGATGGGATTTCCTTACTTTCAGAGCCAGGGGCAGGAACAACTACTTTCTTGTAGGCACGGTGTCAGGGCATTTGCCTCCCTGCCACACTTCAAGAGCTTGCCTCGTAGGCAGAGTGCATGAGAAACCTGTGATTTGTGCCATCGTGTAATCAAGCTCCTGCTCTTCTGTAGCCACTGCTTCAGGCGCTGGAACCTTACCATGTGGACTCCCTTCTGCTGCTCAGCGACGTGTGCCGGATGCAGGAGGATCAGGAGATGGCTCGTGAGCTTGTAGGTAAGAGCTGAAGTGAGGAGCAGATGTCTTGGCATGAATAAGCAATCAAGAGGTTTTTGGTTCAGTTTGGGTTTATGTTTCAGCAGAGAGGCAGCAAACCAGAAGGGTTGGTTGGGTTGTGTCTGTGGCTCTGGGCCATGAGCACTCGGCCTTATGTGATCCTGCAGACCAGCAACTTTTGCTGGAGGCTTTTAAATGGAGCCAGACACGCTTGTCTGGGGCAAAGCACATCGGTGCTCATCTTCAAAATGAGTGGATGGATTGTCTGGACATGATGGGCTCTCACCTTTAGGACACCCCTTGCAGGAGGAGAGTCTGATTTAGTAGTTAGTTCTGTCGTGCTAGCGTTGCTCCAGGAAGCCTGTGCCCTCTGGGGAGCCTGCCCAGCCATCTGGGCCAGACTGCTTTGCCTTCCTCTGACCAGGACATTGCTGGTCAGCACGTTGGGCTCTTCTCCTCGGGACACCACAGCCTGTGTGGGGGCAGGAGGCATCCTGGAGAACGGCTGCCCCTCAGACTGCTGTGCTGCAGTCTGGTGTCTGAGATGTGCTGCCTGGTAACCAGGGTATGTGCTCTGCAGCACAATAGGAGTGGCCAGAGGTGAGGTGAGGACAGGAATTTTGGTTTCCTTATGGGAAGATAGTTGTGGCAGAGGCAGCTGTACCAGCCTCAATCCCTGACCTCCTCCAGGAGAGTCACTTGTCCCAACTGGAGCATCATCTAATGCCCTCATAAAGCTTGCTTGCCTGCATATCTGCGGTGACCACATGCTCCAAAATAGCTTTGTGCCTTGATGGGTTGTGAATGAGCTTTTTTCATGCCAGAGCTCTCAATTATCAGTGTCTTCTGGGCTAAATCAACTGCCACTCCCTGAGCAGTGGGGCTGTGTGGGGTGCTGGGGTGGTGGCATGCCCTGACGCTGTCCTTGCTGTCTGCAGAGCAGGCGCTGTACAGTCTGGAGTGTTCCTTCCACCCCCTCTTCAGTCTCACCAGTGGGACCTGCAGGCTGGACTACCGGCGGCCAGAGAACAGGTAGGCAGCAAGCTGGCCTGCCCCACGTCTGCTGGAGAGCTGTCACGGCGTGTCCTGGCCTACTTTGGACAGGGAGACCCAGATTCCCAGTGTCTGCTGCGTCATCTGTGGTGTTGGGGAACCTTGAACGTCCCTTTCTGTCGGAACAAGCTCTGCCACTCAGCGGTCAGTGGCAGTGCCACCCAGCATGGCAGCAGCAGAGCTCCTGAGATGGGTGTGCTGGGGTACCAACAACTCTTAAACACAGGTTTCTTTGCAAAGCATCCTCTTTCCTGGAGGATTTCTTACTGGAGCAGTAACTGCTTCCCCCCCTGTCACATCCTTGTGCAGTTAGTACCCCTTAGCACAAAATGGCACTTATTTTTGTCACAAAAACACTCGCTGCTCATCTATGGCTGTGCTTGGTTGCTTGTGTGCTGCCTGCCCGGCCTTCGTCCCCAGCACTCGTGCTGCTCCCAGCCCAGATCTTTATGTAATGACAGCTCTGCAGCTGCGGGGAAAGGTGACTTTATTCTGGGAATTTTCCAGTCAGCTGACTCAAGTCATCCCTCCCAGAGTGCTGTACCTGGAGATTGCTCAGATTTCCAGTACTCTGTCTCTGATGGGCTTGGTGTGACCTGAACGCAGCCGTCTGTATCGTGCCCGGTTTGGGTCTTAGTCCTCCCCATGTATAGGTTGTGTGTGCACTGTGTCACTGTCCCCGTGTGGCTGGGCAGGCTGGGACAAGGCAGGACACAGACTTTGGGGATTTACTTGTTGTCCTGCATTGTTGGCCAGTCTGAGAGAGCACAAGGCTGCAGGGCCTTGGGGAACAGGCATGAAGCTGGTCACAGCTTTGCTGTCCCTGTGCTGGTTTAAAGAAATTTACCAAAAAAAATAGGAGAGAAATGGGATTATAGAGAGTCTGTGTCACCTCATACTCCACCAGCCTGGGTCCCCTGGACTCCCCTGACTGCAGCATGGTGCTGATGCTCAGGGGGAGTAAGGAAGGAGATGGGGCTGACTGTGGGTTCCTGTTCTTGAGTGGAATGAGATACTTCTCGCCAAATCTGGCTTGTAAAACCTATGCCTGTTCCCCCCCACAGGTCTTTCTTCCTGGCTCTCTTCAAGCACCTGACGTTGCTGGAGAAGAGAGGCTGTCCCCGGACAGCCCTTGAATTCTGCAAGCTGATTCTGAGGTAGGTGCCCCAGTGAAGGTTTTGTACCCTGTTCCCTGCAGGATGTGACAGGGTGTCTCAGGTTTGAGGGAACACGCCTTGTGCAATGCACCAGCAGGGGAAAAGAAAAGCCAGAGGTGTACTGCTGCTCCTGGGCTCTATTTGTCTCCACTCCTTACAGTTGCAGTGTCACAGGGTAGTTTGGGAGCACAGGCTCTTATCTGTGGTGCTGCTTTGGAGAGAGACCATTGTTGAGATGGAGGCTTAAAGAGATGGGACTTGGGTGGCCCTTGCTGTTGGTGGCTGAGCTGTGGGCCTGGCTGGTTATTCCAGCAGAGCTTAGAGTCTGTGTGGAGCAGCTGTACAACGGTGGCTTCAGCCTGCTCAGTTTGTGGCCATTGATCCTCCTCCTGAGTGGTTATGGGGGGCACTGTCACCCCTCTTCAGGGATGCAGGCCAGGTGTTGCACCACCATTCTGCCTGTGCAGGGACGATGGTGTTCCCGTTATCTCCAGTTGCTGAGTCACAGAAGCTCTCTGGGTACCGGTGGGAAAGTCCTGTTTGACTCAGGAACGAGGACAGCTGCTTCTGCTGTTGTGACACTGATTTTTGTTTCCTCCCCTTGTGCTTGCCTCCCTCTGAAGCCTTGATCCAGAGAACGACCCGCTGTGTGTGCTGCTGCTGATTGATTTCCTCTCCCTCCGAGCTAGAGAGTACGCCTTCCTGACCCGCATGTTCCAGGAGGTGGAGGTAAGTTACCAACAGGCTGCCCTGGTGAGAGAGGGGGCAGAGACGGGGAGCACTGGTTCCTGGGGCTCTGCCCAACTGGGCTGAACTGGAAGGGCCAGATGGGTCAGAGCGTGGTGATGCTTTCTGAAGTCGCTTAGCCTTTTGAGGGCTGTCTTGTGGCCAGGCTGGCACTCTGAAATCATCAGGATGACCTGGAAAGGCTGTGATCTTGTAATCCCTGGTACCCTGCAAACAATTGTACCGACTCCAAATTGCTTACTCAGTTGTGGAGGCACCAAGCCAATGGCTGGGAAGTAACTTAATCCAGCGGGCAAGAAACCCCACCCTGCCTGCAGCCCAGCCACATCGAGATTGTTCTGCGTAGCATCATTTCTCGGCAAATCTCTCTCTCTCTCTCTCTCTCATCCTGCAGAGTCACCGGAATTTGTCCCAGCTCCCCAATTTTGCCTTCTCGGTGCCTCTGGCCTATTTCTTCCTGAGCCAGCAGGAGGAGCGCTCGGAGCTGGAGCAAAGCCAAGCCCGGGAGAAAGCCGCCCGGCTCATCCAGCTCGCGTTAATCATGTTCCCAAGCGGTAAGTCCGTCCCCACCGGTAAGTCCATCCCCTCGGGCTTTGTCCCTCTCTTCATCTGTGAGAGCGAAGGCTGGATTCCAGGCAGTCAAATGCAGAGGCAGCAGTTTGCCTGTGGGTTGCAAATGGTGTTTTGCCTCTTGTCTGTGGGAGATGGGAGCCCTGACTCAGAGGGTGAGGCAGCTCGGGGGCAGTGGCAGGTACTGCTCTACCTGCATCTGGTGTGGTGGTGGTGGTGGTGGTGATGGGATTTGGCCTTCCTGCTCTATGGCAGGGCTGCTGAGAAGACAGTAGAACCCAGTAGGGCCCCTGCAGCTGTGATCCCTCCATGTGTTAGGAGGGATCCCTGCTGTGCACCCTTCTTGGAGCAGCTGATGCCCCTCCGTTAAAGATGGTCACGGACATGCGAGTTGGAGGAGGATGAGAACCAGAGTCTTGGAGCAGGAAAATGTTTCACCCCAGGGTTGGCCAGACCAGACAGCAAGTCTCTCTCAGCTTTCCCTCCAAGGCACTGCTCTGCTTTAGATGTGCTCTCTATGGGTGCCCATCACTCTTGCTTTCATCCAGTTGGTGCTCCTGTCCATGAAAGGAGATATGCAGCCCCTCTGGGCCCAGGAGGGTGTGTTTTTATATGCAGGAATAACCAGCTCTTGAACAGAGGTTTAGTTTGTGTTGGCTGAAACCATCTTTTTTTGCTGCTTGTCATGGTGATTGAAATAAATCCCTTGTTCAAGTTCAAAGGCCAGCAGCATTGAGTGCAGAAAATTGCACTTCATTTCACTGGGGAAACTGTCGTTCGTTCTTTTTTTTGCTTGCTCTGTTTCCATCACCCTCAACGAGATCCAAATGCAGTGTAACCCCCAGCAGCACCCTCCTTGCTTGGGTCCTCTTTTAGGGCCCCAGTGTGGGGCTTACCTGTGGGGCAGGGCTGTCTCTCTGCAGCCCTGGCAGTGGTCACCGGCCGTGCCACAGTGCCCCTTGCCGGGCTATTGAAAGTGAGCTCTCTGACTTTCTCCTGCAGTTCTTATGCCGTTGTTGGATCACTGCAGCGTGCAGCCCGATGCCAGGGTCGCATCCCACTCCTTTTTTGGGCTGAATGCTCAGATAAGGTAAGTCCTGGAGATGTTCTAGGTTAAAGAGAAGGAATCGATTTGGCGGGGCTTGAAACCATCTAGGGAGCTAATGGGGTTACAAAGCTGGGGAGGAGAGCATTTGGTTTTCCTGAGTAGGCTGTTAGATGCTTTGATAATGGGTTTCCATAATGGGGCCAGCTGATAGAGCCACCTCACCTGAATGTGGATGGGTCAGAAGTTCATACTGAAGCTTGTTGGTACGTGTAGTAAGAGAGAACAACGTGTGTGTACTCTCAGGGCAGGCTGTCTCCTACCAGTCTGGATTTCCCTGACATGTGGTCTCGCTAAACACGCGAATAGTCTCCCCCTCAGGTCAAGGCAGCGCACGCTTTTCATCTCATGGCTCTGCTTATCCCAAAAATAGACTGAGGCAGGAAAAACTGGTGAAGGTAGATGGCAACAGCAAAGCAGGGAGCCTGCGATTCCTCTCTTTGTGTTCTCACGCCGAAGCACAGTGCAGAGACGAGCCCTTGCCAGCCAGCACAGGGACCTGCAGGCGGGAAGGAGGAGAGTGCCCTGAATAACAACTGTCTCCTGTAGTCAGCCTCCTGCCTTGAACCAGCTGACGTCCCTCTACGTGGGAAGGACTCACTCCCTGTGGAAGGACCCAGCCGTCATGGCGTGGCTGGAGCCCAACGTCCATGAGGTGTTGCGCATGGTGGACGCCCGGGACCCACTGGTGGAGGAGTCTGAGCGCAAGTGAGTGTGACAGGCGGAGGTTGAGCGGCTCTGGCACCAGGCTTGGGTGCTGGAACGTGGGGATGGAGCAGGTCAGGATGCTCTGCAGGTGAAGTGGAGCTCTGTCCTGAGCAGCAGCAGAGCTGGGGACTGCTCAGAGCCCCACAGCTGCCCGTCTGCTGGTGGCTGCTGATGCCGAGGGTTACACCTTGGGACCAGGAAGGCAGAGGCTTTTCCATACTTTGTGCAAGTGTGAATTAAAAGCTGTAGCTCTTGCTGGTTGTCGAGCACGTGCTACGCTGGCTTTCCCCAGCCTTGGCCATCACGTGTGCCCTGGAAATCACCCAGGAGGGCAGCGGGGTTGGTGCTGGCTGGGAGGGGCAGCTGCATGGCTCAAGGATGTTTATTGCACAGGGCAGGTGAGTGCGTAGAAACACCTTCCAGCTCTGAGAAACAGGAGATAGAGGGGAATTAGGCTTTGTCCTAAGCCCAAGTTAGTTTGCTCTGCTGACCTGCAGAGAAACAGGACTGGTGAGAGAGAGCTGTGCAGTGTCCCTGAGCAGCTGCCAACTGACTTTGGCCTCGCCCTAGGCCAGCTCTGTCCAATACAGCACACACCACCACCCCCCCCAGAGCCAGGGATGAAGCTGACAGTGCACCTAGAGAAGCAGGAATGGAAAGCTGGCTATGCTGAGGTGTGCTCTGTGTAATCCTCTGTTCCCTTCCCTGCTTTAGGAGAAAGATGCTGTACCAGAGCGCACCTAGGAATATCTACCGGCACATCATCCTCTCGGAGGTGAAGGAGGCCATGGCAGCTCTGCCTTTGGTGAGAACACTCATGTCCCTGCTGTCCATGCAGGTGCTGGGCACATCCCCAGCCACCAGCAAGAACGTGGACCTGACCTCAAAGAGTCCTCCCTGGGGCTGCTTACGTGGGCATGTTCGGGCAGGCTGGGCTGCAGCTGGTGTCCGGCTCTGTTGTGTTCCCTGAGACAAAGGGCTGGGCTGACCAGCTCCATGCTTGAGTGCTCACCACTGCTGGTGACACAGCATTCACCCCTTCTTTCTTCTTGCCCCCCACCCAGGAGGTGACCTCACAGCCTGTGATGGGGTACGACCCCTTGCCTCCTCTGGATTCCATCGTTTCCTACACCAGACCAGAAAGGTACTTTCTCCACCCTTCATCTCTGGCACAGCCAGCGTGTTCCTGGCACGCCCTCAGCCCCGGGCCTGGATGCATGTGGGACCTGGGAGCTGACATCCTCCTCCATCCCAGAGGAAGAGCTGCCTGGCTTGTGGCGCTTGCCGACAGGCAGAGCGTACAGGCAGGACTGGTCCTGCTGCTTTTCCTTGATGGTCACCATCAGGAGAGGGTGGCTGTTCACAGCCATTAAAGCAAAGACCATTGAAAAATCCTGGCTGTTTCTTCCCTGAGGTGGTTTGGGGTAAATATGGGTTTAAGCCCAGCAGCCGTGGTGCAGACAGACCGCTCAGGTGAAGCCTGTGTGTGCCTTATGTGCTGACCCAGCTCACAGCAACCCCACAGCGTTGCCCAGAGGTTGCCCAGCTGCTGGCTGGTAGGAAATCCCTGAGAATCCCCCCATACCCTGCTTCGAGGCTGGCTCGGGAGGGGCTGGGCATCCCTTCCAGAGAGCGTGGTTCTCTCCAGCATCCACACCCTGTCTCAGCCCCGGTGAGAGGTCGAGTACCGAGCTGTCCCCTTAACCCTGGTGTGACTTGTGTCTTTCAGAACCCATCATCCCTCCAACGAAAGCACTTTATCTCTCTTCTTCCGCTCGCTGCTGCCAAATTTTAACTTGCAGGTATGTGCAGCGAGCTGCTGCCGGCGGAGCAGGGCGTGCTTCGCTGGTGCCCACAGGTTCCAACTGCACAGTGTTTCTGCAAAGGGAGTGGCTCTTGGCACATGCAGTGTTGTAAACGTCAGGTTGCAGAGCAGCCTTGATGCTTTTTGGCAAGAGCTATTGTCTCCCTGCCTGCCTGCCTGCCTGACTGCTGCAGCTGGGGCTGGGGGAGAAAACACCTACCCTGCCCGGCCCTTCCAGCTCTGCTCTCTTGCCAGGGGGACATCAGGCACGAGAGGGATGAAGAGGCTGGAGCTGGGCAGGACCTTAACCAGGGGGTGAACAGGCTCATGGCGGCCATGCGGGACATGCTGGCGAACATCCAGTTTCAGGAACCCCCCCGTGATGACAATCCCGAAGGCGACGGGGACTGGGACTGAGCAGAGAGCGTGCATCTTCCCCACCCACCACAACCCTCTGTAATCACCCCCCTCCCTGCCTACCCTCCCCTTCCCCCCCCCACTTCTTTCTCTCTCTCTCCAATAAAGTCATCTAAAACCACGGCACCCGCTCTCCCTCCATGGACGGGCTCTGGCTGGGGGGTGCTGCCACCATGGGCACTTCCCCTACTTCTGGGTGGGTGGTGAGGGCTGTCTGAAGGTGGCAGAGCTAATCTATGGCAGCTGGCCCTTGGCCCCAAGTCAGCTTAGTCCCCTTCTGGCCTCCTCCAAGCACGTTTGCTGTCCCCTTCTCTTGCTTGCTCTTCTGTGTTTGAGGGCTGCTGGTGGGGTTTTTGCCCTCTCCTGTGGCCTTGCTGCCCTTTGCAGCCCAAAGCCTCCTTCCCTCCCTCCCTGAGAGGCTCCAGGTGCTGGACCTTCTGCTTGGTCCCTGGGGACAATCCATGCTCTGGCAGGAGCTTCCTGGCTCCGGTGCTACCAGAGGTGCAGGGGGGTTGTTTTTCCCTTGTGCTGCTGCTGTTTGATCGTGCTGTGAGCAGAAAGGATTCCCCCCCCTCTTTGTTTTCCACCCCCTCCAGGCCCTTCTTTCCCTTATTTTCCCACCTTTGCTGTTGAGGGGGACACACACACACACACAAAGCAATGCAGAGCCAGGAATGAGGTCAGCAACGCTCGAGCCCTGAGCTCGTCCTTTGCTGCCCACAAAGCTCTTTGGGTTTGGTGTGGGGTTGGTTTGGTTGGTTGGTTTTTTATTATTACTTTTATTTATCTTTATTTCCNGCTAAGCATTCACAGCACGTACTGACAGCGCTCTTTAGCCCAGCAGCAGGGCTGCGGCTCAAAGCAGGGCAGAGCATTAGCAGCGCTCGGGGTGATGGCAACTGGGGGGTTTTTTTTTTTTCTGCTGTGTAATGGCGTGTATAGGGCTCTAATGCTGAGCCAGGCTGAGCTGCCCAGAATAAATCCTTCCCCTCCCCAACTCCAGCCTGCTCTTCTGCAGCNAGCACATCCATCCTGAGCATCCCCAGGGTGTGTGTGTGTGTGTGTGTGTGAGCGTAGGGGGGGTGCTGAGCCCCACTGGGAAGGGTTCCCGCTGCTCCGCGGGAAGGAGCGGAAGTGGCTGGTGGGAACGAGCATGGGATCAGCCTTTTCATGGGGCCGTGAATGGCTCTTTGGCAGCTGCCTGGCTCCAGGCATCAACACCAACCCAAGGCACATGATGGTCAGATGGGTCCTGCGTCCCCCCCAGCCCGCCTGGGCTCCCTACGGCACCGGGCTTTGCCGGGGCACGGGCACGGCATCGCCTTTAATTGTGCCTTTGACATTCTCTACTGGACTCCTCGCCTGCCCCACGGCAAAACACCTTCCCCAGGCTTGGGTCAGGCAAGGCCAGTGGTGCTATGGGGCTAGGAGTCATCACCCCCACTGACCCTACACATGGGGGCTGGGAGGGGCAGCTTGATTCCTGCAGTGGGGAGCATCCCACTGGGGTCCTCAGGGTGCAGGGACCCACCCCAGGGCACACAGGACCGTCTGGGACACACAGTCCCACAGGGTGCAGAGATTCCCCCCCCAGGGCACACAGGGCTCAAGGACACTTGGGGACCCCAAGGTACATGGACCCCCAGGGCACGCAGGACCCTTGTGGCTTACAGCCCCCCCAAGGTGTGCAGCCCTGGGGGTGTGTGGACACCCCTCAGGGCAAGTGGCACACGGTGACCCCAAGCGGTTGGGCTCCCCAGAGCAGTGCTGGGGGTCTGGCCTCTGTGGTGGCTCCCTTTGCTGCTGGGTGCCTCCGTCATGCGGGTGCCCACCCTCCTTGGGAGGAGGAGCCGCAGGAGCCAGCTTTAAAGTGGGGCAGAGAAAAGGCCCTTTCTTCCCCATCACCCTGGGCTAGCGGGCGCGTGGCTGCAGGGACACCAGGCAGGGCTGGCGAGGAGGACAGCAGTGACACAGGGAGTCCTGGCAGGCACACGGCATCCTCGGCACATCCCCAGGCAGTGGGACCCCCCCATCCCAAATTCCTCCTCATCCCCTAGGCCTTTACCGTCAGGCGCTGCAGGAGCGCTGGCGGGGTGGGCCAGGGGCTTGGAGTGTCTGCAGGCGCTGCGGGGGGGGGCCCCGGGGGCTCAGCCCCCAGCCAGGGGGGCCCTGGGGTTGAGGTGGGGGCCATGTCGACTCTGGCCCCCCTGCGCCTGCTGCGTGAGCCCTGGAACGCCAGCGAGGGCAACCAGAGCAATGCCACGGCCGGGGCCAGCAGCGCCTGGTGCCAGGGGCTCAACATCCCCAACGAGCTCTTCCTCACGCTGGGACTGGTGAGCCTGGTGGAGAACCTGCTGGTGGTGGCTGCCATCCTGAAGAACAGGAACCTGCACTCGCCCACGTACTACTTCATCTGCTGCCTGGCTGTCTCCGACATGCTGGTGAGCGTCAGCAACCTGGTGGAGACGCTCTTCATGCTGCTGATGGAGCACGGCGTGCTGGTGATCCACGCCAGCATCGTCCGCCACATGGACAATGTCATCGATATGCTCATCTGCAGCTCCATCGTGTCCTCCCTCTCCTTCCTGGGGGTCATCGCCGTGGACCGCTACATCACCATCTTCTACGCCCTGCGCTACCACAGCATCATGACGCTGCAACGGGCCGTGGTGACCATGGCCAGCGTCTGGCTGGCCAGCACCGTCTCCAGCACCATCTTCATCACCTACTACCGCAACAATGCCATCCTCCTCTGCCTCATCGGCTTCTTCCTCTTCATGCTGGTCCTCATGCTGGTGCTCTACATCCACATGTTTGCCCTGGCCCGCCATCATCTCTGCAGCATCTCCAGCCAGCAGAAGCAGCCCACCATTTACCGCAGCAGCAGCCTGAAGGGAGCCATCACGCTCACCATCCTCCTGGGTGTCTTCTTCATCTGCTGGGGGCCCTTCTTCTTCCACCTCATCCTCATCGTCACCTGCCCCACCAACCCCTTCTGCACCTGCTTCTTCAGCTACTTCAACCTCTTCCTCATCCTCATCATCTGTAACTCAGTGGTTGACCCCCTCATCTATGTCTTCCGGAGCCAGGAGCTCCGGCGGACGCTGCGGGAGGTGGTGCTGTGCTCCTGGTAGGCAGTGGGACACTGGTAATGGCACAGCCACCCCCTCCGTGGGATGGACGGACAGACGGAAGGATGGACAGACGGGACGTGCCATGGGGCATCCCCTGATCTGGGCTGACGGGCTCGCGGTACCAAATAAAGGCTCTTTGCAGTGATGCTGTGGCTGGCACCACCGTGCAGCCCCCGGGGAACCTTTGGGGGGTGGTGGTGGGTGGTGTCGGTCCTTCCCGGCTCCACCGTTTATTCAAAGCTCAATTCCTCCCAGTTGCCGCTGTTGGGGTGCGACCACCGGCCCCCGGAGAACTGGAGTGGGACGGGGAGGGACTGGGGGGAAGGCGTTGGAGCAGCCCAAGGTGGTGGGAGGTCG
>VZTM01002652.1:210092-222046 GCA_013400555.1 Jacana jacana | reverse complement strand
GGGCCGGGGAAAGAGAGAGCCCCGGGGCGGCTGATGCGGGGCTCTGAGCCTGCTGCTGAAGCGCCC
The DNA here is from genome assembly GCA_013400555.1 of Jacana jacana. Classification (NCBI taxonomy): domain Eukaryota; kingdom Metazoa; phylum Chordata; class Aves; order Charadriiformes; family Jacanidae; genus Jacana; species Jacana jacana. The sequence goes on along the minus strand of VZTM01002652.1, from coordinate 221,980 downwards.
TTTGAAACCGGGGGATGCGGGCGGTGAAGGGTGATGGGGCCCGGTCCGGTCCAGCCCAGCCCGCTCTTGGGGAGGGAGCCGCGGGGGTTGCGGGGGCCGGCCCGGCGTGTCCCGCCCCGCTTTTGGGGAGGGCGGGCAGCTCCTTGGCGCCGTTAACAGCACTGCGGTGACACTCGTAAGGCATCAGTTCGGGTACTTGCTTTTGTGGCTGGGGGCTTCACCACGTAGCAGAGCTGGCAGCTGCTGGGCATGAGCTATGGGGGTCCCTGGGGGGTTTCAGAGGCTTCCCGGCTCCTCCCGGGGACCCTGGCTGCATCAGCCAGTGCTCCCTGTCACCCCTCTGGACCTGTCCTCACCATGAGAGCCGGTGTGCTTCATGGCCAGGGCTGGTGCAGGGGCAATGAGGGGCAGTTTCCTCACAGGGCCTAAGCCACCCCCACATCTTGCTTATTTTGCTTTCTTTCCTTAGGCACCCAAAAAGAAAGCCGGGAAAAAAGGGAAAGGGAGCAAAGCTCCAGAAGTGGTGGATGTCTTGTCCCCAGAGGAGATGAGCAAGGAGCAGGTGAGAGATCCTCTGTCTCTCAGCCCACCCCTGAGTAGGAGGATGTTGCTGCTTCTAAGAACAGTCTTCAGGACCCCTGCTTGGTGCCTGGCTCCCGCTTTGGGGATGACAGGTGGCAGAGGGTGACAGAGACAAGTGGTTGGGGTTCATTTCACTGCCTGATGCATGTCTGGGCTGGAAGGATTCTCAGTGTTCCTGTAAGGAGCAGTCCCCTCCTTCCACCCTCCCTTTTCCTGTTCCTGGTTGCTGTGCTCTCCAGTTCTGTGTCCTTGCTCTCTTCTCCCTAACTCCATAACCATGGCGGGTTCAGCTGGGTGATGGCTCAGCCTGGAGAAGTGATTTGCTGCCTGCTGCACTCTCAGTCGTGTTGCTGCTGGGGCAGGAAGCTCCTGTAGGTGCAGGGAGGGCAGGCAGAGGTGGAAGGAGCAGCTGCTGCTTGGTTGCTCCAAGTCCCACTTGTTTTGCTGAGTGTCCTACAACCAGAGGAAGAGATGACCCTGGCCTGGGGACAGTGGTCCTGAGATAAGATCTTGCATATCTTGGCATTATTGAGGCACCTGAGAATGGTGTTACTGGACACTGTGAGACAGAATGCCTGAGCCTGGGCTGCTTACAGTAGGAGAAGGTTTTGTTACTCCCTTTTCCAGAGACTGATGGGTTGGTTCTGTCAAGTCCAGGACACGTCAGGGCTCCTCCCCTTCTCTCCTGAGCTGCTCCATCCCAGTCCTGCCGATTTTGTGACATGGCTTGCCGTAGGTGTCTTGCAGTGGGACGTGTCTGAGGTGTCCTTGCCCACCTACTTGTCTCTTTCCCCTTGGCTTTGCAGCTGGAGAAGCATGTTGCGCGTCTCCGGGAGGAGCTTGACCGGGAGCGGGAAGAACGCAACTATTTCCAGCTGGAGCGTGACAAAATTCACAGCTTCTGGGAGATCACCCGCCGGCAGCTGGAGGACAAGAGAGCGGAGCTGCGGAACAAGGACCGGGAGATGGAGGAGGCGGAGGAGCGGCATCAAGTGGAGATCAAGGTGAGAGTGGAGAAGGCTTAAAGGTGTCATGACTGCTTCCAAGCTCCGTGTCAACCTTGGGCAGCTCTGAGGAGGAGAGCGCTGGGCAGGATGCAAGCCAGGAACACCTTGGCCAATATCCCAGCTGTAGGTCTCTTGCTGAAGCCTCTCACCCAGTCTGTGGCTTGTCTTTAGGTTTACAAGCAGAAGGTGAAGCACTTGTTGTATGAACACCAGGAAAACCTCACTGAGCTGAAGGCAGAGGGCACCCTGTCCATGAAGCGGGCTCAGAAGGATCACTGGGCCCAGGAGATGGAGCTACGGAAAGACATGCGCTCCTTGAAGGTGGAGCTGAAGGAGCAGGAGCTGGCCAACGAGGTGGTGGTGAAAAACATGCGCCTGGTACGTCCCTGGTGGGGCCATGTGCGAGGTGCCTCTGCTGCAAGAAGAGGTGATGGGGCTTCCTGGCCTCAGTATGTGAGCAGGAGCCTGTTTCCCTGGCTCTCTCCTTGTGATGGGATGGGGTTTCCCACAGGCATTGCTAACAGATGGACTTAGAGGCACTAGAAAGTCAGTGCAGGAACAGGGAGAAGGGCTTCCTGGGGCAGCTCCTGTGAAAACCCCCTCCAGCAGCAGGGAGCTGTGAGAGCAGCTGGAGAGCCTATGAGCTGCCGTTTGCATGGATAACATGGGACTGGTGCCATGTCGGGAGCCTTTCCCAGGGAGCAGGAAGGGAAGGGAATCCCTCTGGATGCAGCTGACTCAGGATTTGGTTGTCTGCCTCTAATTCGTAGCTTTTCTCCAACAGAAACAGGAGGAGGAGATCACCCAGTTGTGCAACGACTTCGAGAGACAAGTGAGAGGTCAGGACGTGTGTGTAGCTTCTGCGTGGCCTCCCTTTGTCAGTGTGCTGGGGGAGGCTCCTCCAAGCTCTGCCTAGCAGACCCTCGAGCAGAAAAGGGGTTGGTTTTCCCCCAGTTCTGACTGGTTTGCCCCAGTTCTGGTTGTTTTCTCCCCAGTTCTTGCTCCCCTGTGCTGTGGCACTGCCAGATAGCCCAGCATTGGGCAAATGGGACGAGGCTGGGTTCTCTGCAGTGTGAGCTGAGGGGCGCAGGCAGGGCACCATTCACTGCTGCCAGGCCATACTGCTGAGCACAGCTGCCTGGCAGCGCTTCTCCAGGCTGTGGGGAGGGGAGGCTGGAGGAGCCCTTGCAGAGTCCTCGCTGCAGTCTCTTCCTCAAGGGACGTTTCAAGTTCTCACGGGCTGACTTGGAGCCTTTCCATGCCCTCTTTCCAAGGATGCTATTTCTGGGCTCTCTTCTGCATGGTCCCAGCATGACTGCTCCATGCTGCTAATAGCAGCTGCAGTGATGCTGCTAACAAGCATCTCGTCCTCAAATGGAGTTGGGGTGCATTGTTCAGGGTCTGCAGGAGGTCCTCAGCCTCCCCTGTGCTCCCACAGAGATCGAGGCCAAGTACACCAAGAAGATGCAGGTGCTCCGGGACGAGCTTGACTTGCGGAGGAAGACTGAGATCCATGAGGTGGAAGAGAGGAAGAACAACCACATCAGTGAGCTGATGAGAAACCACGAGAAGGCCTTCAATGACATCAAGAACTACTACAACGATATCACTCTCAAAAACCTGGCGCTCATCAGTTTGCTAAAGGTATTGCCTGCCCCCTGCTGTAGGTTGCCTGGCCTGTAGTGTCACTGTTCCACCAAGGAATCAGTCCTGTGACGATTTCACCCAGATCTGGCAAGTTCCCAGGTGGTGGTGTGGGTTCTGCTGGTCTCCTCAGGGTTGTACACCATTACACAAGCGAAGCTCTTGAGCACAGGAAGATGCTGGGCCAGTAACCAGAGGGTGTCTGGAGGGTGTGAGAAGCTCTGAGGAGCAGGACAGCTCCCAGGAGTTGGCACTTGTGTTTCCAAGAACAGGAGCAAATGGAGGAGATGAAGAAGAAAGAGAATCAGTTGGAAAAGGAGAAGGCAGATCTGCTGCTCCAAAACAAGCAGCTGAAGGAGACCCTGCAGCAAGCCCAGGAGCAGGTGTTTGAGCTGCAGAAGAAGTTAGCCCACTATGACAAAGACAAGGAAGCCCTGACGGTGAGTGGTCAGCCCTGTCCTTTCCCAAGTCACCCTGGCTGTTACTGGAAGGGAGTCACTCAGCAGTAACCTCTGCTGCTTGGCTTGGCCAGATCACTGGGCAGTCTTTCGAGTCCTTTTCAGCTTTGCTGGGTGTTTATAATTCTTCAGATGGGACTCGCAGGACTCTGGCAGTGAGAAGCAAGAGTTGTCCCCCCAGCAGAACAGGAAGGGAGTTGGTGTGGGAGCTGCCTGTCTGTTTTTTTCTCTCGCTCATATCTCTTTGCTGGTCATTCTCCTCCCTCCCCAGAACACATTCCCCACACCCCCCATGCTCTTTAACTATTTCTGTTCACAGAACACAAAAGCCCATCTGAAAGTCACCCAGAAGGAACTGAAGGACCTTCAGTGGGAACACGAAGTGCTGGAGCAGAGGTTCAGTAAGGTGAGAACTGCAGGTGGGTCTGGGCATCCCACTTCCCTCTCCAAACCCTGTGCCCTCTGCAGAGAACTGGGCATGGGAGCTTAGCAGGGAGTCTTTGCTTTAGCCCAGGGCTTTCTGAAGCTCTAATCCAGAGCCGTGTGATAACTGCTGCTTCCAACAAAGTTTCTCACAGCTTTGGCATCTCCCACGGTCAGCAGACAGGCCTGTCCTTGTAGTTTGCTAAGCAATCATGCACGCTCTGGTGGTCCCCTCCCAGCCTGTGAGGGACTGGCCTCAGCAGCAGCTCGGGGGCAGAGCCATGGGGAGAGATAATCACGAGCCACCACCGCTGGCCACAGCTCCCTCCCTCCTTCTGCTGGCACTGGGGAGTCGCTCCCCCAGCTTGCTGTGTCCGGGCAGCTTGGGATGAATCCTGTTGACCGAGTTCTCCCAGATTCAGGCTCTTCCTCCCAACCCTTCCCCCCAGCTAACCCAGATAAATCTGTTGAGGCAGAAGAGAGCTCATTTGCAATTCGTAGAAATCCCCAGGAATATGAACATTGATCTGAGGCCTCGTTAACAATCCATCATTAAGGCAGCAACATATTCAGTGCATTCAGAAGTAGGCTGTGGAGGAGAGATTGTGTTCTAATTAGGACACTTATTAACTAGCTGTGAGCCAGGGACTGCTGCCAGCTGTGAGGAGGAGAGGACAGACCCCTGTGTGCTGTGGGGCCTTCTCTGAGGTCTAAAATAGTGCCACAGTGAGCCTGTCAGCCTGTTCTGCTGTCGGGGTTGTCCTGTGGGGAGGAGGAGGCAGAAGTGCAGGTGCTGAGGAGGTACCAGCCGTGGAGGGAGAGAGGGAGGGAAGCTGTGCTCCAGCACCTGCCTTCCCTGCAGGCTGCAGGTGCCCTGGGGAACCAGCCAGGCTCTTGCTGGAGCAGGCAGGACCGAGCTGCCGGACCTGTTTGCTGCCAGCCCTTGGTGGCTGCCAGCCTGGGGGTCCTGAGGGCGGTGTGAAAGCTGGCTCTCTTTGGGAGCAGGTGCAAGCAGAGCGAGATGAGCTCTATCAGAAGTTCACCAAAGCCATTAAAGAGGTGCAGCAGAAGACGGGCTTTAAGAACCTGCTCCTTGAACGCAAGCTGAAAGGACTCCTCAGCGTCCTGGAGAAAAAGGAGGTGGAGCTCAGTGAGGTCTTCGCAGCCTCCAACCTTGATGCAAGCGCTCTCTCCTTGGTCTCACACAAGCTGGAGGTACAGTGTGCTGCTGTGGGGCCCTGCAAAGGCTGACCTTGGGGGGGCAGAGGCTGCTCTGGGGTGAACACACGCCTTGGAGCATGCGAGTCCCCATCCTACGTGGCTGTTGCTGCCACGTCACTCATTCCCAGCACTCCCAGGGTCACACATGGTGCCTCAGGGCGCTCAGGCTCTCCCTCGAGAGCAGAGTGTGTGGGTGTCAGAGTTTGGCACTGATCTCGGCCTCAGGTGGGGCCTGTTTCGAGGAGAATGGCCCCAGGCCAAGCAGCCTTCACCAGTGCTCTGTGCTCCCGAGCAGCCAGCTGTGTGCAGGGTCCACCAGCAACCCAGGGTGCTCTGTGCTTGGGGAGTCACAGCCAGTGAACCCCGCTTGGCCTCCCTGGCAGCAGAGACGGTGCAGACGGGTTCCCCAGGGGCTCTGCAATGGTCTGGCTTGCTAAAAATATGCATGCAGAAAGCCTTGGTGCGGCAGCTCAGAGACCCACATTCTTGGAGCCTGTCGCAGCCGTAACTTGAGAAGCAACACTTGTTTCAGGTTGGGTTGGGACTCAGGGGACCTGGTTTCCACGCTCAGCTTGGAACTGCCCCGCTGGCCCTCCCACTTGTCCTCTGCCAGCCTGTTCCCTTCCTGGTCCCCTCTCTGGTGGGCGGCAGTGAAGCTTGTGGACACCCTGTTGCCAGGGTGGGGACACACAGAGCAGCAGCCGAGGCTCTGGGGCCGTGGGACAGAGCAGTGGATGTGTCACCTACTAGCAGGTGCCACAGCAGAGGAAGGAAAACACATTCCTGGGAAGGCGTCGCGGCGTCAAGCTCTCCCACAGCTGCTGGGGCCCTGGAATTCCTCTGCTCAGCTGCCTCCAGCGGCTTCTTGGGGAGCCTCTCTCCCTGTAATTACCCTGGTGCTGTGACGACAGGGCAGTGCTGCCAGAGCAGGTGCTGCTGTCGCTCCCGCCCTTGCAGCGGGACAGACGATGATGGCAGGGTTGTGCTGGCACTTGTATAGTTGGTCTGGGAGGTCCCTGTCCCTCTGCCTGAGGCTGGTTGTCCCTGGCAGTGCTGGCTGAAAGGGAACAGGGTGGTGGCCATCTGCCAGGCTGTGCTGTGAGCTGCTCTGCTCACACTGGACCCTGATGCCAGCTCGGCCACTGGGCAGCAGCTCTCTCATGTGCTCTGCTACGCCACTCCCAGCTGTGGCACGGCCACTTTGCCACTGGGGCTGGGCAGCCGCTGCCTGACATGCTCTCTCCCTTTGCAGGACGTGCTCAATTCCAAGAACACCACCATCAAGGACCTGCAGTTCCAGCTGGCCCGAGTCTGCAAGGTGAGGGAAGGGACTGGGGGGGCTGTTGAGTGGTGGCTTGTGGGGGTGGAGAAGAGACCTTCTGCTCCAGGCTGCACACGGAGCATAGGGAAGGGAACTCACAGCAGGCAAGCTGAGCTTCTTCGTGCCCTGGGCCAGGCAGGATCCAGCCCAGACTGTAGTTTCCCCTGTTTGCCCTTCAGAGAAAAGGCATACTGGGGTCCCCACTCTGGGCAGGGAGCCTGTGTCTGGGCACAGAAGGGCTGAGCTGGAGCCAGGCTCGGGGCTGATCAAGTGGGCACTTCTCTTGCAGGCTCACAATGACATACTGCAGACGTTCGAGGCAAAGCTGACGGCCTTTGGGATCCCCCTGGACAACCTGGGCTTTAAGCCCCTGGCGATCCCTGTGCCGGGGCAGGCGGTGGGGCAGGGCCCCGCGGGACTCGTTGCTGCGCCCACCTGACACCAGCCAACACCAAGGGACACACAGTGCCAGGCAGCAAGCAGAGCTGTATGCTGTTGGTGCTCTGCACCATTAAACAGACCCCATGAAGCCTCCTGGAGGACCTGAAGGATCCTCTCTCTCCTCACTGGGAGGGTCTTTCCTCTGGAGCAGTCCCCCACTTCTGCCCTGGGGGATGCCAGCCATAGGCAGATGCCAGCTGGATGGGCTGTAAACAAGTTGGGGCAGTGTAACCCTATACCATGGTGCCACTGGAGGGCTCCTGGCATCTCACCCTCAAGACCAGGCTGGAGGGTGAGGAGTGTAGGGGCTTGCACAGGACCCCCTCAGGCTCCTCTGCCTCCTGGGCTGCCCCTGGGGCTCCCCTCCTTCCTCCCTCTAGCAGCCCTGTGTGTGCTGCCCCCAGAAATGAGAAGGTTTCGGAGACAAAGAGAGCTGTTTTAAGCCTTTAATGGTGTTGGTGGCATAGTTTCCGACCAGTGACCTGCACCCCTGGCAGGGGAGGACGTGCCTTTCCCTAACTGCCGCGGTACGTTGTATAGGAGTAGGGGCTGATCAGCAGCGGGATGTGCAGCTTTTGGGTTGGGTCAGTGATGGTGAAGACAACCTGGAGGAGAGCAAGGAGGCAGTGGCTGGGATCCCCCTCCCACAGGTCTCAGCTGGCCAGAGCCAGGCGCTGCAGGATGCTTGGAGGAGAGCTGGCAGCGCCACAGGATGGAGCAGGCAGCTCCCCCAAGGCTGGCTATGGCCCCCCCAGACCCCTGCTCCAGCTGCCCCCTGTGAATTTGGCAACAGCTGGCTCCCCTGTCCCTTGTTCCCCACGCTCTGTACCTCCACAAAAGGGTAGAAGCTGGTGTGCCCCAGGCCCTGCCAGTACGCTGCCGTCTCAAAGCGCAGCTTGTAGGTGCCAGCCTTGGCCTGCCCCAGTGCCAGGAAGGGTGGGCAGCGCCCGTCGTGGTCTGTCCACCTGGAATCAGAAGGAGCAAGCCCTGCTGTGGTGGCTGGCCCCAGCCCCTGAGCCACCTCTCCTGGCAGCAGGCTGGCTCATGGGGGACAGGGGGCAGCATCCTCTGCCCCTTTCCCTGCTGCCAGCTCTCCTACCTCTGCACCAGCTCCGTCCACTGTGGCCCCGGCTCCTGCAGCTGGGCCAGGCGGACGGTAAGGCTGGATGCTGGCAGCCCCGTGACCGTGTTCAGCACGTGGGTGGTCAGGGAGCCATTCCCGGTCTCGGACATGCCTTCAGCCTGCAGCAGAAGAGTAAGTGGGGCTGAGCACCATCCTGCAGCACCGTCCATCTCTGCTCTCCACCGTGCTACGGCAGGCAGTGTCAAAGCCAAGTCCCCAGGTACCCTCAGCCTTTCTCCAGAGGGCCCCTTGACAAGCTTGCACGTGTCCCCCCCCTCCCTGCAGCCCCCTGGCTGGTGGCCATGCAGCTGGGGCTGCCCCAGGACAGCCCCCCCTGTCCCAGGACAGCCCCCTGTCCCCAGCACTGTGCTTCCAATGTCCTTCACAGGCTGTGAGGCTCAGCTCCGCCAGCCCTGAGACCGCGGTGCCGGGGCTCTGCCTCTCCCAGCAGACACCTGCGTGCCCTGGGCACCGCTGCCACATGTGGGGTGGGCACTTAACAAGGTTCCTGCCTGGATGGCGGGCTGCGAGCCTGGGGCAGGGCCGGGTCCCCACTCACCCTCCTGGTCTGGTGGGCTGCAACTACAACACAACTACAACAGGCTTGCCTGGATCCAGGGAGGAAGCAGTCACCTCCTGGTGTCCCAGCAGCCCCATCCCTGTCACCCTGCCAGCAGCATCACGTGCAGGCAGACGTTAACCCTATAAGTGCTCCAGAGCTGGCTGGGGTGGGCAGCTGGGGCGAGCAGCAAGCACGGGGTCAAGGGCAGCGCTGGCATGGCCCCTTCCCCTCTGGCACCCCCCAGGTTGTGCTTGGCAGGGTGGGAGCATCCCACTGCTCTAGGGCTGCTGCCAGCTGCCTCACTGGAGCGGAACCAGCTCTTGCTGCCATCCCAGCACCAGCTCCAGGCCTTGCTCCCAGCTGGAGCAGGGACACCGAAGGGGCACAACATTGAGCAAGGGCACCCGGCAGCTTACCTGGCTCTCCTCCATCCTGCTCACCCAGGAGCTTGCGGCCGGTGACACGGTGCAAAATGCCATTCCCTGCCCCAGCCACCCTTCCTGCTGCTGCAGCTTCTCCCCACCAAGCTGGTGAGGCTGGATGCCGCTATCCCAGCACAGGGCTGTGGCAGGACCGGGTGCTCCTCCCCAGCTGGGCCGAGCCGGCGCGGGTGGCTTCCCAAGGGAGGTGCACCCAGGAGCCCCGCCGGCACCGCTGCTCTGGCAGCACTGTGGCCCTGGGGCTGGTGGACTGGAGCCCAGTTGGGGGAGTGGGAGCACTGGGCCAGGAGGAGCCACGGTGGAGCTGCCATCCCAGCCTCACCTCCCTCCTTGGGAAGTGCCCGGAGCACGTCGGCACTGTGGCGGCCAGGCACGAGGGGGCTGCCAGGAGCAACCAGCGGCTTCACCATGGCCTAACCTGCCTGCCAGGGTGGCACAGGGTGGGCTGGGCACCTCACCTGCACTTTGATGAGGGCGGTGGCGGTGGCTTGCAACCCGTACCCTTCCAAATCAGCTGCCTGGATCTCCAGGGTGTATTCGGGGACCACCTGTAGCAAGGGACTGCATCACCTCTGAACAGGGCAGGGGGTGGCAGGGGGAATGAGGGGCTGTGCCCCGGGCTTACCTGTGCCACCAACCCCGGTGTGGCCACGGAGATCACCCCAGTACTGCTATTGATGGCAAACATGTGTGGCTGGGGATAGTCCGGCCTCTGGTGCAGGATGGAGTAGACCACGTCCCCGTTCTTGGAGTTTACCGCGTCGTCTGCATCCGTGGCCAGCACCTGGAGCACAGGGGTACCTGGAGCAGGCAGTTATTGGTGACATCTCCCCTGTCCCCGTGGCACTGTCCCCTGCTCAGGGGCATCAGTCTCACCTGGCTCAGCCCTCTCTGGCACGGTGCCACGGAAAACCGCCTCAGTGAAGACAGGCCGGTTGTCATTCTGGTCCGTCACAGTGATGATGATCTCCATGGGCTCCTCCAAAGGCTGCCCGTTGGCTGACACAGCGTGGGAGAAGAGCTGCAAGGGACACCCTCAGCCCACGCACAGTCCCAGGGAGACTGTCCCCTCCCTTTCCCAGACCCTCACTCACGATGTATTTGTCCATCTCCTCCCGGTCCAGCGGCTTCGTCACTTCCAGCCACCCTGTCTCCCGCTCGATGGTGAAAACGCCCACGGGGTAGCTGTCTGCCCCCTGCCCTGTGATGCTGTAGAAGACCTTGGTCTGCTTGTCCTTGTCGGATTTGATCTGTCAGCGAGGCAGAGGGGGGGGTCAGAGGGGTCCCAACCCTCTGCCCAACTCCTCCACCCTCTGCCCCATCCCTGCAGGGCCACCTACCTGCGCCACCTTCTTGGGGAAGGGCCCCCGATCGTTCTCAGGGCAGTTGATGGGGGGGATGACCCAGTCCCTCTTCTGCCGCTGGAGGCCATGGCCGGGCTTGGGGAAGGTCAACACGTTGGGTGCCGTGTCCTGTGGGAGAGAGAGCAAGGCTGAGGGGTGGGGGAGAGCGGAGCTCTGCCCAGGGGGGCTGCACAGGGGCTGTCCTGCTGCCCCCCTTGCAGACACGCAGCGTCCCCCAGCCCCATCGGGACGGTCCTACTGGCAGGAGGAGGAGGAGGAGAAGGGCGAAGGTGCAGGGCGACATGTCTCCAGCTGCACTGGCACTCCTCTGGGCACCAGCTGGGGACCTTCCCTGCAGCCAGCTGTGACCTTGGCTGAGTCCTGCTGGGAAAGCTGAGTGCCAGCCCATGGGTGCCAGCACGCACGCAGTGGGGGACGGACGGGAGGGACTTGTGTGGGCGCCCAGCAGACAAGATGGCCCTCCAGGCTGGTGGGAATGCGGGACAGAGCCCAGGACCCCAAAAGCCCCCCAATGCACTGTCCCACGGGGACCACAGGACACCTCACCCCAGCAGGGCTGGGAGGTGTGCACGGGCACCCCCTGCTCCGTGCACGCAAAGGCGGGAAGGGGGCTCTAGGTGTTCCTCAGCACCCCCTGCCAGCAGCACGATGCACTACAGGGCACCGAGGACCCCGTTGGGGCACCGAGCCCCCTCGCAAGGTGCTGAGGAGCTCCGACACCCAGTGGGATGCGACCCCCCCCAGTCAGTCCCCTTCCAGGGTGCTGGGGAGGGGACAACGCTGCGGCTGGCACCCGATGGGACCAGTGAGGCCAAGCAGCTTGACCGCCCCCGCCAGGGAGAGCTCGGAGGTGCTGGGAGAGCCCCCGCCGCAGGCTGCCGGGTCCCCGGGCAGGGGTTGGGGGTCCCCAGGAGCCCCCAGGAGCCGCAGCCCGGCCCCGGGTAGGGAGACGGGTAGCGCCTGAAGGGGCTCAGTCCCCGCACGGAGCCAGCACCGGGGCCGGAAGAAGCCGCGGGGGCAGCGGGACGTGGTGCCCGGGAGTATCAAGGAGGTGCCCCGGAGCTCTCGGAGGTACTAGAGGCACCGGGAGAGACGCACGACGGTACCGGAGGTACCGGGATGCTGTGGCGGTGCCTACGGGCCCGTTCCAAAGTACGGAAGGAAGAGCAGCGAGGGAACAGAGGTGGCGGGGGGGCCGCACGGAGGAACCGGACGGTACCGGGCGGTGCCCGGAGAGTACCCAGGGGGTGTCGGGGGCCGCACGGCGGGGCGGGGCGGGGCGGTACCTGCGTGGCCGCCGCC
>VZTM01002652.1:190861-208058 GCA_013400555.1 Jacana jacana | reverse complement strand
GGTGGGGGGGTGGGTACTGACCCCCTCCCCATGTTTCCTCCCAGATCAAATCCAACCGGGACAGAGACACCAAGATCTTCTACAGCATCACGGGGCAGGGGGCGGATGCCCCCCCTGAGGGTGTCTTCACCATCGAGAAGGAATCGGGTTGGATGAAGGTGACGCAGCCGCTGGACCGGGAGCACATCGACAAGTACCACGTAGGTCCCTGCCAGAGGGTGCTATGGGGTGCCAGCTTGCTGAGCTGGTCCCCCTGCTCACCCCTCCGCCCCACAGCTCTTCTCCCATGCCGTGTCTGAGAACGGCAAACCAGTGGAGGAGCCGATGGAGATCATAGTCACCGTGACGGACCAGAATGACAACAAGCCCCAGTTCACACAGGAGGTCTTCAGGGGTTCTGTGCCGGAGGGAGCTTTGCCAGGTAGGACCCTGTGCCGCAGGGAAGCTCTGCCTCCTGCCAGCTACATCCCCTGGCAAGAGCTGTGGGACCATTCCCATGGGGAATGTGGGTGCCTTGGTCCCCTCAGCCACCCCACTGACCAGGATTATTATCACTGTTCCCAGGCACCTCCGTGATGCAGGTGACTGCCACAGACGCCGATGATGCAGTGGATTCCTACAACGGTGTCATTGCCTACTCCATCCTTAGCCAGGAGCCGCGGGAGCCCCATCCCCACATGTTCACCGTCAACAGGGCCACAGGCACCCTCAGCGTCATCGCCAGCGGCCTCGACCGGGAGGTGGGCTCTCTGGCACCGTGGGACCGGGCAGCCCTGGTCCTGGGGCGAGGGCCTGATGGGGTGTCTGTCTGTCTGCTCACCACAGCGCGTGCGGGAGTACACGCTGACCATGCAGGCGGCCGACCTGGACGGCGAGGGGCTCACCACGACGGCGCTGGCGGTGATCGAGATCGCAGATGTCAATGACAACGCCCCCGAGTTTGACCCCAAAATGGTAACGTGTGGGGTTCATGCTGTGGGACCCTCTCCCCATGGGCTGGGGCTGGGGCTGGGCTGGTACCCACCGGGCTGTGGCACTGACGGCGTCCCACGCCTGCAGTACGAGGCAGCCGTGCTGGAGAACGAGGCTGGGCGGGAGGTGGCCCGGCTGATAGCCACCGACCTGGATGAGCCCAGCACACCGGCGTGGCGAGCTGTCTACTCCATTCTGCGTGGTAACGAGGGAGGCGCTTTCGCCATCACCACTGACCCCATCAGCAACGAGGGTGTCCTCCGCACCGCCAAGGTGTGTGTCCCCCAACCTCTCCCCTCCCCTCACTGCCTGCCATGAGGTGCTGCCTGTCCTCTCCCCTCTTCCAGGGTCTGGACTACGAGGCCAAGAAGCAGTTCCTGCTCCACGTGGCTGTGACCAATGAGGCTCCCTTCGCCGTGAAGCTCCCAACGGCCACCGCCACGGTGACAATCAATGTGGAGGACGTCAATGAGGCCCCTGTCTTTGACCCACTGGTGCAGCTTGCCCAGGTGCCAGAGGACGTGCCACCAGGGCAGACCCTCGCCTCCTGTACAGCCCAAGACCCCGACAAGGCTCAGGGGCAGAAGATCAAGTGAGTGAGGCCAGGGCTGGGGTCAGGATCTGGGGGGGGTCCCCACCACCCCCCGCCATGGGGCTAGCTCCCTTCTGCCCCCAGGTACCTGGTGGGGCATGACCCAGCAGGCTGGCTGGCTGTGCACCCCGAGAACGGCCTCGTGACAGCGCGGGACCACCTGGACCGCGAGTCCCCCTTCACCAAGAACAGCACCTACACCGCCATGCTGCTGGCTGTGGACGACGGTGAGGGTTGTGATGAAAGGGGCCCTTGTTCCCTCATCCTGTGCGAGGGACACGTGCTGCCATCACCAGGGAGCAGTGCTGGGGGCTGCCTGTCCCCACCCCTGCTTGGGGCACCCTTGTCCCCATGAGAGTTCTGGTTTTGGGGACACCCCCCCTCCAGCATCGCTCCTCCCTGCAGGCTTGCCACCTGCCACGGGCACTGGCACCCTGCTCCTCACCCTGCTTGACGTGAACGACAACGGCCCCGAGGCCGAACCCCGGGACATCACCGTCTGCAACCGCAGCCCCCAGCCCCAGGTCCTCACCGTCACCGACAGGGACCTGCCACCCAACACCGGCCCCTTCCGCGCCGAGCTCATCCACGGCTCAGGGGAGAGCTGGGCCGTGGATGTCAGCGACGAAGGTAACACGGGCGGGGGGATGCTCAGTGCAAGGCGGGCTGTGCCATGGTGACAATACTGGTGTATGTCACCACTGGCCACTCGTGGTGCTGGTCTCGTACAGATGACACTGTCACCCTGCGGCTGGTAGCACCGTTGGAGCCAGAGCAGTACAGCATCTACCTGCGGCTCCTGGACCGGCCGGGCAAAGCCCAGCTTACGGTCATCACCGCCCGGGTCTGCGACTGCGAGGGGCCGGTGCAGAGCTGTTCCCAGAGACCCCAGACTGCCACTGGCCTGCCCTTTGTCCTCGCCGCCCTGGGTGCCCTCCTGGCCTTGCTACGTGAGTCAGGGGGGGTCAGGGGCTCCTGGTGCTGTGGGGCTGTACCCTCTGATGGAGTAGGGGAGCAGGGACACACGTCCATGATGATGATGCTGATGATGATGCTTCCCCTCAGTCATCTTGCTGCTGCTGCTGCTCTTCATGAGGAGGAGGAAGGTGACAAAGGAGCCGTTGCTGCTGCCCGAGGATGACACGCGGGACAACATCTTTTACTACGGGGAGGAGGGTGGTGGGGAGGAGGACCAGGTAAGTGTTCTGGGAGGCTGAGGGGGGTGGGGGGCTAGTGCCAATAGAATCATAGAATCATAGAATCATTTAGGTTGGAAGAGACCCCTGGGATCATCAAGTCCAACCATCAGCCCTACTCTACAAGTTCTCCCCTACACCAGATCCCTCAACACCACATCCAATCTACTCTGAAACACAGTCAGGGAGGGTGACTCCCACCTCCCTGGGCAGCTGATTCCACTGACTGACCACTCTTTCTGGGAAGAATTCTTTCCTAATGTCCAGCCTAACCCTACCCTGCTGCAGCTTGCAGCCATTCCCTCTTGTCCTGTTGCTCATTGCCCGTGAGAAGAGACCAGCAGGTGCCTGACCCTGTTCCTCTCCATCATGTCTCCCCCCACCAGGACTATGACCTGCGGCAGCTGCACCGGGGCCTGGACGCCCGCCCGGAGGTGCTGCTCCGCAACGACGTGGCCCCCACCCTTCTGCCAGCTCCCCAGTACCGGCCCCGTCCCGCCAACCCCGATGACATCGGCACCTTCATCGAGGAGGTGAGCCCCAGACCCCCATCCATGCTGGCACTGTTGGGGTATTTCCAGCTGGTGGTGTCCCCAGACCCCCAGGGGACGGGTGCTGACCCCTCCTGTCCCCCTAGAACCTGAAAGCAGCCGACACAGACCCCACGGCTCCCCCCTACGACTCCCTGCTGGTGTTCGACTATGAGGGCAGCGGTTCGGAGGCCACCTCGCTCAGCTCCCTCAACTCCTCCGCCTCCGACTGTGACCAGGACTACGACTACCTCAACGAGTGGGGCAGCCGCTTCAAGAAGCTGGCGGACCTCTATNTCCAACCATCAGCCCTACTCTACAAGTTCTCCCCTACACCAGATCCCTCAACACCACATCCAATCTACTCTGAAACACAGTCAGGGAGGGTGACTCCCACCTCCCTGGGCAGCTGATTCCACTGACTGACCACTCTTTCTGGGAAGAATTCTTTCCTAATGTCCAGCCTAACCCTACCCTGCTGCAGCTTGCAGCCATTCCCTCTTGTCCTGTTGCTCATTGCCCGTGAGAAGAGACCAGCAGGTGCCTGACCCTGTTCCTCTCCATCATGTCTCCCCCCACCAGGACTATGACCTGCGGCAGCTGCACCGGGGCCTGGACGCCCGCCCGGAGGTGCTGCTCCGCAACGACGTGGCCCCCACCCTTCTGCCAGCTCCCCAGTACCGGCCCCGGCCCGCCAACCCCGATGACATCGGCACCTTCATCGAGGAGGTGAGCCCCAGACCCCCATCCATGCTGGCACTGTTGGGGTATTTCCAGCTGGTGGTGTCCCCAGACCCCCAGGGGACGGGTGCTGACCCCTCCTGTCCCCCTAGAACCTGAAAGCAGCCGACACAGACCCCACGGCTCCCCCCTACGACTCCCTGCTGGTGTTCGACTATGAGGGCAGCGGTTCGGAGGCCACCTCGCTCAGCTCCCTCAACTCCTCCGCCTCCGACTGTGACCAGGACTACGACTACCTCAACGAGTGGGGCAGCCGCTTCAAGAAGCTGGCGGACCTCTATGGTGGTGGGGAGGAGGAGGATTAGGACCCCCTGCCCTGGCCCTGCTGTGCCCCCCCCCTGCTCCATGGGGGGATTAACCCTGCTCCATGCCTTACAGCTGCCTGTGCCTTGGGGCTGCCCCCTCCCGCTGTGCCCCCTACCTCCTTGGCGGCAGGCCCCTCACCTCCCTCTCCTCTATTTTTCTTGGTTAATCCTTCTTTTTTTTTTTTAATGTATGAAATAAAGGTAGTGTGATGCTATGGAAGAGGTCAGGGGGTGCTGGTGTAACTTTTAATAAAAGAATGTGGTTGGTTTTTTTTAGATGCTCCAGCCTCTGTGTGGCTTTGTGTCCTGGGAAAGGGCTCTGGGGCGTTGCTGCCTACCCCAGGGTTTGGTCCTAACCCCAGCCCCTGTGCTGCCATCCCTCTGCCCCCCTTCCCCCATGTCTCCCTTGCCCACTGCAGCACCAGGCTGCTTCCTGCCCTGTGTAATACCCACAGGCACAGCTGCAGCATCACTCATGCAGGGGCCAGTGCCCCCGACCCCCTGGCAGCAGGCTGTGCCCTGGGGTGGCCTTGTCCCGGTGGGGTGTGGGGTGCGGTGTTAGTGCAGCACTAAGACCAGCACCCTGTGCCCTGTGGGGGTGGCACTGGGCGTTCATGGTACCAAATCACTCCTGACCTTGCAATTACCCCCCTGTGGCGGGGCAGCCAGAGCTCTGACTCTCTGCAGCCCCACAGGCTGCTGCATGGTCCCTCCAGGTGACTATCACCCCACAGGCACACCCTGGCCCCAGTGGGAATCCTGCCCCCCTGGCTACAGGCAATAAATCCATTAATTAGCCAGGCCAAGGGCTTTGCTGCTGTATGTGGGCAGGGTTCTGGCAGGGGCTGCCTGCTTCCCCAACCGGAGGCTCAGACCCAGGATGACTCCAAGCCCTGGGCACTTCCAAGCCCGGGATTGACTCTGACCCTTACCAGAGCCCTGGGAGCTGATGGGAGGTGGGTGGTACTGGGGGTCCCCTGAGGGTTTCTCCGTGCTGTGGGCTCCCCCTCAACTGTGCTGGGACAGAGGGGGATGAGGGGAAGGGTGCTGGAAGGGGCAGGGGGCGTCTGTAGGTTCCCCCCCGGCTCTTGCCACTCACCAAGCCCTCCGAAGTTCCCACGGCCCTGGACGGGTACCCACGGAACTCCTGCACCCCGGGGGCTGGTACCGGGGGTACCGGGGGCAGGAGCAGGTAGCGGGCGGGGCAGCACCGCCTCCCGTCGGGGTGGGACGGGACGGGGCGGAGCAGAGCAGTTCCGTTCCCGGGGTGGGAGCCACCACCTGCGGGGCGGGATCGGAGACCGAGAGCGGGACAGGACGCACCTGCGGCTTGGCGACAGCAGCGCCTCGATCCCTCCGGCACCGCACCAGCAGCCAGCTATGGTGCGGCGGTGGTGCCTTTTCCTCCTCCTCCTGCTCCAGGTGAGAAACGGGGTGGTCGGACCCTGCCCGGAATACTGGGACCCTGCCCGGGATACTGGGACCCTGCCCTGGACCACGGGTCGCTGCTGGGGGTGGTGGGACCCAGCCTGAGACTCAGCCCTTTCTCTGGGCAGGTGGGACAGCGGCTGTGCAAGCAGGTGGCAACATGTCAGCCTGGCTTCACTGCAGAGACCTTCGCCCTCAACGTGCCACAGGAAAGTGTGGCGGCGGGACGGGTGCTGGGACGAGGTAAGGCAGTGAGCTGTGGGGACAGGATGGGTGCGTGGCGCTGGTGTTGGCAATGGGGGACGAAGCCGTGGCTCTGTGCCCGTGGGGTGCCGGGGTGGCACTGGAGACAGTCTCTGCTGGCTCTGCTCTGTGGGTGGCCATGGGGATGGTGCCATGGCGGTGGCGACTCTGGCACGGCGGTGGAGATGGTGCCATGGAGGTGGGGACAAGCTCGGTGCACAGTGGGTCAGAACCAGGGCTGTGTGTTTGTGGATGGTGGTGGGGCCGTCCCGAAGAGCCGGGGCAGCACGGGCACTGGTGCTTCCATGGCGGGGGGACGGCAGCACAGTGCGGGGGCAGAGTGTGCCTCTCCCTGGGGTGCGCCGGCGCAGGTGGTGCTGACTCAGGCAGTGCAGACCTGTTGGGGCCAGCCAGCCAGGGTGTGGGGCTGCACAGGCGCCTATCCTGCCCCACACCTTGCCCACCTCACACCTGGGGTTTGTGGGGGTGAACCCCTTTTATATCTATGGAGCTGAGCCCCTGGCACGGCCTTGGTGGCGTCTCGCTGTGCTGGCATGAGAGCTCCATCCTGGTGGGGTGGCTGCTGGCACTGAGCCCTCTCTGCATGGCTATGGCAAGGGGAACCCACTGCTACTTTGGGGTGACCTCCATGCCCCCAGTCCCTGGGTGCTGAGGGGCTGCAGAGTGGCTGGGGGCAGGCTCCTGGGGCAGCGCTTGGCCCATCGCTGCCGCCATCTGCACTGGTTAATGGCTGACGGTGGTGCTGGCACCGTGGTTTGCTGGGGGTGGCTGGAGTGGGTGCAGGCTGAGGGGTACAGAGCACCACCAAGTGCTGCACTGGGGTCTCCTAAACACCCCTCCACCCCCAGCTCTGGAAAGGCTTCACTCCACCTGCATGTATCAAGCTGGGAGCTGGACCCTGCCCCACACCTCAGGAATTGTGTTCGTTAGCCGTCTGGTTGATCATTAATGAAGCAGCCTGTGTCCATTAGGGCTGTGCTTGATAGCAGGGTGAAAGGCAGCCCTGTGCTTGGCGTCTTCCTGCTGCGCTGGCCTGGTTACTGGAAATCCCCATCTCACACCAGCACTTCCAGTTTTGGGTCGCAGACAGAGAAGTGGAGTGGTGTGGGAGGACGGAAGGGGACACATCACCATCTGTCCCTACGGGCTGTGTGCCAGGTTGGTGGTGCCCAGTCATGAGGGTGGACAAGCACGGTGGGCGCTTGCCATGCTGCCCTTCACACCACACCAAAGCCAGGCAATGGCTGACAAGCCAGCCTGTAATTAGGCTGATTAGTTGAGCGTGGTGTTTTCCCTCCCAACAGGCCTGGACAGGCCCCGTGTGGCGCCTGGGCTGGGGAAGCAAACACCTGCGTAGGGGCTGCGGCGGCCCCGGGGCTGGAACATGATGGCTGACCCCTGGCCCTTGGGAGGGACACAAGGGGGGCTTGGAGGATGCTCCCCCGCCGTCAGCCCTGGGTGGGGGAACCTCGAGAGTCTGAAGTCATGGTGAAACTTGGGTGACGTCAGCGGGTGTGCCGGCGCGACGTGCCACTCACAGCACCTTTGCCCGGGCTGCCCGCAGGCTGACGTGAACCCCACTCCCACCACTGCCACCAGCTTCCTCCCCAGCACGGCCACAGTTGCACAACTCACACAGAGCGGGCACCGCCGGGGTGGCGGCACCCAGCTCTGACCCTGAGTCAGCTCTGCCCAGCCCTGGCGGGATGCGGTGGGACATGGGGGGCTGCCCTGGCCCCCATCCCAATGAGGGGTCTCATACCCCTGCCCTGGCCAACAGCCTGGTAATGCCGTGGGGACGGGCTGACCCAGCACCCCATGGGCAGTGATGGGGGTCAGGAAGGGGAGGGATCCCCCTCAAGGAACCCCTTGCAGCTCTCCTCTCCTCCTGCTCCACCACCTCTGGAGAGGAGAGGGGCCCCCTGGCTCCAAGCTCCATGAGGGGAGGGCTTGAGACTGCTCCTTCAACTGAGGAGCTGGAAAAACAGGTTGTGCACGGTTGGGTTGGGAGGGGAGGGGGAAGAGTGGGTGCTGAGCACTCATTGCACCCAGCGTGGAGCTGGGGGGGCTGAGCACTGCCCACTCGCTGCACCCATCCAGCATGGTGCCAGGTCCTAGGTTTGCCGAGCACTGTGGCTGCGCCAATGGGTGCTGGGGTGCCTCTCCCCGCTGCGGCAGCACCCAGCCTGCCCTGGCATGCTCCTACCCAGCTGGCCCCACCGGCTCCCTGAACCCACAGCCTTCGCCTGGGGTCCTGCTGCAGGGTCGGGCTGGGCTGGCACCGTGCTGGCAGGTCCTCCCAGGCTGGGTCAGGGGCAGCATGGCGGGCAGGGGGGCTGCTCCCATGCCCAGAGCTCAGCTACCGCTCCCCACCCGCCTCCATCCTGCCACCATCTCCAAATTCCTGGGCTGCACATGGGCCTACGTAACCCCACAGGGCAGCAGAACCAGCCCTGGCAGCGGTGGCAGTGGCCTTGTGCCCAGTGTTGAGGGCACTGCCTCCCACCCTGAGCATGTCGCTTTCCCACTGCACCGCCCCGGCACCCGCTCCGCACAGTGCGGGTCACGCCAGGGCCGATGGATGGTGGTTGTGCTGGCAGGAGCTCCAGCCTGGGTGCTGCTTGCTGAAGCAAACTATCTCCCAGACAAAAGGTGTTTGTTTGGGAGCTCCCAGCAGCACAGCCCCCGCTCATGTGATGCCTGCTGACTGCCGTGATGCCGCTCAGAGCCTCCCCCAGGGCCAATCCTGGCTTATACCACGCTCCAGCGGGGTGCCAGGCTGGTGACACCAGGACAATGTCTGCCCTGGTGCGCAGTGGGTGCCTGGGCAGGGTGGGGTTGGTGTCCCCCTCCTTCAGGCTGGGTTGTCCCCACTGCAGATGTGTGGCTGTGGTCCCTGGCTGTATGGGGGCTCGGGGATCACCATGGGTTCCCAACCACTGGGACACCATAAGGCGCTGGCCTGCAGTGCTCTGTGGATCAGCCCTGGCAGCCCCCAGTTCCCCCCAGCCAGGGGATGGGGTGCCAGTGCAGGTGAGCGGGCACTGCCCTTGGTTTTACTTGAAAAGCAGCCAGAGCAGCAGCACCTTCTGTGCACTGCCACGGGCATGGCAGCAGTGACATGCCACACACAGGGACAGGCTGTGGCACAGGGATGTGCATGGGGATGTGCCATGCATGGCGGGGACGTGCCGTGTGTGGGGACGTGATGTGCACAGTGCTGTGCACAGGGGAGTGCCGTACACGGTGCCATAGACAGGGATGTGCCACACACAGCAGGGACCTGCTCTGCTGAGGGCCATTTACCCTCGTTGCCACAGGTCAGCAGGGATTCCGTGACATGGCAGGTTGTGCCATGCCCGGTCCCACACCAAGGCCACAGCAGGGGTGCACCACACGTTGTGCCACGCACCCTGTCCATGCTGGGATCCCAGCAAGGAATGTGGCACTGTGCATCCTGCAACCACCTTGTGCCTGTGACCCCGTGGTCCCCCTGGGACTCTAAGCTGTGGCTGCACTGTGTGTGCTCACGTCATGCTGTCCTGCACCCTCCTGCCCTGCTGGCCTGCCTGTTCCATGGTGCCCTGTCGCCTGCCCTGCCCTTGCTGGTTTCCCCCTGGGCAGCACCGGGCAGCCCCTGCCCACCTGCTCTCTCCATCCCCAGTGAGTTTTGTGGAGTGCGGTGAGCCACGGCGTGCCACCTACCTCTCCGATGACACGCGCTTCAAGGTGAGCAGGGCTGGCGTCGTCTCCACGACCCGGCCCCTGCAGCTCCAGCGGCAGGAGATCAGCTTCTCTGTCCACACCTGGGACGCCACAGGCAAGAAGCATTCGGCCACCGTGACCCTGCGCAGGCGGTGGCACCGTCACAACCAGCACCAGCAGGTAAAGCTCAGCCCCTCTCCCCGAGGTCACCGCAGCCCCTCTCTCTGAGGCAGAGCACGCAGAGGGCTTGGCAAGGGGCTGGCACTGAGCCGAGCTGCTCTCCCCGTAGGATGCGGTGCCCAACGTGTTGACCTTCCCCAAACCCGGCCATGGCCTCCAGCGGCAGAAGAGGGACTGGGTCATCCCCCCCATCAACTGCCCTGAGAACGATCGGGGGCCCTTCCCCAAGAGGGTGGTGCAGGTATGTAGCCCTGAAGGGATGGGACATGGGGCACGGGTGTCCCCGGAGCGTTGGTACCCCTCTGACCCCCCCCTCCGCCTCGCTGTCAGATCAAATCCAACAAGGACAAGGAGACCAAGGTCTTCTACAGCATCACAGGGCAGGGGGCAGACAGCTACCCCGTGGGCGTTTTCACCATCGAGCGGGAGACAGGGTGGCTGGAAGTGACGAAGCCGCTGGACCGGGAGGAGATGGACAAATACATCGTGAGTGAGGGTCTGGGAAAGGGAGGGGACAGTCTCCCTGGGACTGTGCGTGGGCTGAGGGTGTCCCTTGCAGCTCTTCTCCCACGCTGTGTCAGCCAACGGGCAGTCTGTGGAGGAGCCCATGGAGATCATCATCACTGTGACGGACCAGAATGACAACCGGCCTGTCTTCACCAAGCAAGTCTTCATCGGCTACATCGAGGAGAATGCAAAGCCGGGTATGTGGGGGACCAGCAAGGTGGGGGCCCCCACAGCTGGGACCTTGCAGAGTCCTGAGCCAGACCTGTGCCTGGGTGTGCCATGAGTAAAAACTTCTCTGCTTGTCCCCGTCCGCAGGCACATCTGTGATGACCGTAAATGCCACAGATGCGGATGATGCCATTAGCATGAACAACGGCATCATCGGCTACTCCATCCTCAGCGAGGAGCCAAAGAGTATGCAGCAGATGTTCACCATTGACCCGGTGAAGGGCATCATCAGCGTCATCGGCACAGGGCTGGACAGGGAGGTGGGTCCTTGTTGTGTCCTGAGGGACTGTGTAGCAGCTCCACGGTGGGACTTGTCATGGGGAGCCAGGGATGCCAGTGCCCTGGGGTCTACCCAGTTAGGGGATTTGCCATCTCTGGGTCACTGTCCCCTGTTCTGGGTGTGTGTGCAGCCTCAAGACCACTGGGGAGCTGTGCAAGGGCCTCAGCCCTGCAAAGCTCTGGGAGCGGGTGGAGTGCTGGTCCTTTGGGTGGGCAGTGTGGGCAGCGCCAAGGGTCTATGCCAGCAGTGAATGCTGTGGCTGGAGAAGGGTGGAAGAGCAAGCAGGTGATGGCCCTGGAGAAGGGGAACGTGCCAGACCCTATCCTTACCTTAAACACAGTGATTTTGTCTTGCAGACCACTCCCAACTACACACTGATCATCCAGGCTGCAGACCAGGAGGGCATGGGCTTGACCAACACTGCCACTGCCATCGTGGAAGTCACTGATGCTAATGACAACCCTCCTGTCTTCGACCCCACCATGGTATCCAAGCCACCTCTTGCAAGCCACTGCCCTCACTGGGGCGCCTGGGACCATGTGGGTGACTGTCCCCATCCCTTCTCTTGCAGTATGAGGGGACGGTGGATGAGAACGAGGTGGGGGTGGTGGTGGCCCAGCTGCACGTGACGGACAAGGACATGCAGGGCTCCCCTGCCTGGCAAGCTGTCTACCGCATCAAAACCGGGGACCCAGATGGTGACTTCAGCATCACAACTGACCCCAAAACCAACAATGGCATCCTGAAAACTGCCAAGGTGGGTCCTGCTACCACACAGCTGCCCCAGTACCAGCTGCCTCCCTGCCAGCTCCGGCACTACCCCAGCTCCTCTCTCCTGCTCCACCCCAGGGCCTGGATTATGAGACCAAGAACAAGTACAACCTTGTGGTGACGGTGGAGAATGCCGTCCCCTTCACTGTGAACCTGCCACTCTCCTCGGCCACCGTGATGGTGATGGTCGGAGACATGAATGAAGCTCCTGTCTTCGTGCCCCCAGTTAAGAAGGTGGAGGTGATGGAGGACCTGCCACAGGGGCACCAGGTCACCTCCTACACGGCCCAGGACCCAGACAGGAATCAGAGGCAGAAAATCACGTAAGTGTGGAGGAAAATCACTGGTGGGGGGGACTGTGGCTAGGGTGCCAAAGGGGTCTGTCTGTATGGTGCCCATTGTGCCACATGCCCCATCCTCCCCTGCTGACCCCTCGCTTGCCTCAGGTACCGCATGGGCAGTGACCCTGCGGGGTGGCTGGCCATTGATCCCGAGAACGGCATTGTCACGGCGACCCAGCCACTGGACCGGGAGTCGGTGCATGCCATCAACAGCACCTACAAGGCCATTGTCCTGGCTGTGGATAACGGTGAGGAGCACCCTGCCTTGGCCTTTGGGAAGGGGATGCTGCTGCTGCTCCCCCTGGGCTGGGGCATCTGGGACCTCTTCCCCAGGCACCTTGCTAACCCCCA
The DNA here is from genome assembly GCA_013400555.1 of Jacana jacana. Taxonomy (NCBI): domain Eukaryota; kingdom Metazoa; phylum Chordata; class Aves; order Charadriiformes; family Jacanidae; genus Jacana; species Jacana jacana. The sequence goes on along the minus strand of VZTM01002652.1, from coordinate 195,667 downwards.
GCTTTGCAGGATCACCGGATGCCACCGGCACGGGGACTCTGCTCCTCCTCCTCCAAGACGTGAATGACAACGGGCCCATGCCGGAGCCCCGGATCTTCGACATCTGCAGCCGGCAGCCAGAGGAGCAGACACTGAACATCGTTGACAAGGACCTGCCTCCCAACACCTACCCCTTCCATGCAGCACTGGAACACGGCTCCGGCACTAACTGGACCGTCAGGGTGACTGGACAAGGTAGGGGCCACCTGGTCAGTCCTGACCACCCACCCTCATTATGGGGTGGTGGGGAGATGCTGAGTGACGACCAGATCCCACCAACCCCGTTTCTCTGCATTGCCCTGAGTGCTGAGGGTGCCAGCCCCTGCAATGGACACTGGGTGGGCGAACTGCCATGTGGCAAAGCCCCACACCAGTGCCAAGGGTGTCCCCAAACAGGGGAGCCAGGACCCATCTGTAAGTCCAACTCCTCTCTTTGCTGCAAGACCTGCTGACGCTGAAACTGATGAAGGAGCTGGAGCCAGGGGAGTACAGCATCTTCCTGAAGCTGACAGATGGCCAGGGCAAGATACAGGTGACGCCAGTCAAAGCTCAGGTGTGTGACTGCGAAGGGCCGGCCAAAAACTGCGAGCGACGAGCGTATGTTGCTGGTGGCCTGGGCGTCCCTGCCATCCTGGGCATCCTGGGGGGAATCCTGGCACTGCTGAGTGAGTACTGTGGGATGGGGATGGGATGGGGAGGGAGCCACCCTTCTCCTTGCCACCCTGACACCAGTGCCCTTTGCTTGCAGTTCTGCTGCTGCTGCTGCTGCTCTTCGCCAGGCGAAGGACGGTGGTGAAGGAGCCACTGCTCCCACCTGAAGATGACATGCGGGACAATGTCTACCACTACGATGAGGAGGGTGGTGGTGAAGAGGACCAGGTGGGATACCTGTGCCATGCTGGACTCTGCCTGCGGGGTTCCTGTGGCACCCTCCCTGTAGCAAGTGGTAGCCTTGCTCCCCCAAGCCACGTGCTCAGGGTGTACAATGCTGCTGGGTGTACAACCCCCACCATGGTCACCAGTGTCCTTGGTACCCTGGGTCCTTCCTGCCCTGGGGTAGCCAGTGGTAGGTCCTAACACAGTGATGGGTCACTGTGTTGGGACCTTGAGCATCATCTCCTCATGTTTCCCCCCACACACCAGGACTATGACCTGAGCCAGCTGCACCGGGGCCTAGACGCCCGCCCAGAGGTGATCCGCAATGATGTGGCCCCCCCACTAATGGCTGCCCCCCAGTACCGGCCCCGGCCCGCCAACCCTGACGAGATTGGAAACTTCATCGATGAGGTGAGCCCTGACCCCACGCTGTGCTCTGTGTGTGGAGGCCCCCATCCACGCAAGCACCACTGGGGTGCCACCCAGCCGGTGGCATCCCCGATCCTCCAAGGGACAGGCACTGACCCCTCCTGTCCCCCTAGAACCTGAAAGCAGCCGACACAGACCCCACGGCTCCCCCCTACGACTCCCTGCTGGTGTTCGACTATGAGGGCAGCGGTTCGGAGGCCACCTCGCTCAGCTCCCTCAACTCCTCCGCCTCCGACTGTGACCAGGACTACGACTACCTCAACGAGTGGGGCAGCCGCTTCAAGAAGCTGGCGGACCTCTATGGTGGTGGGGAGGAGGAGGATTAGGAACCCGCCTGGCCCCAGCCCAGCTGGCAGCCGCTCAGCGCAGGCAGCTCACCTCATTTCACCCCACTGGACTCACGCTGGTCTCTGCCTGTCGAGCAGCGAACAGCACCCCTCCAGCACCCCCTCAACCCGGTGTCCAGGTCTCCCTCGTTCGGTCCAGGGGAAGCCTGGGGTCACGGGGACTTGGGGGTGGATTTTGGGGGGCCTCTGCGTTTCCCAGCACCCATCGTCTGGCCCCTGAATGGGCACCCTTATTCGCTGCGTTCCCCGTCTCGGAGCTGAGGCTGCACGGGAAAGGATCAGCTCCTCTTCCTCGGTGAGGAGAAACCCCACCACCGCTTCCCTCCCTTTGCTGTGAGGGTAAAAATGGTTTCTCTGGTGCTCTCCAAAATACCTCCAGAACTGGCGCTGGAGAAGCGGGGTGCACTGGACCTCTACTGGAGCAGGGCGAGGTGATGGATAAACACAGGCCAAAGGTGTACTCCACGTGAGGGAATTCTGTTTGATAAAGAGTACTTACAGGCAGGTATCTGTTTTTCTGTACCCCAGATTATGTCGTGATTTCCTTCTGTGTTGTGCCAGGTGTAATCACTGTGCAATGAAAGGCGCTTTCAGAAATCAAATGGCTTTACTGAAATTCCAAACTGTGTTTAGCTGGTTTGTGTTTTGTTTGTTTTGTTTTTTTTTTATTGTGGGAAAAGGGTCTGATGCAGACTGGAAAGCCAACGATGACCTCTAGCATTAATTGATTGTGTGGGGTTTGTTTTTTTTTATATAAAATTGAAATAATAAATTGTTTTAAGAAAATCCAAAGCCCTTTTCTCTGCGTGCAGCTCAGTTTCTCTGTCTGCTCGGAGGCCGGGCTGCCCCACAGAGAGCTGTTCCTCAGGGCGGCCACGGTTGCTGCTGCCTCTTCTTCGCAACAGGGATGAATCCAGACTCGAGCTGGTCTTCTCTCATCTCCAGGGGCCTGGAAGAGGCCGGGCTGCAGCCACCAGAAGGTCACGCTTTTGCCTTGTGTTTAGTCTGCCCGGGCAGGCCCTGGGGAAAGGAGGAACAGGACATGTTGTGAAAACCAGGCTCGTGCCTTATCACAGTGGCTGTGTGTGCAGTGCCTGGTCCCACAGCCTGCCCTGCGCAGCAGAGGAGAGGCCGTCAGCCATCAGCGAGAGGTCACTCATGTTTGCCCTCCCCTGTAATGGCTGTGACCCCTTTCAGAGGCCCTGCCTGGTGGGGAAGCATGACAGAACACGCCCTGCAGTGCTTGAAGGCTTTCAAACTCACAGCAACCTTGGAGGCTGGCGAAGGATTTGCAGTCATCCTGCCTTGTTGCAGCCCGGGACGGGCAAGTTGCTAATTGAAATGCTTTGCAGCATGCAAATAAGCTGTTTGTTCCAAAGGCAGGTCTGGCTGCTGACCCCGAGAGCGGGCACTAAGGCCCACCTTGCACATCTTCCCCTCTGCATGGCTGTTATGATATGGAGATGAGTTTGGCCTCTCCCTTTGCAGATAAAATTGCTTTTTTTCTCTCTGGAAGCTGCTAGATGTTACTCAATGCATCCAGAAGCACGGGAGCGAGCCTTGGGAGCAGCAGCTCTCCCAAAATACCCGACCTGCCAGTGGGGTGGCTGTTATTGATACCTGTGGGGAGAAGGAGCCTACAACCTCGGCGCTAGCCTGAACCGGGAGGGGAGGGCCGTCTCCCCTGCGCTCCCTGCTGGGAAGAATCCGAGTCCTCCGCCACCGTGAGCAAGAGGAAACAGCCTCTACCGTTCACCATCCAGCGGCCGCTCCCANTTTATTTTATTGTGGGAAAAGGGTCTGATGCAGACTGGAAAGCCAACGATGACCTCTAGCATTAATTGATTGTGTGGGGTTTGTTTTTTTTTATATAAAATTGAAATAATAAATTGTTTTAAGAAAATCCAAAGCCCTTTTCTCTGCGTGCAGCTCAGTTTCTCTGTCTGCTCGGAGGCCGGGCTGCCCCACGGAGAGCTGTTCCTCAGGGCGGCCACGGTTGCTGCTGCCTCTTCTTCGCAACAGGGATGAATCCAGACTCGAGCTGGTCTTCTCTCATCTCCAGGGGCCTGGAAGAGGCCGGGCTGCAGCCACCAGAAGGTCACGCTTTTGCCTTGTGTTTAGTCTGCCCGGGCAGGCCCTGGGGAAAGGAGGAACAGGACATGTTGTGAAAACCAGGCTCGTGCCTTATCACAGTGGCTGTGTGTGCAGTGCCTGGTCCCACAGCCTGCCCTGCGCAGCAGAGGAGAGGCCGTCAGCCATCAGCGAGAGGTCACTCATGTTTGCCCTCCCCTGTAATGGCTGTGACCCCTTTCAGAGGCCCTGCCTGGTGGGGAAGCATGACAGAACACGCCCTGCAGTGCTTGAAGGCTTTCAAACTCACAGCAACCTTGGAGGCTGGCGAAGGATTTGCAGTCATCCTGCCTTGTTGCAGCCCGGGACGGGCAAGTTGCTAATTGAAATGCTTTGCAGCATGCAAATAAGCTGTTTGTTCCAAAGGCAGGTCTGGCTGCTGACCCCGAGAGCGGGCACTAAGGCCCACCTTGCACATCTTCCCCTTTGCATGAATGTTACAATATGGAGATGAGTTTGGCCTCTCCCTTTGCAGATAAAATTGCTGTTTTCTCTCTGGAAGCTGCTAGATGTTACTCAATGCATCCAGAAGCACGGGAGCGAGCCTTGGGAGCAGCAGCTCTCCCAAAATACCCGACCTGCCAGTGGGGTGGCTGTTATTGATACCTGTGGGGAGAAGGAGCCTACAACCTCGGCGCTAGCCTGAACCGGGAGGGGAGGGCCGTCTCCCCTGCGCTCCCTGCTGGGAAGAATCCGAGTCCTCCGCCACCGTGAGCAAGAGGAAACAGCCTCTACCGTTCACCATCCAGCGGCCGCTCCCACTTCAGGCCAGAGCCCAACATGGCGCCGCTCCGCCCCCCTCGCCCCGCCCAAGATGGCGGCGGGCGGTGTCGCTCCTCCCTCTCCGCCGACCTCCCCAAAATGGCGGCGCACGGCCGAGCTCCACCCCTCGGCGGAGGGCCCCAAGATGGCGGGCGGTGCGGAGCCGGCCCCGACGCTGGAGCAGGTGGTGGAGGCACTGGAGCTACTGCTGCGGCCGCCCGCC
>VZTM01002652.1:162342-190801 GCA_013400555.1 Jacana jacana | reverse complement strand
TCCAGCCGCCCGTGGGGCCCGGCTCCATGCCGCTACTGCCGTCCTGACCGAGCTGGCCGAGCACCCAGCGCTGGGCGGCCCGCTCCTCACCCGCTACCTCAGTCTCCTCCTTGCCAGCCTCTGCCTGCTGGGCCACGGCCCCGTCGCCCACAGCCAGGTCCGTGGGTCCCTTCTCTCGCTCCCCTGCACTGTCGGTGCTATTGTGGGTACCCAGCCTGGCCAAAAACATATCAGGGCCACCAGCCTGCTCCCCACACTTCATGGCCGAGCTCACGGTCATGCTGGGCCCCTGCAGCCCCATGGCAGCTCCCATGGTGTGTATATTCATCTCCCTGGCTGGGATGGGCTGGGAGCCTGACAAGGGCCTGGAGTGGCACCAGTGAGTTTAGCAATGGCGGCTGGGCTTGTCCCCGACACACACCCTGGGATTTGTTTTTTCCAGGGTGTTTCGGAAGCAGAGCGAGCACGGTGCCGGGAGATCCTGCAGCAAGTCCTGGACCGTGTCTACCAGCCGCTGGCGGTGCGGGAGCTGCTCATCCTGCAGGGCCGGCCCAAGCAGGTACCTGGCAACAGTGGGGCCAGCCTTGGTGTGGGGTGCTGGCTGTGCCTTAACGCCCACCATGCTGGGACTGTGTGTGCCAGTGCGCTGAGCGTGCCTTTGCTGCTCTCCTGGAAACGTTCTTATGCCTTTGAACACCAGTTTGTGGCAGCAGCCCTGTCCAGTGTTGTGCAAACATGTGGGTGAAGTTGCTGGGTGTGTGTTGCTCGGGCAGCAGCAGCTCCAGGCCCTGCTGTGCAGGGCTGTGTGCCCACAGGGGTGGGTGAACTTGAGGACTCTCCATCGTAGCGTATTGCCAGCTTGGTTTGGCTTTTATATCTGCTGTGCCTAGCCAAGCAAAGCACCTTCTCCTCCAGAACCTGCCCTTTCCCACCTGAGGGTGTGAAGCGGTGCTGCCCTCACCACAAGCTGTCGAGTGTGGCCGTGTCAATGGCTGCCTTGTGGCAGTGGGGAGGAGATGAGTGTCCGAGCAAGCACCTCTATTCAAACTGCTTGCTCTGTGAGTTCACATCCTGTAGGTAGCTCTGCTCTTTGTGCAAGGGGGAATTGCCTTGCTTGGCCGAGGGGCCTGCAGGCTTGCTGTGTCACCTCTGCAGCCCAGTGCTCTATGCTGGGTCCTGGCAGGGGTCACCACTGTGAACCACTCACCTGCATGGAACCCTGCTTGTCCCCCAACCCCCCTGTGCATTACTTTGGTAATGAGGCAGTCAGAGCTGCTGCCTGACCCTGAGAGGCTTTAATTAAAGCAGGGAAGCTCTGCATGAGAGGATGCTCCTGGGAAGACTGGCCTCACTCATTAAGCCCTAATTCTCTTTGTGCCACTGAATGAAGAAGTGATTTATTTAAAAGGTTCTCCTGTCCTGTGCTCCTGTCTCAAGCCAGGGTACAGGCTGTTTGCCTGTTAGTGAGGGTTAGCACAGGAGTGTGTAAATACACTTCTTAGTCGGCTCCTTTGTTTCCTTTCAGAGTCCTCCCTCTCTTGTGGAGGAAACAAAGCCTTCCCTTGTGCGGGCTCCAGCGTGGCTGCGGCGCCTTTGTGGTCAGCTGCTCTCCGAGAGGCTAATGAGACCCAACGGGGTTCAGGCTGTGGTTCGGGGCATCATGGAGGGAACAGGCGGTGAGTAGGGTGCTCTGACGCTGCTCTTGGCTTCCAGGATCGCAGATTAAAAGAGACTGTGATGATGTGTCTGAGATGTTTCATCCCATGAGAGGGCCAGGAAAGGCAGTGCCATCTGAGCACTGAAATGGGAAACAGCTTTTGTCAGACCAAGCTGACTCTGTAACACTCACACAGATTTTTGCCTCTCTGTCGTTCTCCCAAATAGTGAATGGCTTCCAACTCCAAATGCCTTTGGTTTGGAGTACACTGTCACGTTTGAGGTCCAGACTGAAAGCCTCCAAATTAGTCTGTCTATGCCTCCATGGGGTCACACCTCGTGTGTGGATGGAGCATGGTTTGTTCTGAGGAGCTGTGCTGCTGCTAGTTTGGCGGGGGCTGTGAGCAGCTGCATGTGGAGTGAGACCTGTCCTGCTCCAGGGCTCAGCAGCCTTGCTCCCCTGCTCTCTGTTTGCTGCTAGGGAGGGAAACTTGCTCTCTAAAAGCTGAATCCCACAGTCTTTAATGTGGGATTCTCTCTCCTCTGGCTGATACTAACCTGGTGACACCCTCCAAGCATGGCCACCCTCCACCTTTTGCCTTGTGCATCTACTTGTAGCAGTTGTTTTCCAGTATCAAAGGTGTTGGACAGTATTTTTTCCTCTTCTGTCACTGAATTCAGATGTCACCTGAAAGGCTCTTGATTTGAAGCGAGTGAGAAGAGCTAGAAATCGAATTTTTGGCCAGAAACATCTGGCTTCAGCTAGAAATGGCCCTGCAGTTTGCTGTCAATCTGAGCTGATCTTGGCTTTCTGCTGGTGTAGCAGGTGGTGCCGGTGCTGAAGCAGCAGCTGTGGACTGGAGAAAATGCGACACGGTTGCAAAGATCCTGGCTTCCTGCCCACAGCAGTGCCTTTCCCTCCAGGGCTACTACCGACTGGTGTGCCCCCAGGTAGGTCCCTCTCTTCCTGCTCTACATCACCTCTGGCTGGGCATTTGGAGCTGGCTCCTGGTTTGGAGAGCGTCCACACTGTCACTTCTGCTTGAGCACGGCCTGGCTGGAGCCAAGACAATGTGGAGACGTTTTTCTGCTGCTCTGCCAGTGGGACATGTTTCTACCCTCCTCTTGAATTTTCCACGTTTGATTGAAATGCTGGATAACGTTGCCTGATCACACGAGCTGTTCAGCAGTGCGTTACGAGCTCTCTGCTGAGGAACTCCTGCTTCCAGCCTTTGGCTCTGGGAGCGGTGCAGGCTCTTGGTTTGAGCCCAGAAATGCATCCTGTGTTAAACATGTGCACAGGAAGGAGACTGCCTCTTCCATATCTGGAATGTTGTGCCAAATGTCCGGCAAAGCAGCTTACAGGAGGCTCCTGGATCTCTGCTGTCGGCTGCAAGGAGTTGGCCTGACTATACCTCGTAAGGGGCTGCTGATTTTTTTTGTTCCCTTATTGTGGACTTCCCTTCCAGATTCTGGACTTGCTGCACATCCAGGACAAACTGACAGCACTGCAGTTCCAGCGAGTGGCCACCACGACGCTGCTCACCATGGTGAAAGAGCACCCTCAGCTGGCAGAGAAGCACCTTCTCCAACCCCTGCTGGCGCCGCTCCTCCGGTGCTTGGAGACAGCAGGTACTGGCTGGTCTCTGCCAAGCCCCAGATCAGAGAAGGGTCTAGTTTCTCGCTGATCTTTTGTCTTTCCATCAGGATTTTCTCAGGTGCTGGTGGCTGGGCTGCTGAGCACGCAAGGCCAGCTCTGTCAGTTGTGAGTGTGTCTGGGTGGCTGCGTGCACCATGTTTACTACCACTTGGGTCAAATTACTGTAGCGTAAGAGCCAAGTGGTGGGGCTTCTGCCACTTAGTTTTTGGGAGTCTCTCCAGCCTGGCAGTCTTGATTTGGGCTTCTGGATGGAAGCCATCGGTTCCCCACGCTGACCGAGCTGCTCCCTGGGGAATAATCCATCAAGAAGCTGTGGTCTGCTTTGATTTACTTGTAACCATGTGGAATTTATCACACTGCAGTGATATTTAGCCCAGCTAACGGGGGCTCATTGGTTCCCATGCTGCCTTGATGGAGCAGAGGGGCAGGCAAGAGAACTATCAAAGTACTTTCTGGTACTGGGCATGATGGGGTTGTGGTTCTGCTGGAGACTCCTGTGCGTGTGGGGATGCTGATATTTCTGCCCTTTTGTTTTCAGAGCTAGCAGTGGAAGATTTATCAGCAGGGACCATGCTGGTGACAGAAGCAGAGCTCAGCAGTTGTGTGGAAGACGTGCTCAAGGTACCGTGTCTGATTTGGGCCTGTGGGTAGGCATGAAAATCCCTTTAAGGGAGAGCTGCTTTGAGACTTCCTGAGCAGTTCTCTGTGTCTTAGACCATGACAAAGACAGGTGTCTCCTACAGTTGTGATGCTGAGGTGAGGCCAAGAGCTGCACAGAATCTCATATGTGGCCCTGTGCTGGTGGGACTGCAGCTTTATGCTGGATACCAGAGGCACTGCCTCCATCCTTTCAAGCATTCTTACCCCAAAACGTTCTGTCAGATGGCAGTGAACTCTTACTGGTTGTTTGGCTTTTTTCCCCCACTGTCTTCCTGGTGCCTGAGCAGTGGGCTGGTAGCCAGGAGTCTCCATGGGGCTTTCACATCCTCTTTCTCCATGAGCATTGCTAAATTGTGCAGCTTCTACAGGGCTGTTGTGTCTGGGTGTACTGTTAGAGCAGGTTCAGGACTCGGGCTGTGACTGTAGGGCAGGCAGTGTGGTGGACAGGATGTCCTGCCCTGGCCTGGCAGCTTGTGTGGCCTCGGGCTGTTGATCCCAGTCTGAGGTGATGCCACTCACCTTCCAGCATTAGAGCTGTGCAGCTGGTCAGAGGGAAGGAAGGATCACAGGGAATCCTGCACGTGCTGAATCTTCACAGGTTGCCTGAGCTCCTCTCCCAAGCTGTCTCTGGCCCACCCTGCTCTTAGTGCCTCTGTGCCTCACTTTCCTCCCTGTAGAGCTTGGATAACATGGCTCATACTGAGCCCAGTGCTACCTGTGTGGGAGGCAGAACCTGCTGGCAGCTGCTCTCCCTGCCTCCAAGGTCTGCAGAGGGCAGCATGAGCCAGAGTGCTGGAGCTGGAAGCCTTTCTACAGCTCCTGCAGCAATCACCCATGGTGGAGGGATGGATAGGTGGTAGCCAGCTCTTGTGTTGGACCCAAATGCTTCTGAATGAGTGACCTGGAAAAAAGGGCATTCCAGGTATTGGCAAGCAGCCGGTGGTGCTGGACTGCTCAGCCCCTGCAGTCAGGGCAGCTTGTCAGAGCCCCCAGCATGTCACTGGGTGGTTGTGCAGCCAGTTGGCAGCGAGGCATTCACAGAGGGCACTGTGAAGCCAGTGGATTCAGTGTGGCTCTGAGGCTGCTGAGCTGTCCTTGGGGTGAAAAAGAGAGTGAAGGAGAACTTGGAGGCATCACAGAGCCATGGGGAGAGGTGGGAGAGCTGGTGCAGTTATCCTGGTGCCTGCTGTTAGGAGACAGAGAGCGTGGGGGTATGGGAAAAGGAGGATGGGCAGCAGCTTGGCTGCAGGGGAGATGCTGTTAGTGGCTGTGTGCTCACCTCAGGTCTCCCAGAAATGGGGTGGAACGCTGCAGCTGGTCTCCATGGGGTGTCCCCAGTGGTTTGTCTTCCCCTGCTGATATCTCTCAGAGGGTTAAAGGCCTTCCAGTCTGTCTAGTCCCACTGGATGAGTAAGGTGAAACAGTAATGTTAAGTAACAAAAACTGAGCAGCCTGTTTTGCAGGGACCATTCTGAGCTGAACCCTGTGACATGTGGGTTTCTGCAGGAAGTTAATTTTAAAGCTGTGGGTGGGTAATCCTTCAGCAGCTCCTTCAGCTGGGTGTCCAGCCACCTCCTGTGCTGCTCTGCCCCTCAGAGATGCTCTCAGCGCAGGGCGATACCTGGAGATGTTCTGTGTGTCCAGCTGCCGAAGCAGGAGGTGTTGCTGGATCTCAGAAGGGATTGCTGGAGCTCAGCAGCTCTCCCAGCCCTCATCAGGTGCTCTGAGGGATGGGGAGAGTTCAGCAAAATAGCAGGGAACTCTGGTCTCAGAGAAGCACTCTGCCTTTGCCAGTAGCAGACCACCTTCTGTGTAAGAGGAAGTGTCTTGTGGGCAGGATGGTGCAGATCTAGCACCTTCTGCAGAGCTCCTTCCTGCAAGGGGTCCCTTGCAGCACCAGGCAGGGTGTTCAGCAGCGCAGATCTTGGCTCTGGCGTTTGGGGAAGAGGTGAGGTCCATTCTTGCACTCCTTATGGAGAAACAGGGCTGTTCTGTGGAAGCTGCTCTCCCGAATCTTTTCCTCATAGCTCATTTTTTCCACCATTCCCACTAACATCACCAGTGCTGCAGGTTTTGCTGCCTGCCCTGACAGCGGCCCAGCTTTCTGCTGCGCGTTCCAACCCAGAAGGAGGACATCTCCAGCCCAGGAATTCAATCTTAAGAAGCTGGTGACTTGCTTACTGGCATGCCCCTAGGCAGGCTAAGCTCTTAAATGCCGTGATTGTTGTAGTATTTTGCGTGGTAATGATCTGTTGTAACTAGCTGGCAGGCAGAGACCAGTCTGGAGGGCTGCTCTGTGGCTGCCGTTCACAATGCTAGTGCTGGGGGAGTTTGTTGGGGCGGGTCCCTCCTTAATGGCAGAGCTCTGGAGGCCTGACAGCAGCCAGATTAGCGACAGGAGGCTCCAGCCCGAGGATTTGCAGGGGTTTCTTGCCTAGCAAGTGTCATTTGATGCTGAGTGGGAAACCATCCTTGGGGCTTCATCAGGGAGGCTTTGTGTACAAAAGGAGAATGGCTCCACGGGGATTAGCACAGAAAAAAAAGGTCTGTTTGCATCAATAGGGCAGGACAGAACCTTATCAGGACAATCTCCCTCCAAGCCCTCCTACCTGAGGATGTCACACTGCCTCCAGCAGGCAAAAGGTCTTTGGTCTGTCCCCAGGGCACTTCCAGCGCTGGAGCAGGCAATTGCTCTCCAGCTGCAGAAATTGGAGGTGTGGGGAGTGCTCTGGTGTGAAAGCACAGCATATTCTGAGCAGGTAACTCGCCAGCTGACACAGCTGGAGATCTCTGGTAGAACTTGTGAAAAGACTTTACTTCCCCCTGCCCTTTAAAACAAAAAAAAACCCAAACCTGAAAGCTATTTGAAGGAGTTAGAACCTGCCAGAATGAGGACCTGAACACAACCCAGAGTAAACCCTGGGTCTGGGCTTGGTACTTAAAGATTTTTTAAGCTGAGTCTTCCCAGCGTTACGGATTTGACTGAAAGCCTCTCACCTGGCTTTTAGTTTGGCACAACTTCTTACAAAGGATTCAAAAGGAAACACGATGTTGTAAGACTTGTGAGTGTTTTTCCTGTGCTCTGTGGGCAGCACGGTCGGACCTGTGTGCGGTGAGCTGGGAACTGTGGCGTGCCAGGGCCGGGGTGCTGGTTTTGTGGAGGAGGGCAGTGACAGGGATTCAGGAGGGTGCTGATGAGATGGAGAAGAGGAGTAGGGCCCTGCAGCCCCCCTCAAAGCCCCTGCAACCCACTTGCTCAGCCCAGCTGCCCTGCCAGGGACCGATCTGTATTTGAGATTTGGCTCCAGGTGCAGTATTTCCATAAAGATTTGCTAATTCAAAGGTTCCTGTTGGAGCTCTCTGTAACACAAGATCTTACCCCTAAGCAGCAGACTTCCTGAACAGCTTGCTGCATTGTTCCTGTAGCTTGGAGCCCTGATGTGGTTAAGCAAATGCTAGGAGAAAGACGGTACTGAAGGCTGCTTTTAAAACAGAATATGGCATAAGCAGGGAAAACAGGCTCCAGACTGAAAGGAAGAGAGGCTGGAAACCCTCTGCCATCCTCCCTGGCAGCAACCATTCTGTGCAGAGACGTGCTTTCTGTCCTCCTGTTTGCCTTCCCCCTGCTCCATGCAGGTGTTTCATTCTCCTCCCTGTGCCCTTCTCTCTGTAGGTGTATGTGGTTGGGAATGACAGCTCGAGCCTGCTGCTGGGATCCTTGCAGTCAGTCCTGGGAGTGGTTTTTTCCCTCTATTCCTTCGCCAAGCAGAATGTGTCATACTTACGGTAAGGAAGGATTGTGCATGACTTCTTCTGGGGTTTCATCTCTCTTCTACCCACCTCCAAAGGACGTGCTCTATCTGGGCACATACATTTTCTCACCCTCAAGAAGAGCTCTCATTCAAAGTAGGCAATACCTGCAGGGATGGGCATGGTACATGACCTTACTGGCAGACCTGCGCCCGAGGAAGCAGTTCTTGCATTAGTTTTTTGTCTTCCCTGAAGCCAAAACGTTTGGTGTAAAGGCAAGTGTGCCCAGTGGGGGCCTTAATCGTGCAGATAAACCCTTAGTGCCCACCTAGGAGCAGGAATTTGGACCGTTCCTGGACAGAGACGGTGACACTGGGATCTGTCTGGGTGTCAGAAGGATTTGTGTAGCAGGGATTTAGAAACAGGATAAAAACTACATAAACCAGCTCGAAGGCTGGCTCCTAGAAATACAAGATCATTCTTCTCCAATCTGGGATCTCTCTCTTTCTGACTGTGTTTCAGAGTAGATTGGATGTGGTGTTGAGGGATCTGGTGTAGGGGAGAACTTGTAGAGTAGGGCTGATGGTTGGACTTGATGATCCCAAGGGTCTCTTCCAACCTAAATGATTCTATGATTCTTCCAGTATGTGCAGGACCTGCTTCTCAGCAGCTGTCTCTTGCTGTGCCCAACTCCCCCAGGACTGATGTACTCACCATGTGTGTCAGTCACAGTGGCAGGGACAGTGGTGGCCAGGTGCTGGCTGTCCTCTCTCCCTTCTCCTTCTAGGCTTCCTCTGGGCTGCCCTGAGTTTGGACCAGCCTGGTAAATACACTCCCGGTGGGTTTACAGTTTGCTTCAGTAATACTGGCATGTGGGTACTGGAGGCTTTCCCTAAAAGGTCTATGTAGACACAGCCTCTACTGTTATTAAAGACGTCGTTAATCACTTCAAAGAGCAGTGAGTGCTGTGGCAAGTTGGTGGAACAAGCCAAGTTAACGCTGCTGCTGGGTGAACAGAGTCACTGCTCGCTTCTCTGTTTGCACAGGAATTTGGCAGGGGTAACTAAAACCGCAGCTGCCTGGAAGCGTTCAGATTTCCAGACCCCTGGCACAGTGCTGCTACTCCACCTCATTAACCTGCATCTTTCCTTGGCAGGGGTTTCCATGCCACCTTACAGTGCTCCCTGTCTCCTTCCTCCTCTTCCTTGGCACAGCTGACAGCTCCGTGCTTTGTCATGTTGGCGTGGAGCACCGGGCTGAGGCTGCGTGGAAGCGGCTGTCCTTGCACAGACATGCTGTTCAGACAGAGTGCTCTCTTCCTTGCCAGGCTGAAATCTCCAAGGACCCAGATCCTTCCATCTGGGAATGCCAGAAGGACAGGGTGTACTGCTGATCCCCTTATAAACTGACACAAATGCCTTCAGCTGCTAGAGCTGTCAGCCCAGAGCATCCCAAGGAGCTGCTCCAGAGCGCTCTTGTCTTCTCCCTCACCCTGAGATGTGTGGTCCCATTGCAGTGCTGCTGAGCAGGAAAGGGTGCAGTGGGCACAGCAAGGTCACCACTGCTTTCTCTGCCTTGCCAGTTCCCCGTGCCAGGAGATTCTGCTGTGGTTCTTGGAGAAGTCGGAGCGAGAGGTGTCCCTGGCTGTGCTGGAAGGCTTTGCAGGGCTGAACAGCAGCGTGTGTGCCCTCCACCCGCGGTGCCAGTTCCGTGCGGGCAGCGAGGGTGGTGCCACCATCACAGTGGAGGAGATCATCAGGTGAGTGCTGTTGGGGCAGTGCCAGGTGTGGAGGGCAGTCCCTGGGCATCATTCAGCGCATAGGGCCTTTAATAGCATGCCTGGCAGAGAGAACCCAGGTGAATGTGGGGCTGCTGCTGCTGTCCCACCATGGTCTCATCCTGCCAGGTGCCCCAGGTAGGTGCCTGTCTGCACCAAGCTTGGGCAGGGGATGCTCCACACAGCCTCTGGGTTCTTTGTACGTGGCACAGAGCTCTGACTTTAAGTCCTGAATAGCAGAACACTCTGCCCGAGTGTCAGTGCGTGCTCTCTGTGTGCTTTCCCCTGAGTCCCTAGTACTCCCTGCGTGGTGTCTGGGGTGTGCTCCTTCAGTCCCAATGCTCCCCAAATTCAGCGTCTGCCCTCCGGCCTGGGCCTGTCTCATGGCAGATTGCAGCTGCATGGAGTGAGTAGAATCCCTCGGGTGCAAGTGGCACCGTTGCAGCAAGGACTCTAGCGATACCAGTGTGGTGAAGCCAGCGACTGAGCTCCCCTCCTGCTCTTGCAGATGGTCTCTGCAAGTGGAGACAGAGCGTGGCCATGTGGGGAATAAACTGCAGCCATTAGACTCCAGCCATGCACACTGGGACTGTTCAGCAGCCAGACATGTGCTATAGGGAGGGCTTAGCTGTTAGTTGGCCGTACGAGCCCAGGGCAGTGCTGTCGAGCAGGCAGAGCTCACGGCTCCTGCCCAAGATTGTCCATGGGGTGGGTGTGCTTGGAGCTGTGTGCACCCATAACAAAACCAGTACAGAAACTCTATAAAAATGGTTTGGTTTCATTTCAATCTCTTCCTGACCTCTGAATTAGGAGGTCTGCCCCGGGGTCTGCACTGGTTAAACTGGGTATACTTTAAAATTACTGTTTAACGGCCGTGGCTCTGCCAGTGTCTGTCCTACTTTCATGGCTATGACCACTGCATGAATTAGCCAGCACTAATCCTGTTCTTTATAGCTTGGCTGGATTTTGGTCTGTTTTGTGTTTGTGGTTACTGTTGATGGTATTCCTTTAACGAATGCAGGTTAATTAATAAACTGAGTGCGCCATCACGTAGACCAGATGTAGCTGAGCAATAGTTTGGCTCAGCTGCCCTCCAGGCCTCCAGCTTCGTGGTAGTGCTGTGAAGGAAGGTTTCCAAGAGAAGGCAGAAGTGGGATTTCACTTTGCCATGGGATCGTTTAGAGCCAGCCCTGGGAGGGGTGTGGGTGCGTTGACGTTGGTGACACAGTGGCCTGTTTCAGTGATGAAGATGAGGCCCTCTACCAGAAGGTTTCCTCGGAGCAGTGCCGTGTGGAGAACTTGGTGGAGCTCTTGTCTCACTGCCAGAAGAGTGGTCTAGCTGGAGACTTCTTCATCCGCTGCCTGAAGGTAAGGGCTGGCAAGTCTCTGTTTGGGACACATCTGCAGGAATCACTGGGCCAAACAGTCTGTGTGCAGACAGCTAAAGGGGACCAAGTGTCCCCTTACTTGCCTCAGGAGCACTGAGCTAGGGTATGGCACATGGTGGAGCATCTTGCTTCATGCTGGGCAGGAGACCCTGGGAGAGGGAGGCAGTCCTGGTCCCTGAAGGGTTAACCCTCATTCCTCCTGGGCTCTTTCAACAACAGGAGCATGTCCGAAGTTTAATGGTGTGTTTGAGGCTGTGAATAATGACTGTTGCTTCCTTGGCTCTCGTGGGGCACTTTCTCCCTGTGAGCCCCTGTGGTTCTCCTCTGGCCTTGCCTGGGCTGGGCTTTCTCTGCCCATGCTTCAGGGTGAGCTCCATCTTGTAGTTGTGCCAGGGTGGCAGCAACCTGGGCGTAGGGACGCTGCTGTGACACAGATGGGACACCCAGGAGCTGGGGGCGACTCTCAGACCTCAGTGTACCGAGCAGAAGGTTGTGGTCATGTGAGAAGTCAGTGTGAGCTCTGCAAAGAGGATGGGGGATCTGGTGCCTTTGTGAGCAGCCCCTGCCAGGAGCAAGGCTGCATGCAGAGACCCAGCGAGCCTCGCAGCCCAGAGGATGTTTGGCCCTGGGAGAAGTGCTCCATGTGGTGTCCATGGGGACAGAGGCCTGCTGAAACACGTACATGAGGCATTTGATGAGCCAATGTTAATGGCATGGCCTTCAACGAGGCCAAGTGCCAGGTCCTGCACTTGGGCCACACCAACCCCATGGATGGCTACAGGCTTGGGGCAGTGTGGCTGGAGCTGCCTGGCAGAAAAGGACCTGGGGGTGCTGGTCGACGGGCGGCTGAACATGAGCCAGCAGTGTGCCCAGGTGGCCAAGAAGGCCAATGGCATCCTGGCTTGCATAAAGAATAGTGTGACCAGCAGAAGCAGGGAGGTGATTGTCCCCCTGTGCTCAGCACTGGTGAGGCCACACCTTGAGTCTGGTGTCCAGTTCTGGGCACCTCAGCACAAGAGAGATATCGAGGTGCTGGAGCGAGTGCAGAGGAGGGACACGAAACTGGTGAGAGGCCTGGAGAATAAGGCTTATGAGGATGGATTGAGGGAGTTGGGGTTGTTTAGTTTGAGGAAGAGGAGGCTGAGGGGAGACCTCATCCCTCTCTACAACTGCTTGAAAGGGCATTGTAGAGAGGTTGGTGCTGGTCTCTTCTCATGGGCAATGAGCGATAGAAGGAGAGGGAATGGCTGCAAGCTGCAGCAGGGTAGGGTTAGGCTGGACATGAGGAAAAAGTTTTTCCCAGAGAGAGTGGTCAGTCAGTGGAATCAGCTGCCCAGGGAGGTGGTGGAGTCTCCATCCCTGACTGTGTTTAAGGGTAGATTGGATGTGGTGTTGAGGGATCTGGTGTAGGGGAGAACTTGTAGAGTAGGGCTGATGGTTGGACTTGATGATCCCAAGGGTCTCTTCCAACCTAAATGATTCTATGAGATGAGGCTGGAAGAAAGGGGGTAACCAGGAGCCCTTTGCTCCTGGATAGAGGGAGGGTAGAGATGTGGGTAGCGTTGGACCTGATACACCCAGGACCACTGGCCTGATGACTTGTCTGCATTTAACCATTGCCTCCCTGTGCTTTGTGCTTCCTTCCCGGCAGGCGCTGACCCTTGTGGCTGCTGAGGATGAGGAGGCTTCAAACTTAGACACAGTGCCTGGAGGGAGTCTCCTGGAGCTGGAGCGGTACCATGCTGTGCAGAGGAGGAAGCTGCTGGTGTTGCAGCTTGTGGCCACGCTGTGTGAGAGTGTCTCGGACACCATCTTCACAGACATTGTTCAGGTTGGTCATGGCAAAGCATGTGGCAGACCAAGCTCCAGGCTGCTGGGCAATAAGGAGACAGTGGCTAAGAAACAGCTGGAGAAGGCCAGAGCATCCCCAGGAAAAGCAGTTTATTGGTTCAGTTGCCAGTGTCTCAACAAGACAGCGGTGCCAGCAGGAAGGACAGAGTCAGCTGCAGAGACAGGAGGGAGCAGCCCAGCAGACATCTTCATATTTGTCTCCGTGGTTATGTATTAAAAGCCAAGAGGGTAGGCTGTGTGTTAGTCAGAGCTCTGACTTGCCAGCTTCTTGTCTTTATTTTGAGCAAAATTTATTCCAGGTTTTACAAAACTTAAAGACATCTGTACCCAACAGACCTTTTAAGCAAGTTCTTGCTGCCTATCCTGAGTGGCGGGGCCTGTTTTTTTCCTCCAGGAGCTGCAGGAGCTGGGCTGCTCAGAGGATGAACACAGCATGGCCCTGCCACCATGGCCCGCCTCTTCCCTGTCCCTGAGTAGGCCACTCGTGGCTTTTCTCTGGTCTCTGCTGCTGGGACACCCACACCAAGTGGTGTTGTCTGGTCACCAGAGTTGGCATAACTGTGCTCACACAGTCAGCATTTCTCCGTGTCTCCACAAACGGGCAAGCTGCAAAGCTTTATTCAGTGTCATTCAAGGGCCAGCTGGGGCTCCTTGAACCTGCTACCAAAAAGGTTCACCAATATTCACCAAACTATGGCCCTTCTGTCCTCCCTCAGCCCTGGAGGGGCTGATCAACTGTGCCAGGTCAGGAAGGTTTGGGCACCGTGGGCAGCACGGTATTCCCCAGCTGATCTCAGTGTATTTTAAATTCCTCATCCTGCTTTGTTAGGGCTTCTTTAATTTGTGGTGGGGTTTTTTTTTTTGCCTCTGTGACCTGGTTATGGGGTTAACTGCAGCTGCCTGGAGCAGAGGGGGTCACTGCCAGCGCAGGTTTCCTCCTGGCTTGGGACAAAGGAGCCTTTGTGTGCGCTCTGCAGTGACAGAGGGGACCCAGCCGGTGTCATTGCAGTGCCTGCCAGTGGGTGTGGCAGCCAGCACTGCTTTGTCCTAACCTGCCTCTCCATCCCACCCACCCGTGCGGGAAAGGCTCTGCTCCCCGGGTGGGAAAGTGGGGATGGGAAACCAGGGAAGGACTGTGCCAGGTTCCCGAGTCCAGCCCTCAGTGTAGGACGAGGAAACAACCACCGAAAAAGAATCCCAGACACAAAAAACCCCCAGGCATGATGGTTCCACCTCGGGGCTGTATTTCAGGGAGGGCTCCCTCGGGTGGGGACAGCGATTGCAGAGCTGTTTTTAAGCAGGTTCTGCTTAAAGGGGTTCCTCTGGGGTGTCTGTGTTTCCTGTGGGTGCTCTGGAGTGTGGCTGTGCACATAACGGGGTTGGAGCAAGTGGGATCCTCTTCCCAGAGCCAGACCCCAGAAGTGGCAGTAGCTGTGGGACCCCCCTCAAATGCACAAGATATCTTATTTCCCATTTCCAGCCCTCATGTGATTTCCTTGGTACACCAAGGATGCTCTTCTCCTGTGGGAGACAGAAACACCATCCAGTGTTTTATTTTTCAAGCATTTTTTCCCCTCTAGATTAAGATGTTTTTCCCTTTCCTTCTAGATTAGGATATTTTTTTTTAACTTTTTGTTTTCTTCAGTAGTTATCTGCTGGCAGATTATTTATGTCTGATGTTCCTATTTTTTTTGTATTAAATATAACTTCAACCCATTCAGATTGTGTGTCACTGTTTTGGGAGAGCAGATGTTCTGGCACTTGTTTTTACTCCCTATTCTTGCTGTTTGAAGGCATTTCATTTCTGGGCTAATCAGCCCAGAAGGTACCTAAGCCTTTTCTCCCAGCCTTCCTACTCCCTGCAGCAGGGATGTGCTTAACGAAGCTGGCAGCAATCAGCTCCACTGATGAGGAGGAAACACGTTGCCTGTACCCCATGCCTGTGCCCTGGAGGCTGGAAGCGCGTGGGGTTTGGTGCAACAGAACCTTCTTGCCTTCCTACTTTGTTTTCCATAATAGGAGCAAAATAGTTCCTCTTATTTTTGCAACACGCTTGTTACGGGGCAGCCACTGGGATCCAGGCCCTTCCCAGCGTGGCTGGGAGCCCGTGTGCCACCACAGCTGGCGAGCTCGTCTCGAGCCATGCGGTGCCAGTGCAGCTGGCAGAGACCTGGAGAAAATAAACTCACTAATTTCAAGCCCTGTTAGAAGCGCAGGGAGCCTGTGGGATCGCAGGGTTTGGTGCCAAGTGCTGAGAAGGCCTGTGCCAGGCAGGCGGGGTCCTTGTGGGCTTGGGGGGCTGGAAAAAGAGTATTGTGAGAAAAATGTCACAAAATGTGACACACGTGGTAAATGGCTGGATTCCAGCATTGGCTCTGTGTGAGTAATCAGTGTCTGATACTGGGGAGATGGAGCTGTTCTGGGCAAGGGCAGGTGGCTGGGAATGATCCTGGTCTGAACAAGGGCAGGTGGATGGGAATGACCCTGGTCTGGGCAAGGGCAGGTGGCTGGGAATGACCCTGGTCTGGGCAAGGGCAGGTGGCTGGGAATGACCCTGGTCTGGGCAAGGGCAGGTGGAAGGGAATGACCCTGGTCTGGGCAAGGGCAGGTGGCTGGGAATGACCCTGGCCTTGGCAAGGGCAGGTGGCTGGGAATGACCCTGGCCTTGGCAAGGGCAGGTGGATGGGAATGATCCTGGCCTTGGCAAGGGCAGGTGGAAGGGAATGATCCTGGCCTGGGCAAGGGCAGGTGGAAGGGAATGACCCTGGCCTTGGCAAGGGCAGGTGGCTGGAAATGACCCTGGCCTGGGCAAGGGCAGGTGGAAGGGAATGATCCTGGCCTGGGCAAGGGCAGGTGGATGGGAATGACCCTGGTCCAGGCAGGGGCAGGGAAGGGACCCTCTCTGTGCTGCTGCAGGAGGGGTGGGAAGTGGTTCAGGGCTCCAGCACCCCCAGAGCCACCCCAGGAGCCCAGGCTCCCTCCTGCATCCACAGCTGTGCTTCTCCAGCACCTCCAGCCATCCTCTGGGTCACCAGGGGCTGGTCCAGCTCGCTTGGGCTGGTGGCAAAGGAGCTGGGAAGGCAACTGGGAGGGGTCTGAGATGTGAGACTGGGGCAGTGACACCAAGGAAACACAAAGGGTTTGTAGAAAATGATGTTAGAGGAAGGCTTGGGCTCAAAAAGTTCAAATAGATGCAAAGAGAGGCAGCAAGAGCTAAAGAGCACCCAGCCCTGAGGATGCAGCGGGGACCCTCTGGGGGTCTCCCCTCCTAACTGCTCTTCCCGTGCTCTCCCGTGGCAGGTGGAGGAGTTTGTGGCAGCCACCCTGCAGCGGGCCTGCCTCAGCCCAGCGCAGGGCCCTGGCATGTCAGCGGAGACGCAGACACTCGCCATGGCCATGGGGCTTGTGGCCGCCATACTCGGTGGAGCCGTCCAGGTGAGGGGGCAAAGAGGGGTGTGTGGGACAGGGGTGACCAAGCACTGTCCTGCTGCTGCTGGCCAGGGGGGACTGCAGATGATGCTCTGAGGTCTGGGTGCTCCCCGTGTTGGGGTCTCGCTATCATCCTAGAGTGTGTATGTGTGTGTGCATGTACATATGTGTGTTATTTTTCCTCAGAGCAGTGCCAGGGCACTGGCCAAGGGTGCAATACTGGCAGGGCGCCCCTGAGAACACAGTTAATTAACTTATAACCAAAAATCTGCTTCTCAGAAGGCGCTGACAGAGCCCGGTCACATACAGCCCAGTCACATACAGCATCTTTAAATACCAACACTGCATCCTCTGCATCCCACCATGTCCAAGGCATCCATCTCTGGAGCTCAGTGAACTTCCCAGTGGGGGCTGTACCATTCTTGGAAATTCTCTATAAAAGCAGTACCTTGCCCACTTACCCTGTTACTGGGAACCAGCTGAGCTGACACTGGGGAGCAATCCCATGTTCGTTACCGTGCTGCAACCACCCTGGCTTGCACTGACGTCTCTGAGCTACTGGGCTTGCTTCATCCCCAGACTCGCCCAGAGGAAAAAACAACTGTTGGTGGAAAAAGATAATTTATTGGTGTCCTATTGCTAAATTCCTGACGTTGGGAAAAGAGGCATTATTTAGTTGAAGAAGACTTAAAACCAGCAGCTCTAATGGGCCCCCTCCCAGGCGAGCTCCCGCTCCCACTTGGGCGTTAATGGGAGCAACTTAACGTATTGAAGCAAACTGAACGCAAGCAAAAGCTTTTGGAGGCAGCTGCAAAACTTTGGGTTTCAATGGCCAAGGGATTTTTACAGAGGCATCCACAAGGTCCCCCAAATCTCTGCTAAAGTGTCACTTTTCAGGTCTTGCAGATTTTGCTTCTGGGATTAGCAGTTAAATCCAGGTTAAGGCAGGAACTTCTCCCCCTCGGGCACTGCAGCCCTGGGACATGTCACAGCTGCCTTTCCTGGAGCTGCCTTCCAGGCAGGACAAAAGCAGGACCAAAGGCAAACCCCAGGTGGCCCTGGCAGGGTGGTGGGAGGGATGTCTCCAGCTCAACCCCCGTCCTGAGCGTGAGAGTTCCGCAGAAGCACCACTGACCTTTGAGCTCTTGCCCTTCCCACCTTCTTCAACAGCACCTCTGGCTGGTGTGGTCATAGCTAGGATCAGCTCTGGGGCCACAGACAGCTCGTAGTGCCTGGAGTGGGGTGGTGTTTGTGGGGTGGAGATAGAAGACAGCCAGCTTGGTGCCACCACGGGGCTACAAAATACCCTCTGTGGCTCTTGTACCTCTGGGCTGCTGGCCAGCCTTGCCAGGAGCATCCGGGGGAGTGAACCTCCCGTTCCCACTGTGCCTGTGCTGCTTCTCTCCCCACCACAGCTACAGTCCAGTGACTTCGCCGTGCTGAAGAAGCTGGTGCCACTGCTGGAGGAGCTCTCCCGCACCTACCCTGAGCCCCTCACCCAGGAGCTCGCCACAGACCTGCGCATCGCCATCTGCACCCACGGTGCCTTCTCCCCTGAGACCCTGGGTGCCGCTGCTGACAGTGTGCTGGGGAAAAAGCCAGGGATGGGAGCACAGAGCCCTTCCAGCACTCCTGGCAGAGCCCCAAGTCCAGGGGGTGGCCAGGCACCACCACAGCACAGCTGCAGCAGCCCCTCGGCTCCCAGGGGGAGTGAAGAACAGAGTGGGAGCCATGACGCTGGCACCGTGGGTCCCGCTCCATCCCCATGTGCTGACAGCCCAGCCCCAGCTGGGCTCCAGGAGCTCCTGGTATCAGCCTATGACCCCCAGCCCCCAGCTCGGGCAGCTGCCCTGCGCTGCCTCGCCAGCCTGATCACGCAGCGGGATCCAGAGGCACTTCGACTTCAGGAGAAACTCCTCCAGGTACCAGGTTCCTGATGTGGTCCCCATCCTGTGCTGCAGAGCTGGGGCTGAGTGTGCCAGTGGGCCAGGAATGGTCCTTATGATCAGAGCCCTCCAACTCTTGCC
Organism: Jacana jacana; assembly: GCA_013400555.1. Classification (NCBI taxonomy): domain Eukaryota; kingdom Metazoa; phylum Chordata; class Aves; order Charadriiformes; family Jacanidae; genus Jacana; species Jacana jacana. The sequence goes on along the minus strand of VZTM01002652.1, from coordinate 172,603 downwards.
ATCACCTTCACCTGAAGGTACCAGGCAAGAGGGACCAGGGCTGCTGTATGTGCTGCCAGCTGGTACAGAGCCAGTGCCAATGCACTCCCCACTCCTTGCAGGTTTTCCTGGAGAACATGCAGCACGAGGACGCCTTTGTCTACCTCTCCGCCATCCAAGGTGGGTGATGCCTGGCCAGGGTGAGTGCTGGCACTTCACAGGAGGTTTTATGCTGGTGGGGGCTTTGAACAGTGAGAACAAAGAGCAGCAGAGCTGCAGCCAGGCTGGGAGCCCGGCATCTCTTGCCCCCCCGGACCATGTCTGTGTGCTGTTTGGTCGAGCCTGCAACCACATGCGGGTTCTATGCCACCTTCCCAAAGCTGGCAGGCTTCAGCTCTCCCTTGTGCTTACTCAGTGGGTAATTAGTTCATTTACCCGCTGAACTGTTGAGCTGCACAGGCCACAAGTGCCTCCTTGGTGGAGCCTTGGGCAGGTTCACCCTCAGGGCACTCCCTGGGAGGACACCCAGGAGCCTGTCACCATCCCCGTGGCAAGTCCAGCTGTGGTTTCAGCACAATGGGGGCACGGTCCTGGCACCCCAGCCCTGCACCCAACAGACATTTTGGGTTGCTGGTGTGTTCAGCTGAGGCTGGCAGAGGAGCCAGGACCATGGGGAACTACCAGGCTCTGCTGTGTCCCTCTCTTCCAGCCAAGGTGGTCACTACCAAGTGGTGCCAATCAGCCATGTGGTAGTTGAACCACAGCAGCTTTCTTTCTCCAGATTACTTCCTAGATCCATCACCTCTCATGGCCTTGAAAATTTTTGTGCCTCCCCCCTGCCCCTCTCCTGAGGGGGGAGAGCGGGAGCAGGCACACAACGAGCCCCAGCGCTGGTCCCAGCTGTGCAGGCAGGAGGGTGAGGAGCAGCAGGCAGCGCGGGCTGGCAGGAGAGCAGCTCTCTTTGCTGCCCTCCTGCCTATGCTGGGCTGTTGCTGGGGACACAGAGTGCTGCCGCTGCTCATGCCTCTTCTCAGGAAGCCCTCAGCCCCATGGCACCAGGCTGCCCGTTTGCAGGGAGGTGACTCCACAGATGGCATGACGTGAGTGTCCTGCGCAACAGCTCTGCCAGCTGGTTGCGGTGTGCCGGGGTTACTTGGAAAGGAGATGCCAATCCCATGATTGCCCCTGGGGCAATATCAGCAACACCAACACCGGGAGCCTTGGCTGCCATTGGGAAGGGAAGCCTCGGTGTTAGCTGGAAAAGGAGCTTATCACTGTGCTTCCCTCTGCCTGTACGGTCTTGAGTGGGATGGGTTTGTCCGTGCCCTGCAGGTGAAACACAAACGCTTCAACCGTCCCCAGGTGATTAATACACCCTCTGCAGCTGCCTCCGTGTGTTTCGCAGCCCGGCTGCGGCTGTGATTAACCCTGACGCGGTTCCTTGCGGAGGTGACTCACCCAGCCCGCTCCCGCGCTGGCGGTGGCACCTGTGGCATGCTGTGCACGGTGCTGGCCACCGTGCCAGGGGGGGCTCCCTGCTGCCCCAGTCGGGCTCCCCACCGCAGCGGCAGGGCTCACCTGCCAGATGGCCACGAGGGCGCTGGGACCAGAGCTGGCTGATGTGTCACTGCTGGGTATCCCAGAGCTGGGCTCTGGTGAGGTGATGCCAGAGGTGAGGTTGCTGCCCCACCAGGCGTGCCTGGGCTTGCAGAGGGTAACCCACGCTGGGCACCCTCCGATAACTGGGGAACGGGGTTGGAGGTGAAGGCAGCTGCTCCTGGAGGGCTCAGCCTGACTCAGCGCTTGGCACTACTGGGGCAGCCTCTGCTGCTCGCCCTTTCCCTGGAGAGCAGCTGCTTTTCCCCGTCAGAGAGGTGCCTGCTGCCTAGGCTCTGGCTCCCAGCCAGGCAAACCCAGAGGGTTCATAGAGCCCCAGCAGGGACAAGGACACACCAGCAGCATGTGCCTGATGGCAGGGCTTTGGGACCAGCAACCAGACGCTGTGCCCAAGGATCACCTCTGGTACCCGGCTGCCCTGATGCTGGGCCAGGTTGGGGTGAGCCCAGCAGCACCTGGTGGCCAGTACACCGAGTCAACACTCAGTCAAGGAACATCAACCAGCAGCAATTAGTGGGCACCTGCTGCCAACTGCTAAGTTACTGATTTTTCAGCTTGGCACCCAGTCAGACCCAGTGCTGGGCTGCCCTGACGCTGTGGCTTTGCACGGAGGGGCTGTGGGATGGGGCTGCAGGGTGGTCCTGTGGGTGATGACTTGCACTGAGGACATTGGAGTGGTTCCTCTGCCAAGGGTGGTGGCACATGCCATCCTCGAGCCTGGCCTTGACACACGCTTTCCTCTTGCTATCTCCCCAGGTGTTGCCCTGCTCTCCAGTGAGTACCCAGAGCGGATCCTGCCTGTCCTGCTGGCACGGTACGGGTGCCCAGTGCAGGGCACAGAGAACACTGTCATCAGAATGAAGCTGGGTGAGGTGTTGATGCGTGTCACCCGAGCACTGGGTGAGTCCACAGCCCCCTCCATAGGCATGGCAATGCTGGTCGCTGCCAGCAGCCATGATGCCATTCAGTCCCTCGCTGCTCTCTGTCATGCAGCCAGGTCTGGGGGGCAAAACCATCATGGGCTTCTTGTCTGGGGGTGAGAACCAGCTCCTACAACTCTCTACCACAGGGCGCTGGAAGCAAAAGGGCCAGGGTTTGCCTGGATCATGCTGGCAGCCCACTGTCCCCTCAACCAGCAGTGCTGGGCTCAGAGGCTGCTGGGAAGTGCCCGGACACGCAGGGCTGAGGGGTAAAAGCTGGATGAGGTCTTTCCGGCAGCCGCTGTTGGGACATGTCGTAAAACGCCTCCTCTTTCTCCCCAGCAGAGGCCAGGCCAGTAGGAGAATGTGGCCACAGCTCTCTGCAGCTGGGTGAGGTGACAGTTAGTGTCCCCACTGCTGGGGCAGCCAGATGGAGATCCCTGGTCACTAGCTGGGCATTTTGTTCCCTGCGTTGGCTGGCCTGCTGGAGCTCTCCTCTAGGGCACAGCCACCACAGCAGAGTCCCCTGGCTGTGGTGGCACCCCTGAGCTCTGCCAGCTCCGAGTGTTCCATCAAGACCAACACCACCCCTCTGCCCAGCTGCTGGGACATCCTGTGGGACAACAATCCCATCACCTCCCTGTGGAGCCCCAGAGAGCAGTGTGAGCAGCAGCAGGGCCTCTTGGTCCCTGAAGACCCCAGGCCATGTCTGGGTGTCCATCCCTTGCCTTGCCCGGAGCTGCAGCCGCACCTCACCGGGTTTCCCTCAGCGGCTGCCCCCGTGGTGGCTGGCAGAGGGACGGTGGGCATGGCCTCCGCTGCGGCTCCCCCTCCCCGTTGTGCCTCTGCCGCGGGCAGCAACTCCGGCGCGTCCCGGCTCGCCCGTGTATTTATAGAACAAATCGTGTGAAGTTTGTTTCTGTTGCAAAGCTCCAGGATTCAGGAGCGAGGATTTAGCTGGTGCCTCCAGAAACGCTCTGCTCCGCGCAGCTGCGCCTCAGAGCTCTCCTCCTGCTGCCTGGGGACTGCTCTGCCTGCCTCCTGCTCTGCCCTTGTCCTCCTCCCCATCCCCATCCCCATTCCTGTCCCCGCCATCCCACTTGGAGCAGCTTTTTTCCCATCTGGGAGGTTATTTGGCAGCAGGCACCTATTGCCCAGCGAATGGGCAGTGTGGCTGGAAGCGTGTGGCAGCTCCATCCCAGGTGTGTGGTGCTGTCCCTCTGCCTCCAGCAGCGTGGGGCACGAGTGTCCATAGAGACCTTGCACCGACCCTGTTAACGTTGCCTGCAAACCCCCTAAACCTGCTGCAGGTGCACCACAGCAGACCTTTTTCCTTCTCCATCAGAGCATGCATGCTGCAGAAAGGGGAATGCTCCCTGATCTTTCTGTGGCCTTCTGGTGTGAGGGCAGCGTGCCCTTGGCTTTGGAGGGGATGCTCAGCTCATCCAGCCCTGCTCAAAACGCCCTCATCCCGACTCCTGAGGGTGCAAGCACAGAGCAGGCTGCACCCCCTCCCCAGGTGCATGGACATCCTTGGCATACTGGCACTGCCTCAAGGGCTCCTGCCTCGTGCCATGGAGGAGCCATCCCTGCCCCTCCAAGGACGTGGTCCATCAGTAACAGGGATGGCCACGTAGGAAGAGTGAAGCTACAAGGGAATTGTCCCATAGAAGGGCCCAGCTGCCCGCCACCTTGCCTGTTCCTGCCCAGCTCTTGGCTATCACATGCAGTATTTCCCTCCTTGCACATACCCAGTGCCAGGCTGTTGGTGTTCTGGTGGGGCAGGGGCTGGCCTGTCCCCAGCCCCTCGCAGCAACAGCAGCCCCACAGTCCCTGTGTGCAGGGTGATGGGGTCCCACCACTGCCCACAGGGCTCTTATTCCTATCCCCACATCCCAGAGCATCCCAGCACATCCTATTTCCTCCATGGGCTGGAGGAGTCCAGCATTTGAGGGGCTTATGGTGTTTGGGAGAGCCAGGAAACCGACAAACTGGTGGGTTAGGTAGCCTGCCAGAGCTTCATCCTTTCCTCCATTCCTCCCAGGCAAGTGCTGCCCTGTGTGCACCTCAGCCGGAGCAGCTCCTGCCCGCTGGGAGCTGTGTCCACGCTGTGGGGGCATGTGGCCACCACCCCGGGGGCACCTCGTGTGCCGGGTGATTGTGCATGCTGGTCACGGGCTCGGTGCACCGGCCTCTAATNGGGGGGGGGTTGCCAGCGCCCCGGGGGACTGCCCCACAGCATCCTTGTCTCTGGCGTCAGGATGAGTCCCCACCGAGGCTCTGTCTGTACCAGGTGCCCATAGTGGGGAGCCATGCTCCAGATGTTGCACCCAGCTGTTCTGTAGTGCTGCAAAGGGGGGGGGGGAAGCGATCCGGCTGGTCCTGATGACGCTGGGAGTTTGGGGGGAAGATGCTGTGGGTTTTCCCTTGCCCGTGACGTGCTGCTCTGCTCTCTCTTCCAGGGGACATGGTGTTCAAGCACCGGGAGCCACTGGTCCAGGCCTTCCTGCGGGGTGCACGGGACCCCGACAGCACGCTGCGGGCTAGCAGCCTCTCCAACCTGGGCGAGCTCTGCCAGCGCCTTGGCTTTCAGCTGGGCTCCATCGTCCAGGAGGTATCAGCGCCATCCCAGCACTGCCAGCCCCTTCCCATGGTCTCTGCCTGGGGAGTGCGGGGAGGGGGGCGGTCGTTTGTTAATGAGGGTGGTTCATTAGCGGTTGAGCAAGGCTGCTGAGTGCTCACTGATGGGGAGAGAACAACCTAGGGGGGTTCCATGAAGGATGAGTGATACTTGCTGATACTGCAGAGCCTAAAAGTCACTGGACCTGAAGCAAACACTCAGGAAATTCTAGCCCTGTTTGTTTAAGGCTAAAAGCTTTATAATCAGCTGAAGATGTCACTTGTGCAGGGAAGCAATAGCCCAAGGAAATGCGGCGGTGCCTGCTCCACCCATGGAAATCGAACTACAGGAGACTTGGGGCCACCGTTAGTACCTGCCAGTGGCACCTCCTCCCACTTAATGAGACCTCATTACCCTTCTCATTATCATGATGCAGCTGATGGCTGGCAGGGGTGCCCGGCCCTCATCCTGGCTGTGGGCTCCCGGCAAGATGCAGCTGCCAGAGATGTGCTGATGGGGTGAGCCTGACTCTTGGGGGTCTTCTCCTCAGAGGTCTGAGGGGGGGCTGGCTGGGACCTGCCGGCACCTTGGTTTGGGAGCCCTCAAGCTGGTGGCTCTGTGCCCCTGCAGGGGCCAGAGCTGCAGCCCCTGGTGCCTACCAGAGCAGGAGGGAGGTCAGGAGACATCAGGGATGCAGCACTCGGGCTTCTTCCCCGGTCCCTGCTTGCACCCACTCGGCATCGGTACCGGCAGCGTTTGATGAGATGCCAATGCACCACACAGGGCTATTTTGGGAACACGCTAGCTCTGTCACTGCTGTGGGTTTAATTAGGTTCCTTTGACGCTGCCTGCTTTTTATAAAGCTTTCCAAGGTGTCTGTGTGGCGTTTGGCCTTTGCAGGAGGGAGGGCTGCTTGGTGTCCCACACCCTGCAAAAAGCCAATCCCCCCCCAGTTGGGTGCCAGCAGAGGAATGTGCGGCTGCCCCAGGCTTGCGTGCAGGGGTCTCATCTTCATCATCCAGCCCCAGGCTACCGAGGGATATCCCCATCATGCCAGGGGAGTCCCAAAGGTGCCAAGTCCCCTCACATCCCCCTGCCCCTGCTGATGGCCCCCCTGCCCTCTCCCCACAGGTCACCTCCTGCTTGACGGCCATAGCCAAGACAGACCCCGAGGCAGAGGTGCGAAGAGCTGCCGTGCATGTGGTGGTGCTGCTGCTACGAGGGCTCAGTGAGAAGGCCACTGAGGTGGGTCACCTCCCCACTTGTCCCTGGGGCAGGGGAAGCCTCCACCAGGCTCTGGCACAGTGCTCCTCAGGGATGTCCCCTGCCCCACAGGGGCTGCAGGGCTTATTCCCAGGCAGCTTCCAGGGAAGGTCCCACATGACTGAGGCCTCCAACTTGTCTCTCCCCAACGCTCCTTCAGCACCAGATCCTTCATGGAGCAGAGCTGTTGGGGTGTCTCTCTGAGCTGGTTGGCCATGCCACAGGGCAGTGCCATGCTGCGGGGCAGTGCCAGCTCTTGGGAGCTGTGGGAGTTGTTCACCACTGATTTGACTTGGAAATGCCCGGTTTTTTCCATGGGCCGTGGCCTCCCTTCTGATTTCCCAGCAATGAGCGTGTTGGGACTCAGCTCCCATGGAGGAAACAGCTGGTAATCCCTGCAGCAGGGATCTCAGCCTCCCTTTGTGCCCCCATGCCGGCGGGACATCACGATGCACCGCTGTGCCGGACGGCACTGCTGGTGTGTGGGGAAACTGAGTCACGGAGGGCTGATGCTTACGCCTGGGGCAGGGTGGTGGTGGTGGTGGTGCCGCTGTGTCCTGGCACCAGCAGCATCGGTGGAAGGGGCAGCACTGTGCCTGCTGGGGCACGCCCAGGGTTGCGTTTTGGGTTGTTGTGGGTGCCGGCAAGATGACAGCGGGTACTGACGATTCTTCTGCCCGCTCTGCCCAGGTGCTGCAGGATGTCCTGCGGGACCTCTACCGCCTGCTGAAGCACGTGGTGGTGGCTGAGTCCGATGGTGCAACAGTGCTGCACGCCCAGCTGGCACTGGAGGAGCTGGACACGGTGATGAGGAGGGTCCTCTTCCCCCCGCAGACGCTGGAGAAGAAGATAGTGGTGCTGCCGTAGCGGGGCCAAGGCCACAGAAACAAACTCTTCCTGGCCCAGCATCTGGGCCAAGTAGCTCCCCAAAGGGAAGGATTCACTATGCCCACAGGATGCTGCTGGTGGATGCCAGCCAGGGAGGAAACTGCAGGCCATGGAGGGCGGGTGACCACCCCCAGGCTCCTCATACCCAGGGCAGTGAGGGCTCGTTTGGATGGAGTGGAGGATTAAAGAGAGACATGTTCAGCCCTGTGTCTGTGACACATCTGGGAGCCACACAAAGCCCCTGGGTGCCATCCTGGCCATGTCCTGGCCTGTGACTGGGCTGTGCTCGCCCTTGCACACTTGGGGTGACAACAGGGGCATGAGTCCCTGGGTCCCACAGGAGGGTGGGCATCATCCCCCAGGGACAGCCCTGGGCTGGGGGAGCAGCCAAAGAGCACTGGTTGCCATGCGTACCCTGACAGGAGATGGATGGAAGGGGGGTCTCTGCTTTCTGAACCCTCAGTGTGGGCAACCAGGCACCCCAGGGGCTGGCAGGCAGATGGTTGCTGCTGCATGGCCCTGCCTGACCCTCCCTTGGCACTGTGCTCATACCATGGGGCTGCTGGGGCTGTCCTGGGGATGCTGGAGGGTTCTGGGACTGCCAAGCTGTCTGGTAGCTCTTGCACACATGCACACTCACTGCCAGGTGCTGATGGGCATGGAGGGAACCTTCTTGCTGCTAGCCATGGGCAAGGGACAACAAGAGCTAAACCAGCTTATAAATATTGTGATTTTAGCCAAATCTGAGTGTTTTTCCTGGGGAGGCAGAGGGAAATGGAGATGGCATTGCCGTTCCCCTGTCCTGCTGGTGTAGTGGAGCCATGGTTCTGGGAGTGGGGCTGCTGTGGAGACCCATCCTCCTGCACAATGCCAGTGGAAGCACATCACTGCCCACCCTGTGCCCATTCCTCGGGTCACCCTCGCTGCAGGGTCTGAGGATGGAGCCGTTCTACCAAGGCACCAGGAGCTCCCTGCATTCCAGGGTTGCCATGAGTCCAAGGGGCCATGGGACCTTGCAGTGCTTGCTGCCCTGTGCTTGGGAACATCCCAGTATCAGTGTCACCCCTCTCCTTCTGGACAGGGCAGCTCCCATGGGGGCTGCTGTACTGCGGGCCCTGCTCCTGTGCTGGGATCTGCTGCATATCCACCAGGAGGAGGGAGCAGGACAGAGGATGGGGGTACCACAGGGTCACACCAGGGGAACACCCTGGGGACCCAGCTTGGAGCCCCCCTCACTGGGCAGCCCCCTCGCATCGGGCAGCCCTGTCCCAGCTGTGCACAGCCCTGGGTACGTGTGTCCCAGCCACCCTGTGCCGTGCTGGATTGTCTGAGGGGCCTAGGACCCCCCTTCCCTTCAAGGCTGGGGGTGCCAGACTGTGTCTCCACCCCCAGCAAAGCTGCCTGTGCCAGGCCCACACCGCGCTGTGCCGTGCCGTGCCGCTTGGCCGAGTGTGCACGGACAGCGGGGAGCACATTGTCCTCTCGCTGGAGAGCAGCAGCAGCTGAGTGCTCCTCCTCGCTCTCACTGCTGCCAGCCCACACCAGCCGGTGTGGTGCTGAGCCACGGGCATGTCCCAGGATGCTGCTGTACTGGCTGTGCCCCCCCCCAGGGCCTGCCACAAGCGGCAGAGGACGGTTTTTGAATGAAAAGTCTCTTTTGATGCCGCTGGCTGGCCGTCCTGCTGTGGGAAACAAGGAGGAAGGAGGCGGCTGTGGCGGAGGAGAGAGTTTGGTTTCCACCTCGGGCTGTGCTCCTGCAGCCAGTTGCCGGCCAGCAGCGGGGAGAGGCGCCCAGCAAGTGGCCAGCACACCAGAAGGTAAGGGGCCACGGGGCAACTCTGGAGCTGGGTCCCCTCTGAGGGGAACTGGGGAGGGCTACGGGGTGGGAGCACACTGCCCCTGTTCCCCTTCCTGCTTTCTTCAGTTGGGTGTCTGCAACCACGGTGAGCCTGTGCGTCCCCAGCAGCACCAGAGTGGTGGTCATGCTGACCATGCCATCTGTGACCCCCACCATGCCAGGTTTGGCACCTTTATGCCCCACCAGGGCTCAACTGGGCCATGTGGGAGCGCCACCAGTGGTGCCATGGCTCCTGGCATGTCCCTGCCATCCCCGGGCTCACAGGTCCCCTGGCACCCACTCTGCATTCTGCTGTGGTACCTGTGGTGGGAAGTTTCCAGCTGGCATCACTGTGGTGCTGGGGGTTTCAGCCAAAGGGGACCCACCTGGCTGGGGTGCTCCTGCCTCTTTCCCAGCTCCTGGGACTGGGAGAGTCTGGGCCTGATCCTGGCATCAATTCACACCAAGCTCCCAGCCCAGGGGGATGTCTCATATCAGGGCTAGGAAGCCAAAAGTGCTGGATTTGAGCCTAAAGCTGAGGCTGCAGCTCCTCTGGACTCAGTGTGGTCCATTTCAGGGCTGTTTGTCCCCTGCCATCAGCTCAGCACAGGGACATTGTGTGTGACCAGCAGAGTTGCTGTCCCCAGGGTGGCCCCGGTTCTGCTCTGGGACCCACCAGCCATGGGGACAGTATGACATGTCCCCAGGCATCCCCAGGTGGGCCATAGCCATGGCGGGGGGACACAGGGTAGCACAGAGAGGTGATGTGTAGGTTACACGTGGGGACCATGAGAGGGACCCTGAGAGTGGGGCGGAGGAACAGAGGAAGACTGTGTGGCCCCAGGAGGTGGCACGGGGTGATTCCGAGGTGTCCCCGGGTGGCCCAACGCTGTTCCGGAGGATAAGCCGTGGCCAGTACCTGGTGTGGCGCTGTGCCTGTGCCCGTGGTGCCTGCCACCGCGCCGGGTGATGCCGGTGTCGGTGCAGCGCCGGTGCCGGGTGATGCCGGTGCCGCTCATCGCTCCCGCACTGCAGGACTGGGGCCGGTGCCAGGTGTTGCCGGTACCGAGTGGAGTCCCCGCGGGCTGCGGGCGGTGCCGGTGCCGGTGGTGGTGGTGCCGGCGGTGCCGGTGTCGG
>VZTM01002652.1:80424-142340 GCA_013400555.1 Jacana jacana | reverse complement strand
GGTGCCGGCCGGGGAACGGGCTTGGGCTCACCCTGCCCCGGTGCGGTGCCGACCGGGGAAAGGCCTCTCCCGGTGCCGACCGGGGAAAGGCCTCACCCTGCCCCGGTGCCAGGCCTCGTTGGGGCGGGTTCATCCTGCCCGGTGCCCGGCCGCGGCGGTGGGGAGGAAAGAGGGGCCACGTCCTGCCGGGCGCTGCGGAAGGGTCCGTGCCAGCTGCCTCGGTACGAGCGGGCCCGGACCGGCCCCCTCGGGGGTGGGGAACAGCCTCGTCCTCCTCTGGCCCCGGTGCCGCTCCCCGGCTTAGGCCGCTCCGCTCTCCCCCGCCAGAAAGCCATCGACCTGGTCACCAAAGCCACCGAGGAGGACAGGGCCAAGAACTACGAGGAGGCGCTGCGGCTGTACCAGCATGCCGTGGAGTACTTCTTGCACGCCATCAAATGTGAGAGGAGGACAGTGTGTGTTCCCCCCCCTCACCCCACCCCGAGGGGTCTCCAGAGGGGCTGCGGGGTGCAGGCCCACGGGTGATGCTTGGTGCGGGGTGGGGGTGTCTCTGCAGATGAAGCTCACAGCGACAAGGCAAAGGAGAGCATCCGAGCCAAGTGCATGCAGTACCTGGACCGGGCGGAGAAGCTGAAGGAGTACCTGCGCAGCAAGGGCAAGCAGGGCAGGAAGCCCGTCAAAGAGTCCCAGAATGACAACAAGGGGTGCGTGGGGGGGTGCGAGAGCTCTTCCTGCCCACCAGCGTCCTTCCAGGCAGGACCCTGCTGCCACGCTGGGTCCAGTTCCACTTCTGACTCTCATGTCCCCTCTCCCCAGGAGTGACAGTGACAGCGAGGGCGAGAACCCCGAGAAGAAGAAGCTGCAAGAACAGCTGATGGGTGAGGTGCTGCGGTGGGCACGGCGGGCACGGCTGTGCTGGCTGTCTGCGGGGCCAGGAGAGGAGTGGCTGCAGGGAGGGGAACAGGCTGTGGGATGCTCAGGGACATATTGCTGGGGTCCAGCAGCCCCCAAACCGTGCTCTGCGCTGAGGAGTGGTGGGGTTGGTGGGGCAGAGGTGTGTGGAGGGACAGGGGCTCTGGCTCTCCCAGCTCTTGGCAGATGCCAGAACCACGGTGTCCATGTGAACAGAGCCACCCCCTTGCAGGTGCCATCATGATGGAAAAGCCCAACGTGAGGTGGAGTGATGTGGCCGGCCTGGAGGGAGCTAAGGAAGCCCTGAAGGAAGCTGTGATCCTGCCCATCAAGTTCCCACACTTGTTTACGGGTGAGGGTCGTGGCAGTGCTCTCTCTAGCTGCTGCTTGCCCACAGAGGAGGTGCCGTTGGGGTGGCAGCTGGGGGCGAGTATTTGCAGGGAGGTGACACTAAGCGGTGGAGACGTGTGCCCTGCAGGCCCCTGTGATCTGGCCTGTGCAGGGATGAGGGAGCTGTGACACTGGTCTCTGTTGCAGGGAAGCGCACGCCCTGGCGAGGGATCCTGCTCTTTGGGCCACCTGGCACTGGCAAGTCCTACTTAGCCAAGGCTGTGGCCACCGAGGCCAACAACTCCACCTTCTTCTCTGTGTCGTCCTCAGACCTGATGTCGAAGTGGTTGGGAGAGAGTGAGAGGTAAGTTGGCCGTGTCGGAGAGCCACCAGCATCAGTGAACCCTGTTAATTCAGATAACGGGTCCTAAGGGTGAGCACAGGCCCTCCTGAGGCTCCACAGCCCAGGGGTGGCCTTTCTCCTGGCCTCTGGTGCCACCACAGGGTTGCTGGGTTGGGCAGGGGGAGCTGGTGTTGTGTGGGGCTTCTCACCCCAGGGCCATTGGTGGCTCTGGGTGATGGTGGTGCTGTGGAGAGTCCCTGACTGGGACCTGTCCCCTGCCTTGGTGCCCAGGCTGGTGAAGAACCTCTTTGAGCTGGCAAGGCAGCACAAGCCCTCCATCATCTTCATCGACGAGGTGGACTCGCTGTGTGGCTCCCGCAACGAGAACGAGAGCGAGGCAGCCCGGCGCATCAAGACGGAGTTCCTAGTGCAGATGCAGGGTGCGTGGGGGGGCTTCCCCAGTGGCATGAGCCTGTGTGGGGAGGGGGGGGCCTGGGGAGAGGTGGGGAGCAGAATGGGGTGGGCAGGTGTGGGAGAAGCTGCTGTCCCCGTGGTTCCCCGGGGATTGCTCGTAGCTGTCCCACTGCTGTTTCTTGGGCAGGTGTGGGGAACAGCAGTGATGGAATCCTGGTGCTGGGTGCCACCAACATCCCCTGGGTGCTGGACTCAGCCATCAGGAGAAGGTGAGCAGGGCTCAAACCCACCCCCTGACCCGTGGGGCCACGCAGTGGCAGGGTCTGCTGACATGGGGCTCAAACATCCCCCCCACACCTGCCTGCGCTCCCTTTAGGTTCGAGAAGTGCATCTATATCCCGCTCCCCGAGGAGGCAGCCCGGGCCCAGATGTTCAAGCTGCACCTGGGCAACACCCCACACTCCCTGACAGATGCCAACATCCAGGAACTCGCCCGGAAGACAGATGGCTACTCAGGGGCCGACATCAGCATCATCGTGCGGGACGCCCTGATGCAGCCCGTCCGCAAAGTGCAGTCGGCCACACACTTCAAAAGGGTGAGCAGGGGCTGCTCCTGGATGGGGAGATCATGGCTGGTGTTGGTGCTGTGGTCCCACACTCGAGCAGTGTGTCCCCTGGCTGTGCCGTAGGTCCGGGGTCCCTCCCACACCACGCCTGGCACCTTCGTGGAGGATCTCCTGACGCCGTGCTCTCCCGGTGACCCAGGTGCCACTGAGATGACCTGGATGGAGGTACCCAGTGACAAGCTAATGGAACCCACTGTCTGCATGGTGAGTGTGGCAGCTGACCCTGGCACAGCAGTGCTGGTGCCACTTCCCTCTCCCTTCTGCAGAGCAGCCGCCTCTCTCCCAGCCACAGGCTGTGCAGGGCTGTGATTCCTTGGGTGGATACAGCTCCTTGCAGCCCAAGCAGGGAGTTCTCCCACCTGCCCCCCCACCACCACCACCTTCCCTCCCATGGTGGTGACTCCCCAGGGCAGGGCTCGGAACCAGGGAGGGCCTGGGCCCCTTGTGGCATCTCTTGCCCCTCTGTGCCCACTCCCAGCTGCCCCCCTCCTCCCTGTGTTGCAGTCGGACATGCTGCGCTCGCTGGCCACCACCCGACCCACGGTGAACACCGACGATCTCCTGAAGGTGAAGAAATTCATGGAGGACTTTGGACAGGAAGGTTAAGGTGTGGAGGGGGTCGGGTGGGCATGGGGCAGCTATGCTGCCAGGCCCCCCCTTCCCCAGGCTGGCCGTGCCAAATGGGTTCATCTTCTGCTCACTACTCACCCCGTCGCACTGCAGCACCCAGCAGAGCGTGGGGAGCACGGCCCAGGGGGGCTGACACTAGCTGGTGGCAGGGCAAGGGGGGGGCTCAAGCATGGCCTGGGCAGCCAGGTGCCCCCCACCCAGCCCCTGGCTGTACCCCACTCTTCTTCCTGCTCTTTTTTTATTTTTTAAATTAATGCTGCTTTGGGTTCTGTGTTGTTTATATGAAAATAAAAACAATCCAAAAGCTTCAGCTGGTCCCCGGCCCCTCCCTGAGGCTCTGACTGCCCTGGGGTACCCAGCCCAACCCCGCTCCCCACAGCTCCCTGCCCCAGGGCCAAGAGCTTCAGCTCTGCCTGTGCCACTGCCACCACTTGCAGGCAGGAGCCCCCAGAGATTTTGCCTGTCCCTCGGTGGGTTGTGGGGCTCCCTTTGCTCCAGCCATCCTGGATAGGGATTTGTGCTGGTGGCAACAAAGTGTGGGGCTGCTGGGGGCTTTGCCCCCCTAAAGTACATGGTGCTCAGAGCAGCCCCCAGCCTGGCAATGAGCGCCCAAGAACTCCTGAGAGCCAGTGTCACCACACTGTCTCAGTCTGACAGCCCACATGGTGTAGCCCCCCACCCCCGTGTCCCCCCAGGGCCAGGCTCAGCTTTGCTATTCCCCAAGTCCCATCCTGATGCCCCCCCAACTGTGCCCAGCCCTGGTTGCTGCCCTCCACCATCTGCACTGTGGCACGTGTGTCTCCACCTGCCCAGCACTGCTCCAAAACGAGCCCAGAGGGTGTGTGTGGGGGGGGTGTGTGTGGTGTCTTCCCCACCACCCCCAGTGTAGCCCTAGGTTCCTAGACCCATCAAATACTTTAAGGTGCAAAGGGAAGGAAGGGCCAGGAGCCATTCTGAGTCCTCACAGTCTGTATTGGCTGCAATAGAGCTGAGTGGGAGCCCCCCCCTCACCACCCCAACCCCCAGGTCCATGGCTCTGCGTTGCTTCATTTGCCAGGGTATGGCCAGGTACCGGGCACCGTGCTGGGGAGCCCTGCGAGCTGGGCACCCACCCAGGACTGTGACACAGCCTGGAGAGACGAGGCATCACCTGCTTGCCAGGGGAGGTGGTGGTGGTGGTGGGCATCAGTCCAGGAGCTCCATCCAGCTGACATTGGTGAAGGTGCGGGTGTCCATGCGGTCGATGTAGAGGATCCCATCCAGGTGGTCCATCTCGTGCTGGATGATGCGGGCGGCCCAGCCCGTTGCTTCCCAGCTCACTGGTGCCCCGTGCTCATCCACCCCTGCTGCCCAGGAGAGCGGTTGGTTGGCGAGGGTGGGGGGGGGACGGGACGGACAGGGTGGTAATGGGGCGGGAACGACCAGTGTGATGGGGCAGGGTATTGGGGGAAGGCAGGTGCGACCCGGGGCTGGGAGGGACAGAACCCCCGGGGGAGCAGGCAGGAGGGGTCGGTACCGGAGACGTGGACGGCCCAGTGTCGCGGGACGTAGGCGGAGAAGCCCTTGAGGCTGGTGCNGTCCTGCCGCCAACCGCCGCCCCGCCGCCGCCATGGAGGCCGGCCTGCACGCGCAGCTACGGTGGCCGCCGGGGGACCTGACGGGATGCCATAGCGACCCCTGGCGGTCGGGAGGAGGCGCAGCGCCCGGTGCAGGCAAGAGGCGGGGGAAGGGGCTGCCCGGTACAGGTCCGTTGGGCAGGGGGAAGGCAGGCGGGGACCGGGGACCACTTCACTCCCAAGGGATGGGGGTCGCGGGGTGACACAGCCCGGCCCAGCCGCAGCCCTGCTACCCTGTGGCCGCTGGGCTGTCCATCAGCAGATCCCCCCCGGAGGGGCTCTCCTGCTGTCCTGCTGTCCCCTTCTCTCCAGGCATGGCCTCCTCCTCCTCCCCTTCAGGGTGTGGGATGCTCTCCTGGGCCGGTTCCTCCTCCTCCTCCGTGGCTGGCAGGAGGAAAGCCAGCGGCTCCCTGAGGGCACCCACGTCAATGCAGCCCAGGTGGCCAAAGCGCTGCAGCTGGGTGGGTGGGACACCTGCCAGACAAGGAGAAGGGGCTTGGGTGGGGGCCCTCGGGCAAACCCACCCCCCAGAGGTGGCAACAGCAAGACAGGACCCGGTATATCTCATGGTGGGGAAACCACAGGTGCTCTGCCCCCACCCACAACTCCCTTCCCCACGAGATGCAAGTTTTGGGGGTCTCACCCAGCGCCTGCGCGATCTGTGCCGGGGGAAAGAGGACCTGGAGGCAGCGGTTGAGGTAGGGCAGCAGGTCCTCCAGGAAGGCTGTGCAGAACTGGGCAAAGAGCTCCTGCTCCCGCCCACTGAAAGCTGCCTCCTCCGCACGGTGAAAGGCCAGGATGGTTTTGGTCACCTGGAGGGAAAGAGAGAGTTGTCAGTTCACCGAGTCACCATGGTTAGAAAGGACCTCTGTGATCACCGAGTCCAGCTCCCCAGAGACTCATTAATTATCCCTGCAGACAACCCCTCCAGCACAGGGAATCAGTGGCCTGAGGCCAGCTGTATGAGCTTCAACAAAGCTCAGTGCTGGGTCCTGCATGTAGGTCACAACAACCCCATGCAGCACTGCAGGCTTGGGGAAGAATGGCTGGAGAGCTGCCCGGTGGAAAAGGTTCAGCTGAACACGAGCCAGCAGCGTGCCCAAGAGCATCCTGGCCTGCATCAGGAATAGCGTGGCTGGCAGGACTAGGGCAGTGACTGCCCCCCTGTGCTCATCACTAGCGAGGCCCCACCTCAAACACTATGTTAAGTTTTGGGCCCCTCACTGGAGGAAAGACGTTGAGGTGCTGGAGCAAGTCCAGAGAAGGGCAACGAGGCTGGTAAGGGCTCTGGAGGAGCACAAGCCTCATGAGGAGCATCTGAGGGAACTGGTTTCCCTCTAGGGTTGTTCATCTGAAGAAAAGGAGGCTGAGGAAGACCTTATCGCTCTCTACAACCACCTGAAAGGAGGCTGTAGCCCGGTGGGAGTTGGTCTCCCAAGTAACAAACAATAGGAGAAGAGGAAACAGCCCCAATTTTTGCCAGGGGAGGTTTAGATTGGATATTAGGAAAAAATTCTTCACTGAAAGGGTTATTGGGCATCAGAGGCAAGTGGCTGAGTCACCATCCCTGGAGTTACTTAGAAAACATGTAGATGTGGTGCTTGGCAACATGGTCTAGGGGAAACCTGGCAATGTTAACTCTTGGATGCAATCACCTCAAGGGTCTTTTTGAACCTCTATCACTCTATCCTATGAATACCTGTCCCTGTGTTCTCCCAGGACAAGGCACAGCTCCATCCCCTGGTGCCTCACCTCACCAAGAGCGTCCTCCAGGCAGGCAGTGACATCCTGGGCCAGGGCGATGGGGCAGCAGAGCCGCAGGTCATTGAAGGCAACAAGGAGGCCATTGAGGAAGCAGGCAAGGGGTGGAAAGTCCAGCAGCACCATGGGTGGCTGCAGAGTACCCGGCTGGGCTGTGGGCACTGGCACCCCAGCGCTGCCCCCCAGGACGGCCGGGGCAGAAATGAGCGTGTAGGAATTCATCTCCTCCCGAAACTTGTCCACCGTCTCCTCCACTGCCTTCCTGAAAGCAGCAGCAGCTACACGCTGGAAGAGGGGGGCCAGCTGCCCACGGAAATCAGCCCCCACCCTGCTGAAGGAGAGGCCAAAGTACATGCACTGCCCCAGCAGCGAGTCCAGGCGGCCGCCCACCCCACGCTGGAGATCGCGCTCCAGCGTCCGCAGGAACTCAGAGACCTTCTGCAGCACCCAGCCATGGAAGATGGCCCCCTCGTTGAGGGTCTGCCCCTCGGGGGGCAGGAGCGGCTCCTCGTCGGAGAAGATGGCACGATACTGGGTGATGATGTCAAAGAGGTGGACGCGGCAGGCCTCGATGGTCTTGGTGATGTGGAAGTAAGGGTCATCATCGGGGATGGAGGCCTGGATGGAGCGCAGCCAGGCATCCCGTGCCTGCAGGAACTTGATGCGCAGCTCAGCCTCCGTGAAGACGTCCATGCGCCGTAGGTAACCGATGACCCGCAGGCAGGCTGGCAGCTGGATGTTGGTGCGGAGCTGCTGGATGAGCTGGTTCAGCATCAGCTGGGTGGACTGGCGCACCTCATCCACGATGCCCTAGGATGGAAAAGATGCCTCAGCTGCAGGGGCCAGGCACGGGATGGCAGAAGGGCAGTGGCGGAGCAGAACCTACCTGGATGACAGGGATGCTGCTATGCTTCCTCTCCAGCCGGCGCACGTAGGCAGCGAGCTCCAGCGCCTCCTCGTAGTAGCCGTTGCGGACGCAGGTGTCCATGAGCTGTGGGATCTCCAGGATCTCCAGGATCTCCGTGTGCCGGTTCAGCGTCAAGCTGTTCATGCGCCGGCTGCAGGCGATCTCCTCAGCATCGCGCATGAAGTTCCTGTGGAATCAGGATGGGATCACCACAAGGCTTCCCCCACAGTGAGAATATCCTGGGACCCCCCCACCCCCCAACCCGTGCTGGCTTTTCCCCAGCACCATTCAAGCTCCCCTCCCAGTGCCGCCTCCACCCCTAGTCACAGCAGGTCCTGATCCTTACTGGGCCCAGCCCAGCCTTCACCATCCTCCCCTAACTGCAGGGCTGCTCCCGCACCCTCAGACCCTGTCTCAGCCTCGTCCCATCCCCACTCCATTCTGCCCCCTCCCCACTTCCACCCGTGTCTTCCCTGCCCCTGNCAGCAGCCGGACCTCCTCCGCCGCCATGGCTGCCGCCCGCTCTCGACGTGCCGCCGCATCACTTCCGCTCCGCAGTTACTTCCGTTTCCGGCGCGGTCCCCGCGTGTAGGTTGCGGGGCAATGCGGCCGCTGACGGAGGTGGAGACGCGGGCTGTGTTCGAGAAGCTGGGACGATAGTGAGAAGCCGGGGACCGGGATGGAGGCGGGGGGAACGGGAGGAACTGGGCACGGGGGCGAGGAGAGGATGGGGGCCGGGAGGACCGGGGCGGTAGGGGAGCGGGAGAGGGGAGCGGGACCGGGTCCGGGTCAGCCTCACGGTGTCTGTCCCCGCAGCATCGGTGAGAATATCCAGCTGCTGGTGGACCGGCCCGATGGCACTTACTGCTTCCGCCTGCACCGCGACCGCGTCTACTACCTGAGGTGAGCGGGGCCGGGGCGGGGAAAGGCAGCGGGGGGGAGCGGTATCAGGCCCTGCGGGGGGACTCCGGCGCCAGCCCATGCGGGGCTGCTGGCCCAGGGCCGGGAGCCGTTCCAGCTTTGTCTGCTCCCCGCAGTGAGAAGCTGCTGAAGGTGGCTACCAGCATCCCTCGGGACAACCTCGTGTCACTGGGCACTTGCTTTGGGAAGTTCACCAAGACACAGAAGTTCCGTCTCAGCGTCACAGCCCTAGACTTCCTCGCACCCTATGCCAAGGTGGGACATGGCCCCCAAAGCCACCCCACTGCCCCACACCAGGCTTTCCAGCCCCTCACCGCTCTGGGTCTCTCTTGCAGTACAAGGTATGGGTGAAGCCCGGCTCTGAGCAGTCCTTCCTCTACGGCAACCATGTCCTGAAGTCCGGCCTGGGCCGCATCACAGA
Source organism: Jacana jacana (assembly GCA_013400555.1). Classification (NCBI taxonomy): domain Eukaryota; kingdom Metazoa; phylum Chordata; class Aves; order Charadriiformes; family Jacanidae; genus Jacana; species Jacana jacana. The sequence continues at coordinate 133,459 of VZTM01002652.1, read as the reverse complement.
GAACACAGCGCAGTACCAGGGTGTGGTGGTGTACTCCATGGCTGATGTCCCGCTGGTGAGTGGTCAGCACAGCCCCTGTGCTTTTCAGGGCCGGGGTGTGGAGAAAACTCTCTCTCACCTCTGCTTCACCCCTACCAGGGCTTCGGGGTTGCCGCCAAGTCCACGCAGGAGTGCCGGAAGGTTGATCCCATGGCCATCGTGGTGTTCCACCAGGCTGATGTTGGGGAGTATGTGCGGAACGAGGACACGCTGACCTAAGGGACCTCAAGCATTTCTGGCTAGAATGGACCTTGTCCTGCACCATCGGTGCAGCAGTGGCAGAGGGAGCTGCAGGGAACCCACCCTGAGCAGACTGGAGGGCAGAGGAGCCACCATTACGCAGCCCCACGTGCCTGGAGGGGGCTGTTGCCAGCGCGAGGAGCTCCCTCTACACCAGCCTTGCCATCACATAAAGCTTGTTCCTTCTCCCAGAGTGGCTGTTGTCTAGTGCAGGGTCTGGGGGAGGAAGAGGGGGGGGCTGTGGGTCTCTGCTTGCCTGGGTCAGTGAGGGAAGAAGCACCCTGTTGGGTTGGGCAGACGAGGCCAGGGGAGGCTCTGCAGCTCAAGGCTGGGAGGGAGGAACGGGGCTGGCAGCCACCTGCAAAGCAGAACTTTCTTTGCCTGGGCTTGCAGAGGATGAATGGACAGCAGGCAGTGATGGCTCTACTGAGCATGTGCCAGGAGTTTATTGGGTGTCTGGTAGAAAAGGCATGGGGGACACTGAAGATGGGTTGCGCTGTAACAGACCAACCTAGCACACAAAGCTCAGGCCATGGCGGCGCATTTTTCCTCTGTTGGGCTGATTTCAGCCAAGGCAGGGCTAGAGCCTGAGGCAGCAGGAGCGGAGTGAACTCTCCATCCTCCTCCTTGAAGCAGGATCCCACCTTCCCTCCCTCTCTGCCAAGGGGCAGAGCGGCAGCTCGGTTACCAAGCGCTGAGGCAGCAGCAGGCTAGGCTGTGGTCCTGCCCCTGGTTCCAGGTGCTGCTAGCACTTCTGCCTGCTGGTGGTTTGGACGTTGAAGAGGCGCTTCAAGAAGTAGAGCTGCATGACCCCGGAGAGGACAATGACACAGCTCTGAGCCATCGACCACCAGTTGACATAGCTGTAGTTGGACTCCAGGAGGAAGGAGTCGGACCCTTTCCGCATCCGGGCGAAGTTGTAGAACCGCCACATGTGGAAGATCTGGAGCTGCAGCTTCCTGATGCTGACCTGCAGGAGAGGTGGGTGCTCGGCCTAGAGGCCACAGCAGGGCTTGGGGCTGGGAGAGCTGCTCCCAGAGCTTCCTGCTAGGCTGATAAGTTGCAGCTCAGCCAATGGCAAACACCTATCTTGGTTCCCTTAGGAGGACATGCCTATCCCCACTGTATTGGAGCAACCTGTGGTACTCACCTCGATTGCCTCCAGGGTGTTGTTCAGCTCTTTCTTCTCTTCTTGCTGTGTGTTTTCCACATCAAAGCCTTCATAGTAGACACCAAAGTTGAGATACACCTGCATGAAGCCAAAGTGGCTTTGCTGGTTGTCCAGGCACAGCTGGTAGAAACCTGTAGAGAGAAATGGGTATTCCTGTTTCCTGACTAGAAGAGCTGCTGCCAGGCAGACCTGTCCCCAGCACTCCACCCCTCATCCTCTCCGTGAGGGAGGAAGGAGTGATCAGACCAATCAATGCTCTGGGAATTGCTGGCCATCTGGGCAAGCTCAGAGCTGCTGGCTGGAACCAGGCAGCCCCCAGCCTCCTGCCTGCCTGCAGGTGGGCTAGGCAGGGACGGGAGCAGCGGTGACCTGTCTCCTTGGTGAGGAAGTTGATCTGTCCTCGCACGTCCTGGGAAATACCAAGCTGGAAGCCCTTGGGGTCACTTGCCGTGGCCATGATGTTCCTGCGGTTGGCGATCCCTGTTGCCCGCTGGACCTGGAGGCAGGAAACACCCAGGGGGGGATTCATGAGCCTGGCTCTGCACCCAGCAAACAGACAGGAGCCCACAGGAGCCCCCCAGTGTACTGCCTTTACTGGGGATTGGTCTGGGGTCCCGGGAGGAGCTGGCCCCTTTGTTACTATGAGCTGAAGGTAGAAACAGCCTCCAGCAAGCTACCATTCACCTGTAGAAAAACCAAACTCCACAACCTGCAGCCTCATCTAATGAGGACTGCAGCTCCCAACACCCGTTCATGGTGCTGCAGGTGCTCACAGACGCCATGTCTCCCACCCCACGGGCCCGTCCTGGTTTCTTGCCACCCGGTTTATGTGCTGCCAACCTCTGGAGCATTGGGAGATGGAGCTGTGCTGAGCCCCAGGGCTGTGCCATGTTCTGTGGGGCTGTGGGAAGCTGCCAGTGGGAAGCTGCCAGCACCGGGTATGGCCGTGTCCCTGCTCTCCTTCAACCAGACTAGTGTAAACAGGAGATAAAAGGCTGCAGTTTCCCCTGTGGGAAAGGAACAGAGTGTAGGGACAAGCAGATATGGTTGTGTCCAAGGCCTTCAGTGTGCCTTACAGCTGCGGCTCAGAGGAGAGCCGAGGCTGCCCAGTGAAGGGTAGAGCTCCCCACAGTGCCAGGACACCCCCAGCTCTCTGTGAGTGAGCTCCAGGTGATCGAGCACTATCTCCAGAGATCTCAGCACCACTTTATAAAACAAGTATTTATAAAAATAAACAGGATTGATAATGCATGGTCCCTGAAATAAAGCATTTAAGTGACCTCAGCCACTCCCTGTCTTGACCAAGGGCCTTTCCCTCATGAGGAAAACCACCTCCAACCGGGGAGCAGTGGGTCTGGAATTCAACCAGCACATGGCCTTCACCCCATGGGGTCTCCCTCCGCACAAAAGCCTGGTGACAGGACTAAGGCAATGGAGGATCACCTGCCATAGGACCTGCTGCACCTTCAGAGGGAGGCAGTGGGCACCAGCAGCAGCACCACCATTCCCCAACTCCATTGGCAGCTGCACTGTGCTGACAGCTTCCCAGGACACGTCCCGCAGCACTCACCTCGTAGCTGAAGAAGAAGTTGCTACTCTGGTGTGCAAACTGCCAGAAACACTCCACGGCGCCAGCGGGGATGACGACGGCAAAGTCGTAGCGATCCGCCCCACGGAAGAGGGGCTCCTGGCTGGACCCACTCAGGGGCTCTGTCTTGGGGCAGCTGGCAGGGACCAGCAGCAGTGCCAGGAGAACCAGCAGCACCATCCTGCTTTCCCAGCCTCCAGCGCTCCCTTCCGCCGGGGCAGGGCAGGAGCAGGCAGCCGGGGTGGCAGGGGTAATCATTAACCGCTCCGCAGCGGCACTCGGGAGGCACAGGCTCTGCTCCTCAAAGGTGATCTCGGTGCAAAGCAGGAGCTGGTCTGGCTCATCCACATTAGAAGCAAGCACCACCATCACCAGCAGCACCTCCCAGTTGCAGAGAGCTGGTCCCCAGTCAGCCCCGCTCCCCTCGCTGACCCATGGTCTGCCAAGTCTGTATCTCCTGAAGAAGGAAATGAAGCAGAAGCGTTTTACTCCGAGAAACTTGGGTTTCTTCGAGGAAAGGTTTGGTCTGCCAACACCTTCCCTTACTTCCACACCCCAAGGAAACAGTTTTACAAGCAGAAGGGGAGGGAAAGCCACAGCCACAGGCAGGTGACGAGGGAAGCTCATTCCAGGAGCTGCTGCTGAAGGACAGAGGGGAAGCAGGTGTTTGCAGACAGACTTCTCCCCAGCTCTGGCTCTGTGGGAACGCAGCCAAGAGAGGCTGCTTTTAGAAAATGCCCCCCATACCTCCCCTGCCCTTTGACTTCAACAGAAGTTACTCCAGCAGCTCTGCTTCATGCCTACACCNTTCCTCAAACTAAACAATCCCAACTCCCTCAATCCATCCTCATAAGCCTTATTCTCCAGGCCTCTCACCAGTTTCGTTGCCCTCCTCTGCACTCGCTCCAGCACCTCGATATCTCTCTTGTGCTGAGGTGCCCAGAACTGGACACCAGACTCAAGGTGTGGCCTCACCAGTGCTGAGCACAGGGGGACAATCACCTCCCTGCTTCTGCTGGTCACACTATTCTTTATGCAAGCCAGGATGCCCTTGGCCTTCTTGGCCACCTGGGCACACTGCTGGCTCATGTTCAGCCGCCCGTCGACCAGCACCCCCAGGTGACCACTACCTCCTACCTTCAAGGGCAACGCTGCTGCACCCCAAACAGCTGCTGACACAACACCCCCAAGCCCTAGATGGCCCAGAAGGCAGATGGGGTAGCCCCACGTTCCTGGGGTGGTGCATGCCCCAGCAGGGCAGCGAGCAGGCAGCGCCCCAAAGCACCACATTTCCACCTGTGAGCTACAAATTCACACTTAGTGCAACTCCTGATATCCAACAAGACAGGAACTTTATTTTACAGAAGACTGCTCAGACATGGACTCCAGCTTCGGCACCTGAAGGCAGGGAACAGGCAGCACCCTTGGAGCTCATACACTTGCAGGGATCACACACAGGGAGGGGAGGTGACCAGGAGGGACAAGTGCCAGTAAGACAGTAAGCACTTGTACTTTTTAACATAAGATCTACCAGCATTTAAGTACTGAAACACAAAAAAGTAGTATTTTTTAAAGCCTCAAAGCCAGGAGGGAGAAATTGCCAGTTGCAGACTAGCTGTGTGTAAAGCAGAAAGAAATGGGGGAGGAAAAATAAAATAAACCTAAGGAGATCACCTTGCCTAAATCTCTTCTTCTCCCCAGAAGCTCTGAGACTACATGCTGCCTCTCTCCCACAAGGGACTGAGAGTAAACAGATGAAACAAGAGATTCACTGTTCAGACAATTAAAACACGTTAAAATAGCCACTCAGGGGATTATCCTACCATTTGACAACCTGTGAACAGGGAAAACTGTCATTTCAGCAGCCCATCAGGTTGGGATTCATTCCATGGACGCTGCAGCTGTCAGGTGGAAAAGGAAGTCCTAACCCAGACCGTTTCTGAGCACGTGCAATCAAGCTGCACAGCTTCTGCCAGCTGCAGAAGACCTAATCTTTGCAGCTACAACTCAAGACACAAAGCTCCTCAGTTCTTCTCAGACACGGTTCCATCTGCTGCAGCAGTCCTGGGTAGGAGCCACAAGGGCTCACCATGCCAGCACCAACACACACCAGGAACAAGCACAGCAGCCTCCCCGTTACTATTGCTCCAGTCCATCTTTCAAAAGACAAGTAAAGTTTTTCTTTGCTGAAGGTCTCACAGCTCCCTACTTTAGAGGATTCCCAGCTTTTTCATGGTCCGCCAGCGATCCTTGATCATCACTGGTGTGCGGTTCTGGAAGGGGTACTTCTGGCAAATGGCCTTCCATCTCCCTTCTCCAAACTTCTTCACGCCCTCTTTGATCCACTCGCTCTCCTGTATTGTCCATTTCTACAAAAGAGAAGAGAATCAGTGCTCTGTGAGGGTTTCAGGGAGGAGAGTTGCATTTGGCAGAGAACTGCACTGTAGCTCCTTCCTAGAATGTTAAGTTTCCCCTCATCACCTGCGCTAGTAACAGGGAGGAAAGGCAGAGATGCCCTGTCAGCAGCACACACAACACTCCACCACTTCACTGTAGACACACTCTCTGAACTGCCACATGTAAGAGAACTTGTACTCAGTAAGAGAACTCGGCTCCAGCACAAGCCTAGGAGTAGTTCTGCTTCCCAAAGCAGAATACTCACCATGCAGAAGAGGAGTTCCCTTTCGATGCAACAGCAAGCATCAGAAAGTACTCACTGCCTACACCCCACAACAGTACACAAGTGGACACTATGGGAGCACAGGCATGATGGAGAACACCACACCAGCAGCTGAGTGGTTTACAGAAATGATCTGTAAGTTCACATCTTCTCCCTTGGATTTTTGTAGTGGAGAGAAAATGTGAGATAACTGAAGCAAGCAATTACTGGGAACGAAGTGCCACATGGTACACAGCAGCACATGAGCCACTACCTCTCCTCCCACAAACAAGGGTGAAAAAGAGTTCCTAGTAGCACCAAACTTGGGACCTCTTCCCAGGTGACAGCTGCCATATGCGTGTCCCCCACCTGAACAAGATAGTGAAGTTCTCCAGAGGGTGGGAAACTCAGCAAACCTAGTTCTGAACCACATTCATCATGGAAAGGGGACATCACGCACATACCCAGCGCCCGGTGCGTGGGAGGCACACAGCTTTAGCCAGCTGCCAAACTGGGCTGCTTTAAGAGAGGAAACTCCAGCCAGCTCTCTGAATGCAAAGACCTGCACAACTCAGATCAAGCCTGGATGTTGCAAGCACTGGCCTTGGGGAAACATCACTTTCCAAACCAGCCTCCAGCGTGTCACCTAAGGCACAGCAGCAGCTCGCCCCGCTGTGGTGAGCTGTGGGCTGATGAGGACGTGGTCCGAGCCACACTCTTCAGAGGTGCTGCAGAGTGTCCAACACCTTACTCTTCTGTATGGACATGCCCTGATTTCAGGCCTCACATTACCTGTTTCTTGGAACCGAAGACAGTAGCGTTGTGGCTGTTTCTCCCAAACGATGCTGAAAGACAAGGCAAGAGGATTACATTTCACCAGAGCTGAGGGTGCACTCACCTCCTCAAGGGACTGCCTTGGGGGCAGCTGCTGAACCATGCAGTCAGCCTACAACGAGAATATCCTGTGACAGTGAAACCAAATCCCTTTAGCCTTCCCTTTTCTGCAGCTATAGCAAGGACAGCCACTCTGGTTCAAGCTGCAGTTGCTTCGTGTGAAAGCTTTCCAATAAGATCTGGTTTGTTTTAAACCAGCCAATACATCAAGACCTGGGGTGTCCACCCAGGATGCAGCTATGCTGGATGTGGAGGCTGGAATCAGACATTAGGAAAAGGTTTTTCCCAGGAAGAGTGGTCAGTCAGTGGAATCAGCTGCCCAGGGAGGGGGTGGAGTCCCCATCCCTGACTGTGTTTCAGAGTAGATTGGATGTGGTGTTGAGGGATCCGGTGTAGGGGAGAACTTGTAGAGTAGGGCTGATGGTTGGACTTGATGATCCCAAGGGTCTCTTCCAACCTGAATGGTTCTATGATTGTCAACTCCTTTTCACCAGCTAAGCTGTGCATTGAGCTGCAAAGGGAACTGGACTGGAAAACTGATCTGGCTGAAAGGGTAAATTTAACTTTTATTTCATGGCACTAAAGTGGGGAGAGGGCAAGAGCTGCATTTCCAATGTTTATATCCTATATGCTAAGCATTATTAGCTCATGGGAAATGGGAAGAGGAGGTTTTGGCATGCATTGCAGGTCAAAGGTAGAAAGAACAATTATCTCAGAGTTGGTCAACCATCTATTTTTTGGTGCTTTTAGGATTTCTGTGTTCAAAATTCAGTCACACAGAAGGTGGCAAGACACCCATGAACGAGCCCCAGGGCCAGGATTATCATCAATTAACACCTGCAATAGCGACTCTGTTCTTACCTGCATCTGAGAAGAGCTCATCCTCCTCACTCCAACTGTCCTTTACTTCTTCACCAAATGAGCTGTTCCACCTTCTTTGGAAGGACCTGAAAGCAGGCAAGTGTTTACTTGGGCTATGGGCTCAGGAGGATACTTTAGGGGGAGAAGGTGCAAGGCCACAGCAGGCGAGCAGTGCAGAGAAATACACCCAGAATGCAATACATAAACATGCTGCCCCTTCCTCCACTCCCCTCTGAGGGGGGATGAATCCTTAGGACCCCCTCCCTGAATGTATGGCATACAATATATGCTCAGATACAAGTGGTGCGTTGTATTTTCTAGCCAGCATTTGCAAAAACAAGTGACTGGGGTATTAACTACACAACCAAGCACTTCTTCCAGTAAACGGACACACAGGGCTGGACTTTCCAGGCCTTCACCTATGGCACAGGCATGCCAACAGCGCAGAGGAGAAGCCTTTAGTTTTCCCGAGAAGCGTTTAATTCTTACTGTTTCACTACTAACACTGCTGAGGTCAACCACACTACAGAGGCCTCTCCGTGAGACCGAGTGCCTCAGTGCTGTCCCCTGCTTCCAATCCTCAAGCACAAACTCGTCAGATGAAACGTTAAGTCAATGTCAACACCAAAACCAAACCAACACTTCAAAAGGTTCACCCAAGGCTATCACATCTAGTATAACTGAAGCCATTTATGACTATAGTTAAATAGCTGTTGTCTGTTCTTACTTGCAGTTGGACTGTGGAGCACCTCTTTCTTGCACATAAAGATTTGAGAACCAGCTACTGGCAGGGATGCAGGTGCTTTCCAGAGATTTCCAGACAGATGTCATTAGCACCGCTGCTACCATGAGCCAGTTGAAGGCTTTAAGACAAGACACCCACGCAAGCAGCACAGAAAACAGATCACTTTCCAGCTGAGCTGGAACCCAACTCGCACAGCAGCAGCCCTGAAACTTGAGAGTTTCTCAAGTCAGCAGGAGCTGCACAGGATCAGCCCCACTCTGGGCTCCTTCCTGAGCCAGCACCAGCCCTCGCTTTAACACACCGGGCACACGATGGGAAAGCATCGCACCCGAGCCACCAGGGCCAGCCCCTTGTCAGTGCAGCCAGACACTTGTCAGTGCAGCCAGACACAGCACTTTGTTCTGGAAGAGTTGACAAAAGAGCATCCTATCCCCACACAATGTTCCCCAGCACCCTGGAAGTAAACTCCACACCTATTCTAGGGACAACAATGTCAGCTGAAACGTGCTGCTGGAAAAAAGGAGAAGAGATCAAGTGCATCCTGCTTTTAAGAAACCAGGAAATTATTAATGAGAATTCCCAGATCACTCGAGGAAGTGGACAACACGGGGTGGGGGTGGCAGTGGCCTGTGTTAGAAATCCCTTCTGAGCATTAGCTCTGACAATTAGCTTACCCCTGAGCAAGACACACGTGCAAGGCATCCGAGATCCCACCACCGTTTGCATGGACGCCAGCTACACTACAGCAGCCACTCTCCTTCCTGTGCTTCAACAAAACACAGCCCCAAGCTACACAGAGCACGGAGATCTTGGCTGCCCACCCTCCAAAACCAAACCTTTCTGTTCCTGACATTCTTAAGCCAGGAACTAAGGGGAAACGTGTTGTTTCCTTTATCTTTTTAAAAGACATCTGACTCCTCAGTCCTCCCAGTTTCACCCCTGGTCACCCAAAGCATCACTATTGCTGGCTGCTACGCAACTTCATGAAGGAAAAAAAGAACAACTCTGATATTTAAACAGGAAGCTTAGTTACACCCTGCTACAGCCCATGGGAAGAGTCTCTTATCAGTTTTAATTTTAGACTTCTGCTGCTAAGCCTACTTTGCCATTTGCTATGGGAAATCCTTATAAAAAGGAAAAACCACCAGCATGGCCCTACCTCTTATTGTACTCATCTCAGCTACAGGTAAGTGATAACTGACTAACAGTGATACCTGTTACTAATAACAGCGATAACTGAAGAAACAGTCACAAAGCTACAGCTAGAGGTTCTTAACCAACACAGGTTTCAGGAAAAAAACAACTTAAACTGGGTCAGTGTTGTATTTCTCAAAAGGTGGAAAGCAGATATTAACCTGTTCCACATAACGCACCTACAGACTCTTTCCAGCTTCAGCATCACCAACCAAAGTGCAGAGAAAGGTGTGTTACTGGTATCACCTACCAATCCCCACACTGGAATCACCTACCACTACCAACTGCAGTACCTCTGTTCCACTGCCAGTGGAAGCTGGATCGATTTCTCTTCTCTATTAACCAAACAGTAAAGCATAAAGACATTTAATTTGCTGGGTTCCACATACACTAGAGAACAAGGAGGGTCAATATCCTCATCTTGAATTAAATATACAGGTTTTTGTTGTTCATGCTACCAATGCCAGCTGCAAGTCAAAAGACTGGGCACAGATTAGAATATACCACAAGAGATGGGCTTCATACTTGGCACTCTTAGTAGATACAGGCTGGTCGTGCGCTTTCTGAACAGGTCTGGAAGCAGAAGATACAACCGGCTCCTGGGAAGAGTCTGGGCTCTCACTGAACTCGTTGTACTGGTTGTCTTCCTCCATGACCAGTTTGCTTATGGTCAGTAAGCGTTTGCCCTTATGGGCTATTTCAGGAGGGTTTGAGATATCAGAACCCCGAGTCTCCTCTTTTTTCCGTCTCTTGGTTCTGTGGGATACAGAAGGAGACAGTCGCTTGGGTAAGGAAAAGTCTGTTTCATCCAGTTCGGTGAAGAGTGCATCAGAATCCTGGGAGTCCGACAGGATCTTGAAGGCTTCTCTCAGAACTGAAATTCCATAGGTGGTTACAGTTCCAGAGGGCTGCCTACGAAATAAACACAACTGAGAAGCTTGTAAAAGTATTACCAGGGTGGCTCCACTTCACTGAAATCGGGCTTTCCCCCCCTGTGCTGTGACCCTCAAGTGACCCTGGGGTGCAACTAACATCTACTGAAGAGGGCATTCCCAACTCTTCAGTCTGCCCACCTTCTAACCAGTGAGGACCAGGGAACCGGGTCTCAAGAGAACACTCCCGTGCTCCACGTGCCACTGGATGCCCTCCTGTTCTCGACCAAGGGCTGAACCATAGAGGTACCAAGAGCTGCTCCATGAGAGCAAACCTTCTGGCAGCCACTTCCCTCCTTCCCCAGTTTACAAAAAGTATGACATATTGTCAGACAAAAAACCCAGACCACCTCAACGTTTTTACTGATTGAGACAGGAGCCTTACACTGATTCTGCTGGGGCAGACCTGCTTGGGCTGGCATTTGGGGAAGTTAAGAGCTGCCTGGACAGAACAAACCACCCCTCAGAAGGGAATTGCTGCTGCATTTCATCCACAATGCAGGGCTGGATTCCTCTGCCCACCTTTCCAAGTCCTTGAAGGATGCTTCTGGAAGTTCTGGAGCTGCTGCTGCTGGTTCTTTACATATTTCCATAGGCTCTGTACCATCTTCCAGGGTATTGACCGCTTCTATCATACTCTCAGGAGCTGCTGCTGGCTCAGTAGCTCCTTCCAGAGGCTCAGGAGCTGCTGCAGAGTCACTAGCTCCTTCTGTAGGCTTGGGAGCTGCTGTGAAGACGTCTTGCCTTTCTGCAAGATTGGGAGATCCCTCCAGGTCTTTTCCTAGCTCTGGAGAGGGATCTGTACTTCCTGAGGGCTCCAGAGCTGCTGCCTGCTCCTTTGGCCTGTTTGCAGACTCAAGAGTCACCGATGACTCTTTTGGTTCTTCAGCAAGTTCTGAATTCAAATTCTTTTTTATTACCTTGGAGAGAGAAAACCCATGTAACCATAATAAAGACAACTCCCCATACCACCATCCAACTTCATCCCCTCCCAAAGATACTGCAGTTCAACGTACAGGGTTCACATCTGTCAATTAAAGCCTGTTACAGGGATTGAGAAAACGTGTTCAACTGTATAAATCTTTTAGGAATGGACCAAATTGAAAGTATTTTTGGATTTAACCCACTGTTAATTCGATGCCTAGGCTCCAACTCGTTACTGGCACAGAGGGTACATAGAAGTTGAATTACTGTATTTCATTGCCTCGTAGCAAACCAATCATAGAATCATTTAGGTTGGAAGAGACCCTTGGGATCATCAAGTCCAACCATCAGCCCTACTCTACAAGTTCTTCCCTACACCAGATCCCTCAACACCACATCCAATCTACTCTGAAACACAGTCAGGGATGGGGACTCCACCACCTCCCTGGGCAGCTGATTCCACTGACTGACCACTCTCTCTGGGAAAAACTTTTTCCTCATGTCCAGCCTAACCCTACCCTGCTGCAGCTTGCAGCCATTCCCTCTCCTTCTATCGCTCATTGCCCGTGAGAAGAGACCAGCACCAACCTCTCTACAATGCCCTTTCAAGCAGTTGTAGAGAGGGATGAGGTCTCCCCTCAGCCTCCTCTTCCTCAAACTAAACAATCCCAACTCCCTCAATCCATCCTCATAAGCCTTATTCTCCAGGCCTCTCACCAGCTTCGTGTCCCTCCTCTGCACTCGCTCCAGCACCTCGATATCTCTCTTGTGCTGAGGTGCCCAGAACTGGACACCAGACTCAAGGTGTGGCCTCACCAGTGCTGAGCACAGGGGAACAATCCCCTCCCTGCTTCTGCTGGTCACACTATTCTTTATGCAAGCCAGGATGCCCTTGGCCTTCTTGGCCACCTGGGCACACTGCTGGCTCATGTTCAGCCGCCCGTCGACCAGCACCCCCAGGTCCTTTTCTGCTAGTCAGCTCCAGCCACACTGCCCCCAGCCTGTAGCCACCCATGGGGTTGGTGTGGCCCAAGTGCAGGACCTGCAAGGACTGATGCAACCAAGCATCAGTTCTCCCCAGGTCTGCATCTCGTGCTGTTCTGCTCCTCACTGGACAGAAGCAAGTGCAGGACAGGAAGCCAGGTAAGCAGGGCAGACACGTACCGTTAGCAGCAGTGGCTCCGAATCATCCACGTAGGTCTTCAGGAACTGAAACATGTTCTGCTGGAAGCTCTTGTAAGAAAAGTTTTTGACCATTGGGTGGGTGGAATTCTTCTCCTGGATAACAGTCAGCAACTCGTTCCTCTTTTTCTAGAGGGGAGGTAAAAAAAAGCTCTAAATGGGTACAAGGGTATAAATGTCAATGCAAGGAGCTAGGATCTGTACAAGGATTGGGCCTTTCCTGTTTGACATTTCCCAGGCACAAGTAATTTCCACTGACACGAGGCTGAGAAAAGGCCAGAGGAATAGGAAAGCCACCTTATTCCAGCAGCTCTGACTCTTTGCTTCCAGTGCCCAAGACACTAAACTGCCTACAGAAACAGGAATACTTTCTGCTCTCAGAATCAGCCCTTCTTACAAACTCCTTGAGCTTGTTGGCCTCGAGGAAAAGGGTGAACATTGATGCCTGAAAGACCCATGTAGATACCTGAGGGAACATGAGTAATAGGGAACTCCAAAGTGACAATCAACGTGCTTTGGAAATGCATAATACTGAGGATCCACCTTTCACAGGGGACTCCTACCCAGTCTTCTTGCTCAGGTTTCTCTAAGGAGCATGCTTCTCAGGGAAACATTTTATGGCTACAACATGGGTCACTGCCCCCTCTGCCAATGCCCCATAAGACATCTCTGACCATCTCCAAATATCCCCACTCAAGCAGCCTCAAACAGCCATCTTTCATACTGGTGCAGACTCACCTGACTTTTGGGGTCCTTCCCTATGTGCCTCTTTACAATTTTTGAAGCTTTATCAAACTCTCTGTTTTTGATGCAGACAATAACAGCCTAAAGAAGAAAACACACACCAGTTTCTCTGTTGACATGGAATTGACTATGCTCTCTTAAATCAGCTTTGGAAAAGCACATGTAATAATCATGCACAGTTCACAGGTAACAGCTTGGAAACAACATACACAGAGAAACAACTTCCACATTAACTGATGAAGTACATGCACTGAAGATAAGCACCTGCACCCAAGTCAATTACTATGGAGTTCTACATGCAAGGCAATTCTCACTGTCACCTACACAAGACCTTTCTAAGACAGAGGAGGAGCAAAGCTTCAACTGAAAAAGAAAAAGGTCTTACAGCTTCCTTCACCATTTTCTGAACAGTTTCCATTGTCTTCTCGGCCACAGAGAACTCTCTCTGAATGAGCTCCAGGACACCAATTGCCGACTCAAGAGGGGTGAGTTCTGAATCTTTATCAAAGGTGCAATCTACAAGAGTTCACAGATGCTGTTTTACAAGCTGTTCACAGCAATGCCTTACAGACAGCCAGTTACTTGATTTGCTCAGCTCTGACTGCACGTTCTAGAGCTACTGAGGGGGGATAGCAGGCTGACTGCCAACTGCCTAAAACTGCAGTTTTTAGCTTTTAAAACTATAAAAAACCTGCAAGTTTTCCCCCACAGGCATGTAAAACTACAGAAGCACCATCTGACTGCCAATAACTGAACCAGGGGGAGCATTTCAGAAGCAGTGAGGGGCGTGTTCAGATAGCAGGATGGCCCTGGAGCTTGGATTCCAGTACACTGCTCTCAGCTAAGGGCAGCAGCCTTTCACTTGCTATGACAGTGCAATGCAGGCACGAACAGCCATGGTCTCTGGCTCCTCACGCTCAAGGGAAAGCTCCTACACCTTAAAAGCTTCATCCCAGAGCTCCACTCTGTGCCAGAACACAGCTCCTGGGCGATGTGGGGGACACGGCCACAGAACAAGACATGTTCCAGCTGGGGGAACGGGCTGTGAATCAACAGGGGGCTCTCCCTAGTGCCTTGCTGGGAAGGCTGGGGACCCACCGAGATTTTCGCCTTCCTCAATCTGTGACAGGAACTGCATTACACGCAGCATCTTGGCCACCGCAGGCTCCTTCTCCAGAGGCCGCACAAGCAGCGCTGGGGGACGAAGTGCAGGTTACAGGGGTACAGCACAGACCGGCCCGGCCCCAGTCCCACTCCCCCCCCTCGCCGCTGCCCCAGCTCGCCCTCACCGCCCAGCCTCTGGAACTCCGGTCCCCCTCACACCCAGCCCGGGCCCGCCGTTTCCCCGCGGCTTGTTCCCGCTCCGATCGCCCCCAGCCCGCCTCCTCCTCTCAGCCCAGTCGAGCGCCCCGCACTCGGCCCGCGCGGCCCACCCTGCATGACGTCTCGGAGCTGACGGAAGTCGCTGTACCGCCCGGCGCGGTAGGCCGCCATGGCCCGGTAGAAGTAGAATTGCAGGACGCAGCGGTTCACCGCCTCCTCGGGGACGCCGCCCCGCGCCGCCATCCCTTCTCGCCGAGCGACCCTCACCCTCTTCCCCATCCCGCCAGGAACTGACGTCCGGCTCAGGCGGAAGTGGCGGTGACGCCGAGGCGTGCCCCGCCCCCGGGGCGGTAGCCGTATTATCGTGCAGGCGCCTACGACTCCCGGCATGCACCGCGCCAAACCGCGGCGCCTACAGTTCCCGGCGTACGCCGCGCCGGCGCCCCCTGCCGGTGGGTCGCGGCGCCGCAGGAGGCGTTACAAGAGGTCTCGGCGTGCTGGAGCCGAGATTTTTTCCCCTAATTCCTCAGAATTTGAGTCACGAACCAGAAGCGCCGGCGATCCCGAGCCAAGAGGGGCCGGTTGAGGCGAAGGCCAAGCTGATGCCGCCGGCGACGGGGCGGATCTCCCCCGTTCCGGCGCCTCTCCTGCTGGGAGGGGGAACAGGCGTGAGAATGGCTCGGGTGGGTGCGAGGTGGCGGGGTCACCCCCTTCCTCCCACGCCCGTGAGGAGAAAAGATAAACAACTCCGTCTGTCGAATGGAAAACAGTAAAACGGGGCCCCATTATTAATAACCTTTTAATTATTATTAATCTCAAACAAAGGGAGATTTAAAAATAACCCACGTAAAGGAAGGGGGTGGCGGGAGCCCCGGCGCAGAGAGGGAGCCCAGCAAGGGGGCACTGGGACAGTCCCACGCCAGGGGGGCACTGGGACAACCCTGTCACAGGACAAGCCAGTCACTGCCCTGAACCGTTAGGAAGGCTGCAGGGAGAGATACGGGTGGCTGTTTCCTGCGCTGGGAGGAGGTGGCAGCACAACGGGCTCTGGTCGAAGTACTTTTTCCAACGAAATATCCATGAGCAAAACGGTTTGGCTCTTGTTCTGTCACGAGGAGCAAGAAGAGGTGACAGAGCTGTGACTCCCGAATTCCCCTGTTCTCCCCTTGAGAGACAGAGAGGGAGAGGCCAAACAGCCTCAGATCGACCTTTCAAACACTGATGTTGCCCTACCGAGAAGAAAACCCCGTGTTTTCTGAAGAGCTCACAGAAGATCCGCAGCTGGAGTCCAGTTAGACGGGCCAGACCCTCTGGCAGATCCCACCAGGTTTTTAGGAATGAAAGGCTGAGGGACTTGGGTGGTTTTAGGCTGGAGAAGAAGCCAAGGGGGGGGGATCTGATCGACACCTGTAAATACTTACACTGTGGGTGTCAAGAGGACGGGGCCAAGTCTTTCTCCAGTGGTGCCCAGTGACAGGACAACCCATATCACTCTGTGACTCATTCAGTGATTTCGAGCTACTTTGTGTATTTCTGCTCAGGTCAGAAAAGAGAATCCCAATCCCTGGAGTCCTCTCCTACGGGAAACACAGCAAGCTGTCTCTCTGACACTGGTCATGGTTGGACTTGATGGTCCCAAGGGTCTCTTCCAACCTAAATGATTCTATGATTCTGAGATGCCTGGACAAAGCAATTTGGGGGCTCACCTGCCCTCTCCAAACCAGGCTTTGCCCAGGAAAAGCAGCAGAGCTGCTCCTCACCAAGTCCACCTCCTCATCCTCCCCCTTCTGCTGCAAGACTCCTGCTTCTATCTCCTCTCCTTGCCCCTGGGGGGCTACCATCACTTCCTCCTCTTGCCCACCAGCATCTCCCCAGTGAAAGGCTTGTCCCTTCAGATCTTTGGAGGGGGATTCCCTTCAAAGGAATCCTTGAATAGGATTCCCACCCTATTCGATGGAATTGCTCCAGCTTAGAACATTCCCATGTGGTTTCTACAGGTCCTGGGAGGGTTTGGATGGCAGCAGCTGAAGGAGCCCTAACACAGCGATGGTGACAGATGTCAGAGAGCTGTAATCATCACGGCAGAGCTGCATGGCAGCTGAGAAGGTGCTAATCTCCCCAGGAGCTGCAGGAGCCAGGAGAGGGCATGTGACAGGGGTCACAGCCTTGGCATCTCCATCAAGGCTCCCTTCCCACAGGGTTTCCTGGCTCCCTGGGCCAACTGCATGTTAACAGCACCCAGCACCGGGAAATGAGCCCAAAATTGTCACTGTTTTACTCTCTGAACCTACTACAATGAATGAAAACAAAGCAGGGGCTATGGAAGCTGGGGCTATGGAAGCAGGGGCTGGACCTGGAATGCAAGTGACCTCGCTGTCCACTTTCACTCTGTCCTTGCCCAGTGTCATTGTCAATTTTTTTCAGGAAAAGGTTGGAAGTTCCACGTGCCAAAAGAAACACTGGGCAGGAAGGCACAAATTACAGTCATGTTTGTGCTTTTTAGTCTTAACTAAGTAGATTTATGGATTTTGATGAAGTGATTACAGATGAAAGAAAACATTCCAGGGAACAAGATCTGCACGTTGCCGCAGTCTCGTGCCTGTCCTTCTGTATGAGCTTCAGTGGAAAAGAAAACAGGGAAGTGACCGGGGGCACCTGGTGACCACACACTCCTTTCTCTCCTCCGCTGCAGAACGCTGGCTGCACGTGCAGTGCTGCACCAAACAGAGGACAACAGCACCCATCCCAAAGGGCTCGCTCTCCAGAAAGACACCTGACATTCAAAGCAATTGTTTGGGCTTGGTAAGGAAGAGCAGCAACTGAGTTCTGTTGCTCAAGGTATAAATCTAGAACCCTTTCGTTAGTGTGCTCATTATTTGTGATGCTAACGTGCCTAGAAGGCCCGGGCAGGGAGCAGGGTGGCAGTGTGCTACACACTGCTGCAGAACAGATACGCTGCCACCTGGTCTTAGAAAGGCAGTGGGCAGGCACAGAGAAGCAGGCAGCACCGAAAGAGCTGTCCCTGTGGAGAAGGGGAATGTTGGGGAGGAGGAGGAGAAGGAGGAGGGAGAAGGAGGAGGGAGAAGGAGGAGGGAG
Source organism: Jacana jacana (assembly GCA_013400555.1). Classification (NCBI taxonomy): domain Eukaryota; kingdom Metazoa; phylum Chordata; class Aves; order Charadriiformes; family Jacanidae; genus Jacana; species Jacana jacana. The sequence goes on along the minus strand of VZTM01002652.1, from coordinate 115,867 downwards.
AAGGAGGAGGGAGAAGGAGGAGGGAGAAGGAGGAGGGAGAAGGAGGAGGGAGAAGGAGGAGGGAGAAGGAGGAGGGAGAAGGAGAAGAAGGAAGAGGAGGAGGAGGAGGGTTGCTCTGCAAAATATATGGAGAAACCCTCCAAGCATGAGAGTTGCTGAAAAAAGCACAAAGGCACCAAAAACTGACACTGTGAAGCAATCTGAGACGAGGATTAAGTGCTTCATATTGAAATCAAGTCAGGCAGGAATGTGCTAGGAAGGATCTAGAAAGAGACACGTTTTTTCACACAACCCAGGGATGGGGCCCGCAGAAATTTGCCAAGAGACAGGTACCCTGGTCAAAGCGAGAGGGCAGAGATCTTTACAGCAGCTCTTTGTGTGAAACAACACCTGACTGGGCTTGTCAAGGCCAGGCAGAAGGATTTTGTGGTTATGAGGGTGCACAATGATGAAAACCCATGTTAATTTATGGTACATAGCCTGGCTCCCCTCTTAGCAGCGTTAGACAGTAAGGGAGCTGCAAGGTCCTATGTGACACCAGTGCAAGGAGCTAGAAATGCTTCCGGGTAAGAGGATACTTGGGTTACACACAGAACCAGGGAAGCATCCCTAACAACTGGGCAAAGATACACAGAAAGGATCAAAAGAAGAAGAATGAGCTCAATATTCAAGCTGTGTTGAAATTGATCTACTGATTAGGTAACTGAAGAAGCTTCAGAACAACAGGCAAAGACTTTAACTACGTACAAATGTCTGGTTAAGAAAATGTATGGAGTTGCCTGAATAGAGAAGATACCTGAATCAGCATTTATAGGTGAGGTATCTGTATTGCTCTGAAATAGCTAGAGAGGAAGCTGTGAGGTATGCACCCTCCAGGCTGTAACAAAGCTAAGAAAGCTTCCTCAGGAGGCCAAGGACTTCAAAACCAGTGTGACTTTAGCAGCTGCCCAAGGACATGCAGGCAGAGTGTTGGTTCCGACACTCGGAAGAAATCGCTGCAGACTTTACTGGGCAATGAGGGGGAATGGGTGTATATTTAAAGGAGGACTTTGAGTGTGCATGCTGGCAAAGATGAAAGCACCAGGAGAAATGTTCTAGCTTTATGGCTCTCAGTAAACGTCATAAAGTAACACAGAGTTTAATTTAGGAGGCGGCCACACAAAGGCCTAGAATTGCCCAGAGCAACACAGCAAAGGCAGCGCGTGCAGCCGCACGCTGTGCTACCTGCCAAGCTCTCAGAGAAGCAGAAACCCCAGTTTGCTCTGCCAGTAGGCAGAGTGGGAGTAAGAATCCTGACAAAAGACTGAAAACCCACTGGGAAACAAAAGGCAGTGAACGCGCTTTATGAAGACACACCACTCTTTGATACAGCTATGAGAACCCAGCCTCTTAAAGCACGAGGAAAGAAGAGCCTGCGTGAGGAAAAGTCACCACCAAAAGGCAGCAAAGGAGGTGAAGCTCTCAGTGAAGCTGAACTATTGCTGTGGTAGATCCAGACTTACAGCTCACTTCCTAAGGCAGAGAACGCGCTGACAGCAGGAGATGGATTTGAATCCTACACAAATTAGACTGATCTGACTTGAACGCCTTCTCCCCCCGCGCTTTACTCTTTACTTAGTGCTGTGGCTTTATTTCCTTACTACTTCTTTGATTGCACCCAGTTCCTTGTACAAAACCAGCAGAACAAGGCCAGGACAAGACACTGTATGAAAAACAGCTACTGTGTCAGGTCTCAGCCCAGATTTTCAGCCATTGGTAAAGGTTGTGCATTACAACTGTCGTTGTATTGGAGACTATGTTGGCAGGCACCACTGGGGCAATCTTTTCTCTCCAGTAATAAAAGATACCTTTCTTTCTTACCAGTGACATGGAAGATTTGTTCAGCACACAACCTGGGATCTTCAAGGAGCTAACCAGTCTTCATACAGAAGCATGGTTAGTTACCATCACATCCTTGAGCTGATAAATCTCCCAGACTCTACCAATAGTTATGTCTCATTCCCACAGAGATCCCAGCTTAGCAACAAGCCAGGTAGGGGTACCTACTTCACTTGAGCTCCTTTTAAAATCTTAACTGTAGCAAACAGCACAGATGTTAACCTGCCCAAATTCCTTTTGCATATACCTTTAATCTTTAGCCAGTGGTGGTAACAGCACCAGCACTTCTTACAACATAGGTATTTCTGCCTCCTCAGCAGTTAAACAGTCCATTCTCCAGTATTATACCTGCAGTGCAAGTATAGGAAAATAAATTCCACAGTGACAAATACAAGTTCATGAATGAAAACCATCAGGTTTTACAAATTATTCAGGTTTCTGAACTTCCAGTCTCTCTGTCCCTAAACCTGTTCAATGTGCCTGTCAGGGAAGAAGTAACTTACCAAGTCATAGAATCATTCAGGTTGGAAGAGACCCTTGGGATCATCAAGTCCAACCATCAGCCCTACTCTACAAGTTCTCCCCTACACCAGATCCCTCAACACCACATCCAATCTACTCTGAAACACAGTCAGGGAGGGTGACTCCACCACCTCCCTGGGCAGCCCATTCCAGGGTCTGACCACTCCTTCTGTGAGGAACTTTTTCCTAATGTCAAGTATAAATCTACCCTGCTGCAGCTTGAAGGTGACTCACATCAGACCTGTCCATGAACACATTCCTTTAGAAACAGATACAAAAGCATCACTCTGAAGACATTGCACTGTGGAATTTAAAGATCTGCGAGATGGCCATATATTTTACATACAGGCAAAAAGCTGTTATGGTTGGCAGTGGAATCAGAAGCCCACCACAGGCACACCACAGCTCAGCCAAGGCACCCTGATAAATGACTCTTGCCAGCATACATCCTGTATGCTTTCCTAATGAAACCGTTGCTACCTGTGACCCCCTGTCCCCACATTCTCACCCCCGATGGACGGCTGAGACCACCAGAGACAAGACTGAGGCAGCCTGTCACAGACACCTGAGGCCCAGCTCTGGGAGGGCAGCTGTGGCTCTAACCACAGGCGAGTCCAGCCAGTCCCTGACAGGAACAGGCACTTCTCAGGAGATCCCAGATTCCACAGAAGTATTTCCCTTCACCCACCCAACAGGGAGAGTTACCGGAGGCCAGGGACAGACACCGGCAGGCAGGCCGCTGAAGGCACCTCACTCCCCGGCGACCTGGATAGGGTGGCAGAGCGGTCGACATCCCAGCTGCCCCCCGCCAGCCGCACCCCGATGGGAGACGGGGCCGGGGAGGGTGTCGGGGGGGTGTCGGAGGGGCCGGGAGGGCCAAACCGCAACACACCGCCTGAGGCGAGACGAAACGAAGCGAGGCCCGGCGCCTTCCCGCCCTGTTTCTCTGGCAGCTCCCTATTGGCCAACGCCCTGTGCCGCGCGCTCCCATTGGCTGCTGCCGACGCCAACAGTCTCCCCACCGGCGGTGCACCTCGCTCCTCATTGGCCGGCGGACACTGCCGGGAGCCATTAGCTGCAGGGGGCGGGCACTATCGCTACGGCGGCTGCCGTGGGCCAAGCCCCTCGTTCCGCGAAGGTGCCGGGGACCAGCATGGAGCCCGGGGAGCGCACAGAGACCGGAGAATGCACGGCGGAGGCCGGGCCCATCTTCACGCTGGAGGAGGTGGGGAAGCGGAACTCCAGCCGCGAGGCCTGGCTGGTCATCCACGGGCGCGTCNGGGAGGGCCTGGGAGGGAGAGGAGCAGAGGAGGTGGAGGGGTGTCATGGCGGGCAGAGATCCTGGGGCAAGGCGGGGTCGAGTAGGCCCGGGGACGTGGGGCTTCCTGAGGCAGCTCCCTGGCTCCAGGCTGTGGGGCCTCGGCGGCCGGCCTGCCCTAAAGGAGGGATCCGCAAGCCCCGAAGAGGGACCCTGGGAGACCCACTAGTGTGGTTTATCCGCTCAGGACAGGTTCTGCCCGTTGCTCAAAGACACCTGGAGGAAACAGAGTGATGGCTCCAGGTCAGGTTGGTGACAACCAGCTGAGCACAACAGGAGTCGTGCTTCTACTTGCTGAAGTCAACTTCTGTTTTCTTAGGAAATCTGTTCGGGCTTGCCCCGTGTGGGAGGTGCAGGTCTCAAGTCAGCACGTTATTTCACTTCTGGCCTTGCAGGGCAAACGGTGTCGGGCTAGCAGTAGTTGAAATGTAACAGTCTCCGGGGACACCCCAGAACTTAAAGGAGAAAGTCATGGTGATTCAATAGGTGAGCACCTGCCATGCAACTGCCTTCCCAGAGGTGACCGTGCATGGGTGATTCAGAAGGGGCAGAGCCTCTGCTGCGTTCCCTTGGATATGGGGACTCTCCAGTTCCCTTGGATATGGGGACAAAAATTGCTTCTAGACTCAGTGCTTCTAGACTCACTGCTGAGAGCGGTATCGTTAGCGTTTGAAGCTGAAAATAGAGTGGGAAGAAATGGTGACAAAATTTCAAAGGGCTTCTATCCCACCTTAAAAAGCCAAACGAACAAACCACCAAACTTTGTAGCATCTACAGGGTAATGTATGAAAGTTAGTCTGAATCGGCTCTAAAAGAAGAGCACTTCACTGGAAACACACGTGTTGCTGCTTGCTGGTTTTTCTTGTCTAAATTAAACCCTGATTTTCCTCCAGGCCTATATGATTAAAGCGTGTCTGCTGTGTAGTCATAACATTAAATGACAAACCTACCTCGGTGAAGTGTAGAGGCGTATCAGATCGGAGGAATGATGGTCTGGCAGTTCTTCTACAATGGCCTGACAGCTGGAGGTGGTGGCTTTCTGTGTAACTTTTAGTATTTATTTATAAAGTTGGCCGCTATCTATTTTGTTCTTTGGATCCAGCATCGTAAGGCTTCATTCAGAATCTGACTTGCTGTTTGCTTTGGGTCTTTCTTCTGAGGTTTACTTTAAGAGAGCCTCTGAGGTATTTCAGTAAACAAATTGGGGAGTGTCTTTTTTCACTATGGTGGCTTGAGCTGGTGTTTGCTGTAGCCAGTTCTACACTGTTTATAGCTTTTGTAATGAAAAGTCCTGCTTTCACAGGACCATACGTGGATCCTGGCTGCTCGCTCTGTTGCTCACCATTGTCTTCTGCTGGTTCTCCAGCATTGTTTGTGGATGCCTCGGTGTCAGGTGCAGGATGTGAAGAGCTGCCTGCTGAGCAGCTGCTGGTTTTGGGTCTTTGATACTTGAGAGAGACTCTAGGCACCCAGCACGCTGGAAAGGAAAGGACGTGGGACAGTAAAGAAATGATCAGAATGATCAGCTGATGCTCAGCTATTTGTTTTACAGAAGAGCCTGCAGGTTTGGCTGAGGTGAGGGACCAGTTGCGCTCTTAGTCACATGTATTTACAGCAAGATGCAAACTGTCCTGTTAAAGAGCTTATAGTCGGAGTGGGAAGGAGAAGACAATCATATCGAGTGGTGCTCTAAGTCAAGAAGCTCTTAAAAGGTGGAGCTCTGAGCAGAATTAAGGTGCTTGGATTCCTGTTCCAGGGTCAGTTCACAAGACTGATACAGGAGGATTTTTTTGAGCAGCTGATTGCCTTCTTTGACATGCACACCCTCTCCAGTGTTCGGGTTCCCCGGCACTAGGCCAGACCTGGCATCTGTCAAGTTGTTGAGAGAGCACAGTGGAGCAGAAAGCTGTGGGCCCAAGTACCTTTGCTAATCAAATGAAACGGGCAAAGGGGCATTTGTGTGTTTTTGAAGAACGTTTGTCACTCTGCTACTTTCTGAAATCTTTCGTGGTTGCTGTTGAAGTCCAGTACCAGAACCAGGAGGCATCAAAGAAGTTGGCTGGAGTCAGGTTCAAAACAAACAAGTGGTGTTTCTTCACGCAACAGGGATTAGCCCAGTGGCACTCCTTGCCAGAGGTTGTTCTGGATGCAAGAAGGTTAAGTAGATTCAGGGGCAGACCTGGCAAAAATGTGGAAAAGCATTTCACTGCTGGTTTCTAAATGACAAAGTGCCGTGGGCTTAGGAAGAGCCCAGCCCAACTGGGCTTGCAGACACTGCGTGCTGTGTCTTATGCTTGCCTCCATGTTCCAGGTGTGGTTGCTGCTTATTGCTTTTCAGACTTAGGAGGTAGAAAAACGTTTTCAAGGTCTTTCCCCACCCCCCCCTCCCTGTGAAAGATGCTGTGTTTCAGAGCATGGACACTGTGGGCTTGGTCTGAGTCTTCATCTCGGCATTCTCTGTGTAAGATAGCATCTGGGGTGTGCTCCCTGGGACACCTTCTGGGTTATAAATGAGCTCAGAAGAATGCTTCACTCCCCACAGCAAGCCAGGTTTAGCACTGCCCTGGATGTTACCTCGAGATGGTATTTCACATCGCCCTTTCCAAGCCCCTTTTCCCAACTTGTGTTTTTCTGACATGAAAAAGAGCTACTTGGACCAGGGAAAGGAAGAAGAATAAAGCTTCTGTTTTAACTGTGCCAGCGTGGCTGACCCGACACTCCATGTACACCCCTCGCTGACATGGTCAAACTTGTAAATGTAGATCAAGGCCTACTTTATTGGCAAAAATGCACTTTATATCTCTTGCCCTTCTGGAATCACTCAAGTGACAGGGGAACAACGTGTGGCTGATCAGAACCAGGAGTGTTTGTCTAGTTTAAAAATTGCAGTTGTCTGATAAACTGTTGTGCTTTAGAGCTCTGGAGTTGCTGTAACGGCAGCTATGGGGGTTTCGGTGCGTACTATTTCCCCTTGATCCCGTGCCGTTGCTGAAGCAGTGTCTAAATGTTGCCTTTTGTGGCCTTTGGTCCCAGATTATTTGAACAGGATTGCTGGATTCCACTGCAGCATTAACTTGGAGGGATTGTGTAATGGCAAAGAAGCCTCACTGCTAAAAGATGGTTGAATTCTGCTCCCGCAGACTCGGTACAGCGGGTCAGCCGTCAGCTACCCAACCCAACGTCTGTCTGGTGTTTGCAGCATGGCTTGCTTTCAACTTCATTTTACTGTCTTATTTCCTGTGTGATGGGAGTAACAATTAAGACATTTATCACGTAGCAAGACTCTGCTGAATTAAAAGAACGCGAGCGCAAAGCAGGAGACGGGCAAAGTCGGCAACTGAAGTGTCATAGGTGTTCCTGAGGGGCTGCAATCTCTTGTGCTTCAGGAGGTCTGTAGGTGTGAGTATTTGAAATCTGAGAGAGCCTCGTGGCAATAGTACATTTTTCTCCCAAATCCAGGTACCTGGAGCAACAGGATGCATGTTATAACTCCTGGTTGCAGTAGTCTAGAGAAGCAGGTGTAGACTGTGGCTGGACCAAGAAGGGCTCAGGTAGGTGTGTGTGATGAGTGAGGAAGCAGAGGAAGGCAGATGTACCTCCCCTGTGAGGTCTGGTACTGCTCACACTTAGGCCCTTACCACAGTGGTATTAAAATCTGTGGCTTTTAACTTGTGTACAATCTGTAGTAGGCATTTTCACAAGCTTTCCTATGATAGAGGAACGTGGTTTATGTCCATTTTGATGCCAGACTAGAACAGCTTGGAGATACATGTCTCTTCAAACTATCCTTTTGTCTGTTACCTGAGTCCAGAGGACACAGCACCACCACAGCTTTGTGTCTTGGCATATACTGCTCCTTCTGGTAGCTGAAATGTGACCAGAAGTCTATTTGAACCCGTTTCCAAGTGGAATGAGCCTGGGTTGTGACAGCTGTATCCCAAATTGGTCAGTTGGTTTCAAGTACAATGTTCTTCAAACTATGTTTGAAGAGAAGAAAATACTCTACTCCTGAGAGCTCCTCTTTGAAATTCTGTGTCTCTAACACAAGTTACTCTTTCCAGGCAAGTACAAGGCTAAGGAAGGGTTTGTGCTTGAAGAGCTGGTAGTTACGAACGCTGTCGCTGAGATGGAAGTGAAGAGGGGGGAAGTATCAGGTGGCTGCTCACATCAAAGAGGCAGCCAGGTTTTAGATTCTTACCTCCTTACTGCACCTGCAATAAGAAACCAATACTGAATACCTTTCTTTGTCTTTCTGCATTTAATTCCTTCATACTCTGGTGTATCTGAAACCAGAACTCTGTGAGGGAGAAGGAGGAATGTCAGAGATCTGGTTTTGCTCATGCTGACTTGCCCTAGCTTTCTGAGATGTTTGCAGGGAAATCTGTTCCTTATCTTAAAACAACTTCTGATGGATGTGTGGCTGATGGACACCATTTGTCTGGGTGGCTGCTTGTCCTTTTTTTTCTGGCTAGTATAGTACTGGCTCATTATTGGCCAATAATACTCTCCCTTTCTTTAATACTCAGGCTAGGAATGAAAGCTTTGTCATCCCTCCTGAACCTGATGCTCTTGTGTCTTACCTGATCCAGCAGTTTAATTAGTCATAGAGCTTAGTGTTCCACCTGTGCTCATTTGTACAGTGGGTCTGCAGCCCCAGGTGCCAGCCAGACCTGCACACAGGCAGGTGGAGGTTGTGCAAAGGCCACTCCGGGCTCTCTCCTTGTGCAGTGAGTTTGTGCTGTGCTCTCAGAAGCCTTTGCCCCGTGCCTATGGTTCTGACCTGCTGCTCTTTCTTGCTCACTTGCATACCCCTTCTAAAGACTACACAGACAGGCCTGAGGTCTCATGAATAAATACAACCTTGGTGGTTGATACAGGGGATGGACTATTGGAGCTGCTAATTAGGAGACTTGTCATCATGGGCAAACTTTTGTTGTTCACCACCGTAGAGCATCAGTGACACGGTTAAAGTGAGCTTGGAGTGAATAGGGAGTTCTACAATTCCTTTCTTCTGCTCTTCTCCTCTGGACTCTGGGATTTGGAGAACTTTATTCAAAGATCACACTGAAATGCTGTGTTTGAGAGCACCTGCTGTAGCTGTGAGTACTGCAGGGCACGAGGAAGTCGTGGGATTTCTTCACCCCTAAATCTCCTGACTGTGGCAAGAGCAGGCTGCCTGGGCCAGGGACCCTGGAGGGTGCCTTGTGCTGGTGATGACTGTTGTGCCTTCGCTTCCAAATGACAGGGTTCTCCCTGTAAAACTCCTTTTCTCTGCTCAGTGGCATTGGTCATATCCCTCCAGAACTGGTGCTTCAAGGCTATTGATGTTGCTGTCAACGTCCACTTCAATTGTTGTGTGTTCTGAAGTCTCCAGTGACAAGGAGGCTCCAGTTCCATTTCTGTTGTTGAGGAAGACTTCTGAGGACTGGCACTCAGGCCCACCACTCTTCTTCTTTCCTTCTGCCTGTTTCTCTTCAGAAACAGACATTTTTCAGCCATTATTTCCTCTGGAAGTACTTTGGGTTTGATTGTTTTGTTTTGTTTTCCACAGTTTGTAACACTTTCAGTTTTCACGTTTCCCTGCAGGAGCTGTAGCTTTGGGAAGTTTTGTGGCAGAGTAAGTGACTTCCTGTATAAATAGTCTGGTTTCAGGTCTGCTTGGGTATGACAAGGTAAGAATTGTCTGGCTGCACTTGTGGCTGTCTAGACCAGAGAGTCCTTTCAGAAATATGATATGCCAAAATATTTTTGTTTGTATTTTTTTTTCATTCTTCTGGCTTGGGTGATTATAGTGAAGGACAGATGTGCATGAATAAATAATTCTGTTTCATACACATGGATTTAGCAAATGTATAGAAAGGCTTGAGACCCAAAGATGTAAAGAGGAGTAAACTTTACTCTTCTTCTTGTCTCTTGTATGTGTATGACTGTATGCCACTGAAAACCAACATCCACTGCAGGTTGTTGTCTGCCCTTTTAGGGTGGATGATTAGGAAAGCGAGGTTGTCTCTTAAAATTCAGTTCTGATATTTTTCCATCTGGAACAGGATTTCCAGTGAGACTTCCCTAAGGAGTTCTAGAAGGCTAAAAGTAAATGGCCAGCTTTTCATCTCCTAGTTTTTGTGGATCTTTGCAGGCATGCTTATAAAATAACTGAAAATTGGGCAGTTGTGAGTAATATGTATAGCACTCTACAGCATCCCACCACTGCAGCCAAGTCTGAGAGCGTGATCTAAGGGCTGCAGAAATGATCTAAAGGGTGGTTTTGCTGCGGCCTGTGTTTCCACTGCCTCCCTTGCATGAAGAGGCACGCATCCCGCTCTCTACAGCCACCTCAGCAGATAATGGCTTCCTGTTCTCTTTTGTAGGGTGGGTTTTTCTGCTAGAGTAGTCCCTGATCTGACTCTGAGATCAAGGAAGTACGGGGGTTGGTAGGGGAGAACTGGCAGCAGGACCTGTAGCCAGGCACGGAGATGAATGAGCAGAGTGGAGGCTGCCTTGGTTACAGCTAAGGCAACCTAATAACTGACTGCTAACCAAACTGTGCCTTAGGACTGCAGACTTTGCCCTTTGTGGCTGCTGAGAAAGCTCCACGTTGATTTTGTTACATACCTGGACAATAAAGGGATTTATTCAGAACACAGAGCTCTGATAGGGGGATTGCAGAAGGGGCTGCAGCAGCTCACAGGAGTAAACAACTGGACTGGTTTTGTGTCCGTATGGAGTATGTTTGGTATGAGGTGTGATAGCCAAGTGGGAATATTTAGACCTTTGGCAACGAAAACAGACAAGCTGAAGGAAGAGGGGCGATGGCAACTGTTCTGTGTCTGTGGGAAGGAGAAGTATGTTACAGAGACAAACAGGTGTGTTAGTCCTTTGATCTGAAATGTAGTCCAACATCTCTTCTCCAGTTCCAGGCCTGTAGCTGTTAGAGGCATCTCAGGCAGCAGCGAACAAGTCTCGTCTTCTCAGCCAGGGCATTTAGTGCTTGTTGCCTGGTGTTCTAGAAAACTGGGTTAGTCCCTGTGTGTGCACTCAGAAGGCTGACCACTTTATTGGTTTAACTGGATTAGCTGGTAGTTTGAACTGAACTATTTGTTCACACTCCCACTGTAAAGAGATTGTACTTTGCTGGCTTTGTGGTTAGCACCTTCCATTGCCAGAGTGTTCCTGGAATTATGGTATTGACAGTGCTAGAGAAGAGCCCAACCCATCAAGGAGAACAGAATTGCACCAGAGTATTTTGTCAGTTCACACTGCTGGGGCTCACAGTGGTCTGTGACTGTCTGCCACCACTAGAGATGCCTGTGTCCTGTAGATTTGGTGCTTTTGTTATTGCAGCTTCTGTTCTTCTGCACTCCTCGTTGAACAGCTACGTGCAGAGAGAAGTTGTCAGACAAATACTATCATTTTTTGGTTGTGGCTGAAGAAGTGGAATATCTTCTTCTCCACTGGTGTCTGTGAAGGCAGTATTGTCTTGTCACCAGCACTCAAGCTGCCTCAGGAAAGCTCTTGGGGAAATCATGCAGGAGAGGCTCCTCTGCAAGCAAGGGGTGTGATTTACACAGTGGAGCCCATGAAAAGCTACATGAGGATATTCCTTCTGTATTATTTTCTTGCCCAAATCTGTTACAGAGTCACAGAAGGGGTAGCTTGGCTGGGGAGGACAAAGCTGTGCTTCCTGTGTATGTTGGGGATTTGCCTCTTTGGAAGGATTTTTATTAAGCAAGTATGTTCCAGCCTGTACAGCACACATTGCTCTCTGAGTTCCTGAAGCAGAGGTTGGACAATTGAATAATTTTATTGATGATGTTGGTTTGAAGCATCCGTGATGAAAGGGAGACGTTGGCAGGAAGGCTGCTGACAACCTTGGTACCATTTTTGCATCTAACCCTTTGCTCAACTGAAGTCTTCTCTTCCAGCATCCAGGTGGAGAAGAAGTTTTGCTCGAACAAGCTGGTAGAGATGCCACAGAGAGCTTTGAAGATGTTGGACATTCCACAGATGCCAGGGAGATGCTGAAGCAGTACTACATAGGGGAGGTCCACCCGGTAAGGACCAGCTGGCTGTGACAGCCTCTTTCAGTCACGGGATGGGACTGTCAAACGTGACTCTCCTTTGTGTAACTCACTAAACGCATACACCAAGCTCTGTCTTGCAAAGTAAGTAAGTGGTTAAGTGTTTTAGGCAGCCTCTACATTGTCCATTCTGTTAAGGAAGAAGATCTCCCTTGAGGAAAGAAAACTAAATTAGTCTTCTCTTTCCACCATTCAGAACAGATTTCTTGCTACAATTAAATCAGGGACCCTTAAAGAAGCTAATTTAGGTGGTCCCCTCCTTAGCTGGTAGTACCATAACTTCCCAGTGCCTTGTAATTTAGAGCTCAGAGGGGTGAGAGATCACAGGGGCAGGGCACAAACAGCAGCTTCCTGCCTGCTATGAAGAAGGTGCCTTTGGGTGCTGAAGGAATGACTCCTTTGAAAATCAAGTCTGAGCAATTACCCCTGTGATGAGGGCTGTGTACAGAACACTTCCCTCATAAAGACTGCAGGTTCCTCTTGAAGTCAGTGCTTATCTTTTTTTATTTCTCTCTCTTTTTTTTTATCCTCCTTGACAGCATGATCGTAAAAAAGAAGGTTCTAAGGTAAGCTCTAAGTGTTTTACTTCTCTGCTTTAATTTCATGCTGTGAAAACAATGACATGCTCAGAAAACGAACAAAGAAGTCGTCACACACCTTTTTTCCCCCTGTGGAGTTTGTGGCTTTATGTTTACACAAGCCACAGTAATGAATAAATCTCCTGAGCAAATGCTACTTTTTTGGGTTTAGGGGTTTTTTTTTGGGGGGGAGTTTGTTCCTCTCAAGCTCAGCAGTCACTTCAGGGTGAAATTGGAAGTGGGTTTTTTGTGCCCTCTCTTCCCTGACATCAGCAATGTTATTTCCACATCTTGAGCCACAGATCTTTGGTTTGTTTTTTTTTTTCTTTCTTGCTTTCCTTGCTGCGTCCTGACCACTGAACTCGTAGTGTTGTTACATTCAGGTCCAGGAGACAGACGTGGCCACCTGGGGTTGGCTGTAAAACAAGAATTCTCTGTTAACTGCCCTGGTAATCACTGGTGTTGCTTAAAACTCGGGTTCTCCCGCATTAGAACAGGGCACAGTGTTGCAAAAAAATGGGTTTGAAATGGATGGGGAGAGGGAAATGGCAATAAATAGAATCCCATCCGAGACGTAAACATGTGCCTTGCAGCTGGCTTCTCTCCTCACTTGGCTTGAAGGCTTGGACCCAGCACACTTCTGCCTTCAACAAGGCTTTCATTAGATGTTGTTCAAAGCAGGGCCACTTGCAGAGCAGCAGGAACCAAGAAGGAAACTGTCAACAGAGAGCGGTGATGGAAGCCTGGGGAGTGTTTGCTTGCTGTAGTCAGCCATAGAAAGAGTAACTCAGGCTGGGTAGAGCCTACTCCTGGTCATAAAGCAGGACTGCGTGATTATGCATATGTTCACCTTAAGATTTATTGCTTGGTTCAATTCCATTTCATAAACAGAATCAGCTGCCTCAAATGTGCTTAGAAATAAGTCCCAATCCGAGAGGCTCTCTTAGGTATGAGTTAAAGATTTTTTTTTTTTCAAATATTTTTCTTCTTTGGGGAGAAAGTCCAGCGAGTTATGTACAGCTAAGGTCTTTCTCCAGTGCACTCCATCTGTTTTAAAAGCAGGCCCAAGCATAATTTAAGAGTAGTGGCAAGAGGTGGAAGTCAGCAGTGCAGAAATACTTGGGGGGAGCCACGAAAAAGAAGGAAGCAGGTGTATGCTCTTTACCAGGTAGCTCAAAGTAACTCCCCACAGATAAGTGTCAACATTTAGTATTTGCTGAATGTATTAGGGTAGAAAAGCAAACATTGAAGCCCTCAAGAAATGGAGAGAATTCTGTTTAGGATGGGCAGGAAAGGTGACTTTTGGCTGGTAGGTATTGATTACACTGGAGAGTGGCAACAGCCATTGAGGAAGAGGCTGTAGAGTTGACAAAAGCCTAAATAAAGCGTTTCCAGCTGACCTGGAAAAAGTACTTCAATTCTCAGAGTTTTATGATGGAAGTATAAAAGTTTGGAAGCAGGTTGTGTGCAAGGGAAGAGTCGAAGAGGACATTCTGGTTGGTTGTTCTGGGAGTCAGGCGGCAGGATAGCAAGTGGGGACGTGGGCAGGGGTTTGGAGAGGGGACCGCAGCGAAAAGGCTGTCCGTATCAGAGGGCCAGTTTTTGTCTGTAGCATATGAGATGAACAGAGAGGGGTGCAAGTTCCAGTGTTGAAGTGGAGGACTGGGTGGGAGGGGTTGGATTGATGGAAAGAATGTGCAGGTGAGGATGAGGGCAAACATCCCCGGAATCATCTGTGCTTGTGACAGAGGTGTTTGGGAGAGGAAGGGAGGGTTCCTTTTTTCTCTGTGTTTGTAGTCCCATGCTCAGTCTCATATTCTTATTAGCATGTTTAATATTTCTTTTTCTTTTTTTTTTCCCCTTGCTAACTCCTTCTTTCTTCCTTCAGGATCCAAGTATGACATCCTCAGGCCAAGCAAGGTATAGTATCCTCTTAAAATAAGAGTAAGAAGTTGAGGGGTTCGGGCTGTCCTTTTGTAGAAGTGCAGATGAACTCTAATGGGCAGGGGGGGAAGAGTACCCCGAGGATATCACTGGGCTGTCCCTCCAGTAGGCAGATAATCCAGAGAAAGCTGCCCAACTGCAGTGCACCAAGTTAGCTGCCAGGGTCTGCTCCTCCCTTGCTGGATGTGGAGACAGAGCTGGTGGTGAGAAGTCTCCTGCTCCGTGCTGGGCAGAACATGCATCCTGGTATTTTGCAGCTTGAATTCTCTGGCCCATGTGTTCCCATTACACAACTGTGCCTGGGCTGCCTTTGCACTACAGGGGTTATTTGGGTGGTTGCTGCAGGCAACTGCATGTGGCAACAGAGTGATGTGCAGTTTTTTGGAGGATCTTTACCCTGACCAGCCCTGTTTAGTTGAAAATCCAGGAGGGCTCANCTGGTGAGAGGCCTGGAGAATAAGGCTTATGAGGATGGATTGAGGGAGTTGGGGTTGTTTAGTTTGAGGAAGAGGAGGCTGAGGGGAGACCTCATCACTCTCTACAACTGCTTGAAAGGGCATTGTAGAGAGGTTGGTGCTGGTCTCTTCTCACGGGCAATGAGCGATAGAAGGAGAGGGAATGGCTGCAAGCTGCAGCAGGGTAGGGTTAGGCTGGACATGAGGAAAAAGAGTGGTCAGTCAGTGGAATCAGCTGCCCAGGGAGGTGGTGGAGTCCCCATCCCTGACTGTGTTTCAGAGTAGATTGGATGTGGTGTTGAGGGATCTGGTGTAGGGGAGAACTTGTAGAGTAGGGCTGATGGTTGGACTGGATGATCCCAAGGGTCTCTTCCAACCTGAATGATTCTATGATTCTATGAACTGCCCAGCCCTGGGAGCCACAGCCCCTTCAGCTGGTCTGTGGGCTGCTGGGAGACATGGCCCAAGGGTTCCCTAGATGAGAACAGACATGCAGTAAGCGATGAAGGTCTAGAGTGAATTATTAACTTGATATTTTCTTCTGGTTTATGTTGTGCCTGCTTTTTGTTTTGTGTTTTGTTTTCTCCTCCTAGTTTCTGGTCGACGTGGTTAATCCCCATCTTTGGAGCACTGGTCTTAGGTTTAATGTATCGCTATTACATGTCGGATGGGAGAACATCTTGAACTGGCCTTGCTGGGATCTCAGAAAGCCTGAAAGAGAGGGTGTGAGAGAATGCATGCGTGCAACACGTGGAGTTCTGCTTCCCATCACCTTTCCTGCCTTGCTTTTAGCTTTGAGTCTGTTGAGTCGTGTTGATATCCATGGGACCAAGCTGATTCCAAACTCGACCCACCCGAACTCTGGGACCCCCGGCCCTGGTGTGCTTTCCTCTCGCGGCGGCGGGGCGAGTGCGGCTTCCCCAGTGTTCCCTTGCCTTGGTGTGTGGTCTGTCCCACGTGTGTGTGTGCCAGTGCCTTCTCTCTCCCCCCCTCTCTTGCTCTCTGAACTAAAACACAGACAACCTTTTCCTTTCCATTGCCTTTTCCTTAAGCCAGACAACGTGAACCAGCTGCTCGTGAGCCTGTGGGTCTGCCCCCAGCCCTTCACGGAGCGCTCTCAGAAATAAACTGCAAGTTGTCTACGGCCCTTCCCCAAAAGAGATGTCCAGGGACTGGGTTCCACAGTAACTTTTCCCAGTGCATGCAGGCAACACTACTGGGAGCAGCAGGAAATGGTTAGCTTTGCTACCTCTTTCTGTACGCGTCTGTTTTTAACGGTTAAACAAATACAAGTATTTTAAAAACATTTCTGTCCGTTTTGTCATGTTTGTACTTGTCCCTTTTGAAGTGTATGTTCTGTGAAACAATTTACAGGGTGAATCCTGGTTTGTTTGGGTGCTTTTGTGCTGCAGGAGGCACTGCCAGAAATGGGAACTCGCATGTGGCTTCTCGAAACACAGATTTTTCTTTTTTCCCCTGAGGTCTTGATCCAACACTTGTATTGGAAACAAAACTCACTCTTGCTCGTTGGGAATGTGCANTCCCTTGCTAACTCCTTCTTTCTTCCTTCAGGATCCAAGTATGACATCCTCAGGCCAAGCAAGGTATAGTATCCTCTTAAAATAAGAGTAAGAAGTTGAGGGGTTCGGGCTGTCCTTTTGTAGAAGTGCAGATGAACTCTAATGGGCAGGGGGGGAAGAGTACCCCGAGGATATCACTGGGCTGTCCCTCCAGTAGGCAGATAATCCAGAGAAAGCTGCCCAACTGCAGTGCACCAAGTTAGCTGCCAGGGTCTGCTCCTCCCTTGCTGGATGTGGAGACAGAGCTGGTGGTGAGAAGTCTCCTGCTCCGTGCTGGGCAGAACATGCATCCTGGTATTTTGCAGCTTGAATTCTCTGGCCCATGTGTTCCCATTACACAACTGTGCCTGGGCTGCCTTTGCACTACAGGGGTTATTTGGGTGGTTGCTGCAGGCAACTGCATGTGGCAACAGAGTGATGTGCAGTTTTTTGGAGGATCTTTACCCTGACCAGCCCTGTTTAGTTGAAAATCCAGGAGGGCTCACAACCCCAGCAGGGCTCTAGTCATCTGCAGCTGGTGCAGAACTCTTTTGCTAATGGGGCTGCTGAAGGTGAGCCTGTGACCTCTGGTTTATGAGTGAGGGAGATTTATTGTGTTATAGCTGTAGCAGTTTCCATCCTTGAGTCAACTCGGCTGTTTGTATAGCACAAATTACAGTCTGACTTATTTAAGGAAAAAAAAACCCCAACCAACCAACAACCAACAACAACAACAAAAAAAACCCCAAATTGGTTTCTCTATGTGCCAAGCTGGAAACTTCAGGAATTCAGCTGCTATTTTATAAGCCACCCTTGCAGGCACGGGGCCTCTCGGAGGGGCTGGGCAGAGTGGTGAGCACAGGGACTGCTCCAGCTGAGGGCAACGAAGCTGGTGAGAGGCCTGGAGAATAAGGCTTATGAGGATGGATTGAGGGAGTTGGGGTTGTTTAGTTTGAGGAAGAGGAGGCTGAGGGGAGACCTCATCACTCTCTACAACTGCTTGAAAGGGCATNCAGCCCCTTCAGCTGGTCTGTGGGCTGCTGGGAGACAGGGCCCAAGGGTTCCCTAGATGAGAACAGACATGCAGTAAGCGATGAAGGTCTAGAGTGAATTATTAACTTGATATTTTCTTCTGGTTTATGTTGTGCCTGCTTTTTGTTTTGTGTTTTGTTTTCTCCTCCTAGTTTCTGGTCGACGTGGTTAATCCCCATCTTTGGAGCACTGGTCTTAGGTTTAATGTATCGCTATTACATGTCGGATGGGAGAACATCTTGAACTGGCCTTGCTGGGATCTCAGAAAGCCTGAAAGAGAGGGTGTGAGAGAATGCATGCGTGCAACACGTGGAGTTCTGCTTCCCATCACCTTTCCTGCCTTGCTTTTAGCTTTGAGTCTGTTGAGTCGTGTTGATATCCATGGGACCAAGCTGATTCCAAACTCGACCCACCCGAACTCTGGGACCCCCGGCCCTGGTGTGCTTTCCTCTCGCGGCGGCGGGGCGAGTGCGGCTTCCCCAGTGTTCCCTTGCCTTGGTGTGTGGTCTGTCCCACGTGTGTGTGTGCCAGTGCCTTCTCTCTCCCCCCCTCTCTTGCTCTCTGAACTAAAACACAGACAACCTTTTCCTTTCCATTGCCTTTTCCTTAAGCCAGACAACGTGAACCAGCTGCTCGTGAGCCTGTGGGTCTGCCCCCAGCCCTTCACGGAGCGCTCTCAGAAATAAACTGCAAGTTGTCTACGGCCCTTCCCCAAAAGAGATGTCCAGGGACTGGGTTCCACAGTAACTTTTCCCAGTGCATGCAGGCAACACTACTGGGAGCAGCAGGAAATGGTTAGCTTTGCTACCTCTTTCTGTACGCGTCTGTTTTTAACGGTTAAACAAATACAAGTATTTTAAAAACATTTCTGTCCGTTTTGTCATGTTTGTACTTGTCCCTTTTGAAGTGTATGTTCTGTGAAACAATTTACAGGGTGAATCCTGGTTTGTTTGGGTGCTTTTGTGCTGCAGGAGGCACTGCCAGAAATGGGAACTCGCATGTGGCTTCTCGAAACACAGATTTTTCTTTTTTCCCCTGAGGTCTTGATCCAACACTTGTATTGGAAACAAAACTCACTCTTGCTCGTTGGGAATGTGCACCAGATGGGGGGGGGGGCAAAACCAAATAAATCCTGTCTCTTTTTCTCTAAATGAAAAGGGAAAGGAAATCCATCTGGGATTTGTGCACAGTGCTGGTTTTGTCTTGGAATAGAGGAGAATGTTTCTCTCTTCTGGTTTTGTGAATTGTGTGGTCGGCCTCCAACAGTGCAGAGGCAACCTAAGGTATGCTTCATGCATCGAGCCATGAATCTTTCCAGCCCTTCTAGCACATTGCTCCGTGGCTTCAGGCTCTGCTAAAAAAAAAAGGGGAGCTTGTGTTGTGGTGTCTGATGCTGTGCGATTGTACGGCGCTGCTCTGAGACAGGTTCCTGAGGCAGGTGTTACAGCAGAGCTCAGCACCAAGGGAAGTGATATACTGGGGTCCTCTTTGTGAAAACCTCCTGCAAGTTGGGGCTTTTCTTCTCTCTCTTCTGTGGAACTACTGTGTTCCCCAGAGGTTCGTGTAGAGGAATTTCTTGGAGGTGGAATTACACTCTGGCTTTTTAAAAAGGGGAGGCCGAGGAGCTGCGCAGTCACTGGGAATGGAGGGCACTGCCAGGGCTGTGTTACTCCCTCTGTTCCTCCAGTGGACATGGGCTGGTCTCTGCCAGCTGCAGCATCTTGTACTGTTTTAGCAGAGGTGCAACAGAAGTGCCCCTAGGGGTCTGCCTTCCTCCAGGGTGTTTTTCACTGCCATTTCTTGTTTTGTCTCTCACAGTGAATTATGGAGTTCACCATTGCCAAAGAGGGTGTCCTGTTCCCGGCTACGTTTGTCCCTCATCATCTCCTGGCTGCTTTGGTGATCTAGTTTCTGTTAGTTCTGTCATAGGAGAGCCTAGCAGAGGAGAATAAATCTGAGCTAAAGAACAACCAGTGGGAAAGACCTGGGAAACTCTGTTTCTCTACAATTGAAAGGATAAAGGTGATAGGCCACATCGTCATACAGTAACGTCGGTCTTAGAGTCAGTGGCAGGTCAGTGAATGTACCTTTATGGAACATAGATCTTATCAGTCTGAAATGACATATTTGTGTTCCAGATTATCTGAAAGTAGGCTGATGTGCTGCTTAGGCTTCTGTAAGGCATTTGAGTTGAAACTGGAAGATGGGTTGCCTGATTTAACAAGAGCAGTACAAAGACCCGCAAGGACAAACTGAAAAGAGAAAGGTTTGATTGAACAGCAGAAGGACAACAGGCTGGGAACGTGTCTCAGATTCATCCCAGAGCGTTCTATGCTTGTTTAAGACAGAGCAGTGACCTGGAAGGAGAAGCGTTTGGGGCAGTGTGGCTGGAGCTGCCTGGCAGAAAAGGACCTGGGGGTGCTGGTCGACGGGCGGCTGAACATGAGCCAGCAGTGTGCCCAGGTGGCCAAGAAGGCCAAGGGCATCCTGGCTTGCATAAAGAATAGTGTGACCAGCAGAAGCAGGGAGGTGATTGTCCCCCTGTGCTCAGCACTGGTGAGGCCACACCTTGAGTCTGGTGTCCAGTTCTGGGCACCTCAGCACAAGAGAGATATCGAGGTGCTGGAGCGAGTGCAGAGGAGGGACACGAAACTGGTGAGAGGCCTGGAGAACAAGGCTTATGAGGATGGATTGAGGGAGTTGGGGTTGTTTAGTTTGAGGAAGAGGAGGCTGAGGGGAGACCTCATCCCTCTCTACAACTGCTTGAAAGGGCATTGCAGAGAGGTTGGTGCTGGTCTCTTCTCACGGGCAATGAGCGATAGAAGGAGAGGGAATGGCTGCAAGCTGCAGCAGGGTAGGGTTAGGCTGGACATGAGGAAAAAGTTTTTCCCAGAGAGAGTGGTCAGTCAGTGGAATCAGCTGCCCAGGGAGGGGGTGGAGTCCCCATCCCTGACTGTGTTTCAGAGTAGATTGGATGTGGTGTTGAGGGATCTGGTGTAGGGGAGAACTTGTAGAGTAGGGCTGATGGTTGGACTGGATGATCCCAAGGGTCTCTGGGAAGAGAGGTTACAAAATCATGGCGTTGGACATGCTTGCACGTGGAATAGGAACTTTATCAAAGGCTCTTTGATCTAGAGGATGGTGGTCTAAAAAAGGCCAGTAGTCACCACTAGAGCAGTTCAAAGTGGAAATAGGTACTTTTTCACATTTATCACCAAGTCCTTAACCATGAGAATGGTTCAGTGAGGTCTATAGTGGATTCTCAGTGAACAGAGAGTTTTAAAGCTGGAGGGCACGTGTTGGCTAAAGCATCATCTTTCTAAGTTGGGTTTTGCTGGCGCTCTCTACACTCAGTTACACATTGGTGACTCTAGATAACTACTTGCTGTCATCAGATCTTGTCCCAACACCATTTATCATTGGGAAAACTGCCTGGTAATTCCCATTTGTTCTGTAGCCTTTTTGTTGAAGCTGCCATTTCCCTTTAACCCATTGACATGCCCTGTAGAGACCTTCAGGCTTGTTCTGGGGTTTCTGAGAGCTGTGAAGAGCCTTGTCTGATGCCTTGTGGAAACCCAGGCAGCCTCTGCCAAGCAGCTCTCTCTTTTATGTGCTCATGCTGGCTCCCTCAAAGATCTCAAGGTGCTTGAGATGCTTTTGCAGAAGCCACATGGGAGTCTTCCTGCTTCTCCATTACTCACAAGCTTAGAACAGTGTCTGCCAGTGCGTCCAGCATGGGTATTGGTTTTACTGGTCTGTTGTCCTGCAGATCCTCTCCTCGGCTCTCTGGCCACTGGGGCTGGTTTGAAGGACAGCATGTACATGATGGGCCCAGGCTGGTGTGAGTCCAGTGCTCGCCCAGCACTGATCTCCTCTGCCCGCCGGCTTCCTCCAGCGAGGAGGTGGGGACCAGCCTGCCCTGCCTCTTCTCATGCCTTTCTTCTTTTAATCTCCTGGCTTGCTGAATGATGGGTCCCACAGGTGTGAGACTTGCTCGCTCAACGAAGGAGGCACTGAAAAAGCGTGTTTGCCTGCTTTATTTGAGGGTGGTAAAAAGACCGTTCCAAACCTGTGTCCTCACGCTGAACTTCTGGCACAGCAGGCGTTTGGTGCCAGGTCTCCCACACGAGGCAGGCACCGCCTCTGAGAAAGCTCTCTGGGTGAAATTAAAGCTGGGTGTTTCTGCTTTGCTTCCTTCAGGTGCTTTGCAGAAGGTGTTGAGTGAAGGGCTGCAAACGTGAGCATGGAGGCATCTCCCGTGGTTAATGTGACTGTATTACAGCTGCCTCGGGGACACCAGCAGAGCTGTGCTGGTCTCTCCCGCCTCTCCATAAACCCAAATTCCTTGACAAAGCAGAATGGGACTGTTAGTTGGGTTGGTGGTTTGCAGAGGGATGGGTAGGAGGTCTGAGTGTGGTCCTGGCTCTGCTGAACTTAGCTGATGCAGAGCTCTCTGTGCCACCAAGGCTGGACCTGTGAGCCTTCGCTGCTGCCCCAGGGAGGATGTGGGCAGGGAGGAGGTTGGGCACCGCTCTCTCCTGACACGGGGGTACCCATAAAATGCTGTTTCTTGTACCTGGAGATCATCTGCCCAGTGTAGACGTGCCGAGGTGTGGATTTGGTGTGTTCAATAAAGGTGTACAGCAAGAAAGTGCAGGACTCATCTTCTAACAGGCACAAGGTCCACCTGTCTGTGTGTGTGGGTGCTGCAGACTGCCCGCTTGGGTGGCTGCTGTTTCACAGGGTCTGAATTTCCAGTGCCTGTTAACCTCTTACAGACCAGAGCAGCTCCCCTCACCTGCTTTTGGAGGATCCATTTCTTGTCGGTGCCAGGTAACTGGGGCGGTAACTTGAATTCTGGAAAAGGGCCAAGGTGTGGAGTCGTACTATTGGTTGAGGCTAAGCAAGCGGTGAGCGACGGCAGGCGGAGGGTTTGCCTCCCTGTGGGTTGAGGAAGAGCCTTTAGAGTTGGCCTCAGTGAAAGCTGAGCCTGTGCCAAAGATGCTGTGCAGAGCCTTGTACCCAGGCAGTGCCATGGTTCTTTGCCACGTGCGGGGAAAGCAGCGGGTTGTGGCTAAGGGCTGGGGTGGGCAATGCCACTCGTTTGGGGGTGGNNNGTTTGGGGGTGGGGGGGGGGGGGGTCTACAGGACGTGGTCCATAGGGATCTAAATGCAGGTCGTTACTCAGCTCACATTTATTAGGCATTATGCAACCATTCTCCTGTTCTGCAGTTGCTTGTTTGAGGTGGAGATCACTGCAACCAGCTGATACATTTGCATGGCTACGTGCTGCCTTGCTTTCCCAGTTCCGCAGACGTCTGCTCTTGGATCAGCAGCTGATCATTCTGTCTGGTGGTTCACACTGGAATTATAATGGGGCTTTTAATAATGGCAGCAGGGGAGCTGTGAGGGCTCCCAACATAACCCTGTTAAGTTCCAGTTAACTTTTAGGAAGTGCCCTGAGCAAGTGGCAAAGGAGGCCTGGAGGTAAGTTTTGTCAGATAAGATGCTGTGAGGGGTCTGACAGTGACAGCAGCGACAGCTCCTGCCTCTGTGTGAGTGTTGGCAGCAGAACATCGCCTCGTGCCACCAGCAGCTCAGTTCCACTCCGGCAGCCCATGGAAGCACGGGCTCTTCACCACAAGAAGAGCGTGTAGGAGGGTTGTTTTCAACGGAAAGATGAAATGGAGACCGCAGAACACATCCCTTATTTACATGGATGCTTATAAAAGAATAGAGCATCCCACTCCTGCAGCTGGCAGCAGAATCTGCCTCTTCAAGATCTGCCTAGTTGTGGCTCTCAGGGTAGTTGCAGCAGCCTCAGGGCAAGCGGTGCCTGGTCAGATCGTGCCAGGCAGGAGCAGGAGAGCAGCGAGGCAGGTAACCAGCAGCTGCTGACTCGAGGAAAGGGCAAGGCAAAGTCCGTGGGAACTGTCTGCTTTGGCCCTGGGTTTCAGCTGAAAGAATGTAGGGAGGGGGGAAAGGCCATGAATTGAGTTGGAAGCGGAGCTTTTGGGGTGGAGGGAGCGCTTTGTAGCCAGTGCTGGGTGAAACCTCCCCAGGGTCCTGGGTATTAAAGCTGTTCTGGAGTCTGGAAGCAGATACTGGGCTCACAGGACAGGACACCCTCGCTGTGCTTGTAGGGAAGGAAAAACTGATCCGTAATATAAAGGAAGGCTGTGAATGGTTCTCTTGGCAAGCACTACTTACCTGTAACCATTTATCTTTGATCAAAAGCAATTGGATCCAAAATCCACAGAAATAAAGAGAACTGAACTACTTTTAAATCTAATACCACGTACTGTGGGGTCGATACTGAGCACAGTCTTGCTTCTCCAAGCACCGAGGAGCATTTGCCGGGTGTCTGAGACAGAGATGCTAAAAATCTAGGGGAGTCCAACTGGTTTCTCACCAGTCCCACAGGGCGGCCTTGGCTCTGGGTGTGTGCAGTTGTGCACTGCCCTTTGCTGGCCAAGGGAACACAGAGATAGTTCAGGGAGAGGGAGAAAAGTCACCCCAGCACCTGTGACGAAGAAGGTGACGTGACAACCAGCCTGTCTGTCTGTCTGTCTGCACCGTCCCCTCTTGACTTCTAACCAAGCTAGTTGTTTACATTTTAATTACTCCCAATCAGTAAATCTCCAATTAGTGTTGTATTTCTAAGGAGCCTTCAAAAGAAGCACCAGCTGCAGGAGCAAGTGCTTTAAACCATCCTGAAAGCCGTGTTTGGCCCAGCCCTTGTCCTACCAACCCTGCCCTACCCGGCCGCCGCTGCCATTACACCCTGCCATCTTCAGCTGCTCACCCCACCTCTGCGTGTTCATGGGCAGCGTCCTCTTTCCCTGCTCGACTGATCTGAAGTAGGTTTAGCATAAATGCCATCCTGGGCTGCTTTCCAAGCTGTACACCCAGAGCTGCCTTGAGGAGAAGTGACTGCGGGCGCCGGGGAAGGGGGCAGAGGGGAGAGAGAACCACTGCTGCTGCCCAGAACGCTGCTCCTTTTCCAGGAACGTTTCGTGCCTGCTGCAGGGAGATACGCCCTTGGGAATGCTGCTAGATGATCTGCTGAGCCCTGGCGCTCCCAGGAAAGCAGTTTGGAAAACGTGCCCAACTCGGGAGCATTCCTGCCGGGACGTCCCACTGGCCAAGCACCGCTGCTGCCGAGGGGAAACGGCTCTGGGTGCAAAAGCTGCCGGTACAGGGAGGAGGCTGCTGGTCTCTGCGCCTCCGGATGGGTCCTGGCCACCAGATCCACAGTATCTGAACGGCTTCCTGGAGGAATAGGGTTGTTATCTTGGGGCCAAACTCCTCTGTGTGGGTGCTGGTGGGACGTGCCCTGGCTGGGATCCACAGCGCCCAGGCTGGAGTCCCGCTTGGTGGGGATGCTCAGGCACCACAGAGCCAGCGCCACCTGAGAAAAGCTATGCAATTCCCAACGGTTCCTCCATGCTGGGGAGGCCACGGCAAAGGCCAAAACTGGAGCCCCTGCCCCTGGGAAGGAGGGAAACCTGCATGTCCTGTCCCCGGGAAGGACAGTGCTGTCACTCACCTCTGAGCACAGCCAGGCTCCGGCACCCAGCCCTGCTCGCCCATTTCAGCGCTGCTGGGCTCTTCTCCTGCTACCAGCTGGTGACAGGAAGGTTTTCTTGGCAATGGTACTGGTCTGTAGGGAGTTAATTTTTAGTGAGGATGGCAGACAGAAGGGCCAAAGTATTTAACTTGGACAACCTGTGCTGCGGAGTCGCCGATCCGGTTTGTGCAGCCGAGCACAAAAGAAATGTCCCCTATCTTCCTCCTTGGGGGTCTGTGGGAACACAGACACCTGCTGGGTTTTGCAACCCAGTGGGAACACAGACACCCACTGGGTTTGGAGAAGAGGGTGGTGGCACAGACCTGCCCCTCTGCCAGGGGACAAAGAGGGAACCTGTGAAATCCTGGAGAAATCTTGCCATGTGAAGTGCTCTGGGTGAACTGTAGCCAGGGCAGGTGGGGACCCAGGCAACGCAGCTCCCCGCAGCAGCACCAGGCAGTGTGTGTGTGGGGGAGCCAGGGTGGTCCTTCAAGGGCTTTGGAGCGACACCATGGTCCCCCCCATCCCGGAGCACATTCAAGCTTCAGCTGCCAGCAGGACCCACCTATCTGCTCTTGTTTCAGGCGGTAAGTCACTCACTAACCTCTGCGTCCCTGCTAGCACCGGCCAGGAAAGACCAATGTCAGAATGTGTTGCTGCCATTAAGTGGGAATTCATCAGAAACTTACGTTGGGATGTTGTTAATTAGTAAATCTGTGGCTGGAAGTCAAGCACACTTGTCCCAGCTTTGTTCCTTCCACAATGAGCTCTGTGTAGTTGTGGCTGGAGGATGGGGAGCCAGAATAATCCAGGCGATGTTTCTGTGCTGCTGTGTTGGAGGTGATAGCCCTGTGCAAACTGAGAGCTGGTTCCTTACAGCCTGCAGGAGAGGAGGAGGTATAAAAAAACCCTTCTGATAAACATTAGAAGCTCCTCAGAAACTGGGAAATATTCCTAGTAGAGGGATTCAATCATCAAAGCTTTCAAGTGAAACAAAATAAAGTTGTTTTTACTGGACAGACTCAAGTTGCTCTCGCCTCCTTAGCACCCAGAAAGAAGCACTTTCTCTGTTACACAGAGGACTCATCCTGCTCGTATTTAGACCAAGCAACACTTTCTTTTGCTTGATTAATGAAGGTGACCTGAAGCATTATGCTAAGATTTTCAAAAGGCATGGCAAATCTGTGCTGTCTGGTGCTCCTCAGGACCTATCCATCCCGGCAGCCCCAGGGCTCGCTGCCCTCTCTGTGCAGGAGCTCAGTGCCTGGTGGCCAGTGTCAGCCCTGTCCCAGGTCTGTGCCCGAGCTCTGCCTTCCCTGGCTGCAGAGGGGCAGAGCTGGGGCGTGGGAACACAGAGATGCAGAAGACCTTGGAGGTCAGTAGAGTCAACTAACAACTAACCCATTGTTAACTCTGGTATTAAATTAATTGCTCTGCCTTTTGGTTTGCTCTCCTGTGCTCCCACCAGGCAGACTCCCACCATCTCTCTGTCCTATGATGATGAGAAATTCCCCTGATTCCCAGCTGCAGCGTACCTGGCACCAGTTCATACATACAGGTCTTGTGTCATTATCAGCCTTTCCTTTATACCCATTCTCTTCCTCCTACGTGTTCATGGAGAGCAACCTCAGCATTCACTGCGACAAATTAAAGAAGAAAAAGTATTTATCTTCCATTTATGAACTAGGCTCTCATTTCCCTTGTAGTCACCCCCTGCAGCTGCTCCAGCTGGAAGGAATCCTTTGTGACCATAACTGCACACAAAACACCCCGGCCTTTCCCAGAGCCATAGACCCTGAAATACCCAATTCTCCATCGGTGTGGGAGTTACATTGCCCACCACATCCTACCCAGGCCGTCTGGTGACCCCAGCCACCCTGTGAGTGCCGGTTGTGTCCTCTCCTTTGCTGTTTCCAACGAATAGGGCAATAATTTAGAACAGAAAACCTCACCAGTTTTTAAGCTCGTGACCTTCTGCTACGGAGTTGCACAGCACCATTACCCATGAATGATGTTATGTTCCTGTGCCATACAGGCAATATTTTGTGCTGCTGTTTATTAGCACTAGCCTATCACTAAACACAACACTACCTTTGGTGTTCTCCTCTTCTGTTACCCTCCTGACCACGGCCTTTGAAAAGTCCTTTCAGAAGTATTTCATAGAAGATGAGGAGAAAGTGCAGTATGCTATTACTCTACTGGTTGCGAGACCCATTTTGGGGTGTTGGACCGGCCTAAATATAAAATAGTTACATTTTTAAAAAGGAAAAATGTTCCTGTAGAAATGGATCAGGTATTTGCTGCAATTAAATAGAAGAGGGTAAACACTGCAATTTTACAAATCCCCTCTAACAGCATGGATGACACAGCTGCCCTAGCGTTACTACAGCTTGAATACCGGGTGTTGCCTAAAGATCTCAGCACTTGTGGGAATGGGAAAGTAAGGGGCAGAAAGCTACAGGGAACAAGCTCCTGCCCTGGGCCATGCTCAGCCAGACACCTGCCCTGCTGCCAACAGGCAGGTGGCCACCCAGGGCTCACAGAACGTGAGGTGCCTCCTGACGCAGCCGACTTGTCTTTATACACCACGGCTGCCGCTCTGGCAGGCAAAGATGGGGATGCTGCTGTGGCTTTATGCCTGGGATGGAATGGGAAGACCCACTTCTTTCAAGGGTTTCAAACAGCCCCTTTTTCTTTCCTTCAAACCCTTATGAACCAGCCAGATACTCAGGAAACCAGTCAATTGCATACACCACCTTCTAGACCTTAAGATCAAACCTTGCCAGCCATCATCTAGGCAGCCCGGGTTCCCCAGTTGGCCTGTCCCTAGCTCCAGGACAGGGTTATAAAGGTGTTGATGTCTCATGCCAGCAGTAACTGCTGTGACAATCCTGACAGCTCCAGGTCACCCCGTGCCTCCATCACGAGGATGAAGTTAGAGCTGGTTGTCACATGCTCAGTGTTGTCTCTTCCCCAGGGACACCGCTAACAGAAATTACTATAAAACAAGTTTCCTGCCAACCTCAGCAGCTCTAATGAGTCAGGAAGCGGTAATCTGGGAATAGGGGAACTGTTGACAGAGCCTAATTATTTTCTGACAGGTCTTTCTAACACAGTTAGAAAATAAAACACCTACGTAGGCTTAGAAATTGCAAATGGGGTTAGCACTATTACGCATGAACCTGCTAATTTATCTCCATGATCCCGGTTTAGACTCCTTCCCCCTCGTGCCTGCTGCTATCCAACTGCTTATGCAGGGAGAGGAACTTCGTTGTGAAAAGAGAAAATACCTTAATTACACAGACCACATAACTTTTACTGGGAAGCCTCTTGTCTCAGTGTCTGGCAGGTAATTGCTTAGGATTTGGGTGTGTATTATTAGTTGCATTTATTCCATATATTATCACTGCAAAAGCAAGGTGTGTGCAGGACGGGTGGCCACGTTTCACAGACATGTGAGCCAGAACAGACTCGCTGAGGTGTCAGCTCAGCCACGTCCCAGCCACACTCTTGGGTTCCTTCAGATCCCTGACCGGAGCTGGGTGAGGGTCTCCCTCAACCTGCCAAGCACGCCCACCAGTGCATAAGGCTTATGAGGATGGATTGAGGGAATTGGGATTGTTTAGTTTGAGGAAGAGGAGGCTGAGGGGAGACCTCATCCCTCTCTACAACTGCTTGAAAGGGCATTGGAGAGAGGTTGGTGCTGGTCTCTTCTCACGGGCAATGAGCGACAGAACGAGAGGGAATGGCTGCAAGCTGCAGCAGGGGAGGGTTAGGCTGGACATGAGGAAAAAGTTTTTCCCAGAGAGAGTGGTCAGTCAGTGGAATCAGCTGCCCAGGGAGGTGGTGGAGTCCCCATCCCTGACTGTGTTTCAGAGTAGATTGGATGTGGTGTTGAGGGATCTGGTGTAGGGGAGAACTTGTGGAGTAGGGCTGGTGGTTGGACTTGATGATCCCGGGGGTCTCTTCTAACCTAAATGATTCTATGATTCAGGGGAAAAAATGGAGCAGATGCAGACAAGAGTCTTGTCCTGGGGAACTTGTTCCAAACTTTGGGGATCAGCAGGTCCCCAAAGGCAGAATCCCAAATGGAGCCCATCTTCTTCTAAATCTCTGCTGCGCTGACTGGAAAACCCCGTGACAGCTGCGTGACACCCCCAGCTGCAGTCCCTCCTGCTCCCAAACAGGGTGCAGATTTCCTTTACAGTGTTATTTTAGCTTCTATACTGTTTGTGTCACTTCCACAGTTCGGATCCTGCTCACTCTTTCCACCACAGGCAGTTGGAGTTTGCCGATTCGGGACACTAAAGGTTTTGCTCCTCAGCCAAACTGACATTTGAAAAGGATCCACAGAGCTTGTTTCAATAATCCCCCAGCAAACCCGCCCAGGCCTGCCATTGAAACTGGATGTTTATCCAAAGTGAAAGGTGCAAAATGTCCAAAAATCATAAAAGTGAAGAAAAATGCACAACAAGCTGAGTAGTCATTTATCTACAACCTCCTTTAGCATCTAATCCTCTCCAGCTTCCAGCTTCAGTTGTGATTGAGACACAGAGCCCAGCACCAACCTCGGGGCTGGAGGACTCAGTTCCACGCTGACTTTTGGGGTTTGGCACCAAACCCCTGGGCTGTGCCACATCCCGGGGTGATCTCCAGCCACCCTGAAGGGCAGCTGGTTTGAATCCCTCCTACACTGTCCCCTAAGTTTCCTGGACAGGGAATACCAGCCGAGTTTTGTTTGCTGTCCTCAGAGTGTGGGGCCTGAGGCTGCTGAGGACGCCCAGGAGAAAGATTTGATTAAACATTGTAGTTGCTCTTGTAGCTTAAACATCACCCAGAGCTTGAGCAAGTCAAGGGAGCTTGGAGGCTGAGGTTTTGACTGCGAATCACTGGTAAAGATAAACCCCTCCCTTGCTCTGCTTTATCAGATTCATCACGTTCACCTGAAACTCTGTCTTGGGAAGTGTAAGTGGGTTTCTTTTCCCTGGGTAACGGGTACCAAACCTATCACCACCAGCAGCTGTTTGGTGCTGGCTCTCTCCAGACAACCTAAAAAGTCCCTGTGAAAGGGTATGTCCACCATTAAGTAAAAGCATAAGTAAAAGAATAGTTTGGTAACTCCTCCCTGCTGCTATTCACCAGCAACCTGAGGCACGGCACCATTGATGTGCTGCTTCACGGCATCCCCCCTGGCCAGCACAGTGTCATATGTGCCACAGGGTCCTCTGCTGTGTGCTCCAGCCACTGCCTGCTGCGGCTGCAAGACCTTTCACTGGTGCACCTCGGGTAGGAGCAACTGGAATTCTCTTTGTCCCATTTTCTCATCATACAGGGAATCGCGAAATTGTCAGAGATGGAAGGAACCTCTAGAGATCACCCAGTCCAACTCCACCTAGGATGCCCTGAGGCTTGGCAAAGGCACGGGGGTGCTGTCACTCGGTTGCTCAGCCGCTCTGCTCAATGCATCAGCCTTTATTGCCTTCACATATATCTATATCCCAGGTCGGTGTGTCAGTGTTGGGTATCTGTAATGTCCTGAGCAGCCTCCTGCTCTCTGGATTGTGAAGTATTTATGTTCACCTGCCTGCACCTCATCTTTTTGCTTCTTTGTCCCTTCCAACAACTTGTAACTCAAGCTGGATTTCAAAACTGTAAGATAAGGAGGGGCAGTCCCACCTTCCCTGGCAGCACCTGCGCTGTGTGCTCCACGTGGGTTTTTCACGGGGTCCGGGGTCCACAGGAGGACTTTATGGCTCCAACTGGACAAATACACCCTGTATTTGTGTTTTGCTAACCTGCCCTGATGTGATTATTTCTCCAAGTCCCACTGCTGGGCACTGCTCCATGCTTCAACCCGGACTAATCATATTCAGTCATTAAAAAGTCTAATTGTACGGGACTGATCTCTCCTCCCAAAGAGCAGATTATCTTTACCTTCTTCAAATCTGGCCTTTGCCCATTGCCTCCCCCTCTCTGGTGATAGCACTCAGCTCTCAGAGTGCCCAGGAGGACTGAATCCTGTCTCTGAGCGTGCCATCGCCGGCCTCTCTCCTTTCCAGCTGTTATTGTGACCTTGCTTTAGAAGAGTTTGCCCCAGGTGGGGACTGAACAGCCACGACGTTACTGCCTCACTCCACAGAGGATGGGGACTCCTTTTTTTCTCCATGTTTACCCTCATTCTGTGCTGTCATTTGTGCTCTACCCTTCCTGGGACTCTGCATGGCTCTTCACAGCCGAAAGCCCTCCCTAAGCCAGCTGGATAGGACTTGTGAGCTTTTGTGGGGAATAGCTGCAGGAGGCAGCCATGGCTTGCTGCTTGTTCTTCTGACTTTAGCCATTTTCAGAGACATTTCCCTCAGTTTCAGGTGTGCAGTCAGTCCTGAGGACACACTCTCACTCAGGAGCTCTGCCTGACGGTGGCCTTCCCACCACTCCGTGTCCTGCTTGGGCTCACCTGCCTCAGGCAGCCCAGGGTAATGCCTCAGTGGCTGCAGGAGCACTGGGCAGCAGCTCTGGACATGAATGCAGTTGCCTGGGTCGGGCAGAGGCATTTTGCTGGAGTCTCAACCATAAGGAGAAAGTTCTTGTACCACTTGCAACTGTACTCGGAATTAAAGCAGGATTTGGCCACAGGGTGACCTGTCTCTGTGAATCCTCCCGTCATGTAGCTGCTGCTGCTGTGCCATCTGGGATTTTGACCTTGGCCAGCCTTGCTGGCTGGTGACAAATTCCTGTGCCCTCCAAAGGCAGTGGAGCTCCATCCCTGATAGCTTCATCTCTCATTGCTCCCTCTTCAGGGGTAAGGTCTTTTTGTCTTCTCCACCATAGACCGTCTGTTAGCACCTTCTCAGAAAGTCTTTGTTTCCCTCCTTACTTAGGCAGGAGGTGATTATAGCAGTGTCTTACATTTTTTTTCTCCCCTGGATGCTTCCCAAAAAGGCTTGATTTCATAGTGCCAGCACAGGAGTAGCTCTCTCTTCTCAAGGGAAAGGCATTCCTCCCTCGCTGGGCAAGGCAGCCCTCACCTGGCACAGAAGAATTCCCCATCTATTCTATCTAATCTAATCTTCTACGATTATTTCAATCATTCAGCATCACTATGTTCTTAGGTAGCCCAACAGTTCAGGCGGGCTGTGGCTCTGCAGCCACACTGAGCTGAGCTCTGCTCAGCTGTCAGGAGCAGGTCTCAGCCCTCCACTGCACAACCTGCCCCGTGCTGAGCAGGACAGATTCCAGCTGAGAAACCAGCCCCACTGCAAAATAACCTCATAAAAAAAAATAAACCCCCCCAAAAAAGTATTAGCTTTAAACTGACTATCACCACCACTCACCAGGGGGCTGATGGAGCTCTACTGCTGGGCACGGGAGCGGGTGAGGTATGAGGTTTAGGGCGCAACCACCCCTTTCTATGGATTATAGTCTCCCAATCACTGCTGCAGCGATGTGGTGACACAGCTGGGGCTGCCACAGGGCTGTCTCCGTGACACCTCCAGCCTCTGCACCCGCTGCATCACCTTCAGCGTCCACCTGGATGTTTTGCTGAGGAGCTTCCATGAATGCACTTGTTGGACAACCAGTGCAGCCAGTGCAAAGGGCTTGAGGACACGGCTGCAGCATCCACCAGGAGAAGCGCGTTGTGCTGCAGCAGCGGGTGGTGGGAACAGCAGCAGCCCTCCCTTACAGCTGCAGTCACCAGGAAACTGGCTCAGCTGCAGCACCCAATGCGCTGAACTGGGTCCGCGCTGGTCTGTGTGGTTTATGAGGGGTGGTGGTGGTAGAGCTGTTCAGCTGCTGGCAGCTGAATTTGTCAGATCACACCAGAAGATGTGCTGGAAAACCCATCAGAGCATCCTGCAGCCCAGCCTCCTCCTCTGTACCTCGCTGCACCACAGGAGCACACCCAGGGCCAGCAACTGGGGCTTCAATTTTAACTTGAATTGGTCAGATAAAGAAAAAGTCCGAGCTTCGGCACAGGAGGGACAGAGTGCAGTTTCCAAACCATGCAGAAAAGCGGCGCTGGGATCTCCTGGCAGAGCTGGCTCACACACTGCTGTTTCAGGAGGTGGTGGTGATCCTGGCACTGCTGCTGCCTGCCCTTCACAGCTATTTCCTATTTCTTGGGCACGGGAACAAACCAACATCTTCTCAGGACAACAAACAAGCATCAGCAAGTTAAACGCAGCCTGCAAGTGCCCTGGCTGATACACAAAGCTTATTGCGCCCACGATCCTCCACTAAGGACCCCCAGCTTACCACATCAGCCATCCCTCCCTCTTCCCAAAGCTGTGTGCTGCCCACCTGTGTGCTTCCCATTGCCCCCAGTCGGGAGCTGCGCTTGTTCTTACGGTGTCACCCACTTTCAGAGAGTACACTTACCATCTCCTCCACCCTACAGACAACTCAAATCACATACAGTTTCTCAGTGGCGAGTAGACCGTGAAACTATCCACGAAATGCCTTCTAAATCCAGGTCTGCCTCACGTTGCTTCCTTTTGCTCCATTAACAGAAAGATTATTTTGCTCCGGTAACATTTCCAGAACCAGCCCTCTGAGGNAGAACTTGTAGAGTAGGGCTGATGGTTGGACTTGATGATCCCAAGGGTCTCTTCCAACCTGAATGATTCTATGATTCTATGAAGTGGAGCAGAGGAGAGGGAAAGCCAGCAGCACAGCCTGAGGGGATTAAAGGAACGTGTTTGGGATGAGATACCTGGCTTCAAATAAAACCAAAGGCGTACTGCCCAGTTGCCATGGTTCTTCTGCAGGGCTGTGAACCGGGACGCCCTGCGTCTGCCACACCAAACCCACCCCACAGGCAGCGTCTCGGTGCCCAGCCGGCGTGGGGTAACGGTGGAACGGAACCCCGGGGCACAGAGCGACAGTGCCAGGAGTGCAGGAGCTTGGTCAGACACTAGGAAGGACCTGGTGGAACAAGTCTAGAGGAAGGCCATAAAGGTGATCAGAGGGCTGGAGCACCTCTCCTGCGAAGACAAGCTGACAGCCGGGGCTGTTCATCCTGGAGAAGGCTCCAGGGAGACCTTAGAGCAGCCTTCCAGTACCTGAAGGCAGCTTACAGGAGAGAGAACTCTTTGGCAGGGAGTGGAGCGATGAGACAGAACAGTTTTAAACTGGAGAAGGGTAGATTTAGATTGGATATTAGGAAAGTGTTTTTCACTGTGAGGGCAGCCAGACACCAGGACAGGTTGCCCAGAGAGGTTGTGGATGCCCCATCCCTAGAAGTGTTCAAGGCCAGGCTGGATGGGGCTTTGAGCAACCTGCTCTGGTGGGAGGTGTCCCTGCCCAGGGCAGGGGGGTTAGAACTCGATGATCTTTAAGGTCCCTTCCAACCCAACCCATTCTATGATTCTATGATCTGGTGAAGACATCGGGGAGGAGGCTGTCCCACTGCGACCAGTCAACCAGCGGTGGTGGATGGAGGATGGACATCCTCCTGTGCACCGCTGTCCTGGCTGGTGGGGTTATGGCGAGTTTCTGGAAGCCGCCGGGTGTTTTTGGAGTGCCATTTCACCAGGATCCAAGAGCAGATGGGTACAAGGAGCCAGCCTTTCCGTGACACAGGGCTGGGAGCCAACCTTTCAGTGACAACAGTCCCCGGGGGGAAACCGGAGCCCCTGCTGAGCCGAAGGTATGCCTCAGCTGTTCGCAGCTCCTTCCGCCTCCATTTTTCACAGCTTAAGCATTTGCCTGGCACCTCCATTCACTCACACGGCGAGCCCTCCCGCTCTCCCATCCCTTCCTCATTTTTGTCACCTTGGAACAGTAATTTTAAACCAGTACAGGTGACCTTTCCTTACCTCCTCCCCCTTCCTACACCCCGTTAGTCATGGAGAGGGGTCCCAAACTCCCCCTTTTTGGTACTTACGTTCTCCAGATCACCCGGATCTGGGGCGCTTGTTTTCTTAAGGTGTATGCCATCTTTGTTTCACCTAACTGAAACACACTGGTAAACCTCTTCCAACATTTAATTTGCTTAGAAATGCCCGCACCTTCACTTGGGACAAGGTAAACGGGAGTTTGTCTGGGCAACAGACACTCTGCATCGTCAGT
Source organism: Jacana jacana (assembly GCA_013400555.1). Classification (NCBI taxonomy): domain Eukaryota; kingdom Metazoa; phylum Chordata; class Aves; order Charadriiformes; family Jacanidae; genus Jacana; species Jacana jacana. The sequence continues at coordinate 80,865 of VZTM01002652.1, read as the reverse complement.
TTCGACGGCAGAGCAGGGAGGGCGGCCAAACCCTGGCAGGCAGCAGGTTTGATGGCAGCTGACGGAGGTGTGACGGCTGCTGCCCCACAACCACTTCCAGCCCCTTTTGTGTGCCCCTCGGCCCTTCCCACACGAAGTGAGGGAGGCAGCGCCGAGCTCTTGCCCACGACCACCCCGGGGCCAGCAACGCACCCTTGCCTGCACTCAGGGAAGGGACAGGCCTCGTCCGCAAGATGCTTTCCCTTAGGCCTTTAGGGCCTCCCTCACATCCACCCTTCGTCTCACACTCCACCCCGGGGTCGCAGGAGCTGCGGCCACCCAGCACTGCCACCAGCACCGCGACCAGATCCCCCCTCACATCAGCGCTCCCTCAGGGGCCCCCCCCCGTTCTAGACGTTTCCGCACGCCCCGCCACCGCGGCGGCTCTTCCGCCCCCCGCCC